>AXZN01000052.1:0-336907 GCA_000498155.1 Shiraia sp. slf14
ACTAGTAATTTATAAAAGAATATATTAGTAAAATAGTACCTTTTATAAACCTTCTTAAAAGTAGCTAGTAATTTAAATAAAGTAAAAAGGTAAAAAAAGTCTTCTAAATATTAAAAGAGTACTTTTTAAGTATACTTATTTTATAATACTTTAACTTAGTATAACTTATTTATATAAAGATAGATATATTTAACTTTATAATCTTAAAAATCTTATTTTAACTATTTAAAAATAACTAATAGTACTTAGTTACTTTTACTTTTAAAAAGCTATAAGCTATAAAACTTAACTATAAAATATATAATCTAGAACTTTTAGCTATTATATATAGTTTTAAATAGTAAAAGTACTATCTAGAAGATATATAATATACTATCTAGGTTTTAAGTAATTATAATAACTTATACTTTATATATATAGTATAAAAGTTAAACTTATACTAAGTATACTAAGTAATTTACTTAAAAGCTTTTAATTTTAAGATAAAATACTACTTAAAGAAAACTAACTTTATAAATATTCTTTTATAAAAAGTAAATTATATATAAAAAAACTTATTATTAACTTAACTTTTATTTACTTTATAAAATAAACTACTAGTAAGAATAAAGTATAGTAAAGTAAGAAGATTTATAACTAAGTATAGCTTAGTAGGTATATATAAGATATATATTACTACTACTTATAAAGCTATTAAGGTTTCTACTACTAGTACTATAAAATATATACTATATATACTATACTTACTAGCTAAGGTATTAATTAGTAGTAAACTTATAATAGTAAAGTCTAAAATATTAATAAAAACTTTATATTAACTATAGTAAAGAAATACCTTTACTAAATAGTAAATATTAAACTTTATAAAAGTTAAAAGTACTTAAAATAGTAAAAGAGTATACTTATAGTATCTTAACTAGAAAAAGCTTCTAAGATATAATAATAGAATATATATTTTAAAGAAACTTATTATTAAGTAAGAAATTTTATTTTAAAATTATAATATATATATAGTAAGCTATTTTAGTATATATAAAATACTTAAGCTAATTATAAGATTATATTACTAGCTATTACTAAACTAAGATATTTAAAAATATATAAAAACCTATACTATATACTAATAAAGTAAGACTAAGAAGTATAATTAATATAGCTAGCTTTTACCTTTACTAGTACTAAAGAATATCTTTAAAGAAGTTATACTAGACTTTATTACTAGCTTACTACTAGTAAAGAATAGTTTAAAGTATATATTTAATATAGTTTTTATAGTAGTAAACTACTTCTTAAAAATAGTACTTTATATACTTATATTAAAAACTTAAAATATAAAGTAATTTATAAATATATATTTTAATAATATAATTTTTAAGTATAAAATCTAAAAGAGTATTATATCTAATAAAGGCTCTATATTTATCTTAGAATTTTAAACTAAAATCTACTACTAGTTATAGATAAAGCGTAGGCTAAGTATAGCTTTTTATTTCTAAATAAATAAGTAAATAAAATATTAGAATTAAATACTAAAGTAATACTTATAAATATTTATATTAACTATATAAAATAACTAGGTTTAGCTATTAAGTACTATATAGTTTATATATAATAACTTAATTTATAAGTTTATAAAAACTACTTTATTTTATATAGTATATAAAAAATACTTACTACTTATTTTTTTTTTTAAGAATAGTAGGCTAGAGAAGAAGGCTTTAAAAGTAGTAGATAAAGTTAAATATATATATAGTATAAAAATAATACTTATAAAATACTTATAAAAAGTATAAAAGTACTAATACTAATATTATAATAAAAAGTATAAAGTAAAAGTTTTTTATAAAAATAATTTTATACTTCTTAATATAAAATATATTTAACTTACTTATTAACTAAGTAAGAAACTCTTTAGTAAATTTATTAAGCTTTTTAGAATATAAAAAGTAATTAAAGTATAAGTATATTACTTACTTTTACTATTATACTATTATATTTATAATATATTTTATATATCTTTTTTAAAATACTAAAAGTCTAGAAATAAAATAAAAGATAATATATACTTACTTAAGATCTTACCTAAAGAAAAAAAGATTTAAAAAGTTAAAAAAATTCTAAAAAAGTATATAAGAAAGAAGTAACTATAATACTAGCTATACTAAAAAGGTTATAATAATTCTTAAAATATATAAATTTTAGTATTTAATTTTAAAAATATAAAAAACTTAATTAAGAACTTTAAATAGTAAAAAAGTACTATATATATAAAGAAAAGTAAAAAGATATATTAAGTATATAAGTAGAGTAAGTAACTCTTAAAAAGAAGAGAAAATTATATAAGTTTAAGGCCTAGATATTACTATATAAATACTAACTTTTATATTTATTACTTATTACTAAGTATAAAACTAGCTTTAAAAGTATTATTATATACTTTATCTCTACTTTTACTACTACTACTACTACTTATATTAGAACTATTTTATATACTACTAGTATTATTACTATTAATATTATTATTAGAATTATTATTAGTATTATTATTAGTATTCTTCTTAAAAAGTTCTACTTATAAAAGATATTAGTATATACTACTTATATATAAAAAGTATAAATATACTATTTTAGCTATATATAACTTATAAGTATTTTAAGTATAGTAATAATATAATACTACTTAATTAAAATAAAACTAAGAAACTAAAAAGTAGTTATTAGTATTTAAGTAAAAATACTAATTAGAGTACTAGAATAGGCTATAATATAGTAGTACTACGTAAGCTCTAAGTTAAATTAATACTAGATATATATAAGCTTAATACTTATCTTAATTATATTAAAGTTAGTTCTAGAAGTAATAGTAGTAATAATAGCTTTATTATATATAGTATAAAGACTATATATATAATTTATACGCGCGTTAAAGAGCTTAAATACTTATAGCTATTAGCTAAACTATACCTTTAGTACGTACTAAAAAAAAAACTTACTAAAGTATAAGTACTATAATTTTCCTAGTTATAATAATTATAGTAGTAATTAAAAGAGTTTTAGTAAAGCTTCTTACTTTTATAAATTCTTTAAGTATATTATATATAAGTTATAAATTATATATTAGTATCTAAGCTTATATCTAGCTTATTAAACTTAAAGTAGTTTATATTATATAAATAAGATTTCTTAATAAACTTAGAATTAAAGTAGTAAACTATATTAGTAAGTACTTTAAAAGCGTATAAGTTATAAAGTAAGTATAATAAAAATAAGAAGAAATAAAGTAAAGTAATTATTATAATAAAATAAGAAAATCTTTATAAAGCGTAGAAGCTTCTATAGTATTACTAAGAAATAAATAATAAAAAGAAGTATAAATACTTAGTAACTATAAAATATAATAATAATACGTATATAACGCGTACTTACTATATATATACTAAACTATATAAATATTACTTTTATAGCTTTATACTATAAATATAGTCTATACTAGTAAGCTATAGTACTACTAAGATAGTAGCTAGAAAGAAAGGCTTTATAATAAAGTATTATAAGATAACTATAGTATTATAGTTTTTAGAGCTAGGCTATATTAGGCTAGCGCTTATATTTATATAAGTTACTTAAAATCTATACTTTAGCTATACTAAGAGAATAATAAGTATTATTTACTTTTTTAGCTATATAGCTAATAATATACTACTATTTTTTTACTATTTCTTATAGTATAAAGTAAGTACTATTACCTATAGCTAACTATAATAATTATTAGCTTTTATAAAAAGTAATATAGTTTCTTTTACTTATTAAGTTAAAGTAATTCTTATAATTATTTTCTTATTTTTTATCTTATTATAAGTATATAAAAGTATTAAATTTATATATACTTTTATATAACTTTATAAGATTTAATTAGCTTTTTAATTTATATATAAGTTATAATCTTATAACTAAGGTAATCTTAATATAATATTATAAGTAGCTATTTTAAGAATATTTAAAGTTATTTAGTTTTTATATTTTAAGACTAGTTTTAAATTAATAATTATTTCTTTTATAATTCTTCTAGTTACTTTTATACTAGTTATAGTAATTATATAAAGTTATTATTTTTTTTAAAAATTAAAGCTTAGCTTTTAATATAACTTCTTTAAATATATAGTTACTTTATAAGTTTAAGTTAATTAAAGCTTTTAGTACTATTTTATTTAAAGTTATATTAAGAATATAAAGTTCTTTTTTTTTAATTAAGTTATATTTATAAGTATTAATAATTTATACTTTTTTAAGTATACTTTTAAAAAAGTTATAAAGCTATTCTAAACTTTTTCTTAATTATATTAAGAATATACTTTTAATATATATACTTACTAGTTATTATTAAGATACTAGTTTTTTACTAATATTTATCTTATTATAGCTTTTTTATTAGTTTCTTTTAAAAAATAATTTATTATATACTTATTTTATAAGTAATATTTATAGTAATTATTTTTATAGTTATTTTATTACTACTTATAGTACTTTTTTTTATATAAGTAGTATCTTAACTTTATTTTCTTAAATAAATAAGTTATATATTTATTATAAGTATATACTATTTAACTTATTACTTTATATATTAAGTTATATAAGTTTTTCTAGTATTAGTATTTTATATTTATAGTTTTAGTTAACTATAGTATATTATCTACTTAGTTTAATAACTATTATAGCTTATTAGTTTTCTTTTTAAACTTTTTTTAAGCTAGTTTAGATAGTATTTTATATAAGCTATTATTTCTTAAGCTATATTTTAATTAGGTATCTCTAATTATTTTATAACTATTTTTTTTAGTCTTTAAGTTTCTTATTTACTTAGCTACTTAGAACTATATACTTCTTTTTCTTAATAAGTTTATTTTATTAAAAATATTTTAAAATTATATTTTTTTTTATATAAAGTTAGAATTAAAAATATTTTAAAATTATATTTTTTTTATATAAAGTTAGTAGTATAGTAAGTTACTTATAAATATATTTATTTATAAATTTATTTAGTTTACTCTAGTATTTACTACTAGTTTCTTTATAATAGTTTATAATATCTACTTTATTTTTAAAAATAAATAAGTTAATCTTACTTAGAGCTAATTTATAAGTTATTAATTCTTTATCTTTTATAAAGCTATTATTTAATAAGTAAACTACTTCTTATATATTATTACTAAGCTTATTCTTTTAAAGAATAGTATTAATTTATTAAATAATCTTATTTTTTTACTTATAACTATATATAAAATATTCTAGTTTACTATATATATAGTAAGTTTTTATTCTTCTCTTATATAACTTATTTTTCTTACTTATAAAGTATTTATTAATATTATCTAAATATATTAGTATAGGTTTATATCTTTTATAATATTTTTTTTTTAGTATAAGTTTATAATATTAAAATATAGTTTTATTATTATTAACTTATATTAAATTTATAGCTTTATTAAAAGCTTATATTTTTTACTTTAAGCTTATATAACTTATTATTTATTCTAATAGCTTTATTAATTAAATTATTAAGAGTTTTAAAGTTTACTTTAGATTATATAAGTTTTTTTTAAACTTTTAATTTTAGTTTTTATTAATATATTCTTTTTAGTACTTTATTATTTTATCTTATTTAAATAAAGTATTACTTAAACTAATTTATATAATTAGCTATAAAAGTAACTTATTATAGTTATTATATTTTATATTCTACTAAAGCTTTTTTTTAGTATACTCTAAAAGCTTATCTTATCTTAATTTTAAAGTAGTTAAAGTTTTTAAATATTTAAATAATATCTTTATTATTATTTTTTTCTTTATATATATATAAAGATAAGATACTACTTACTTAGCTATATCTTTTTTAAGAAATAATACTATATAAAGTAGTTAGTTACTATCTTTTATAGATTTTTTTAGTAAAAAGTATATATTATAATATAGTAGCTAGTTTTTAAGCTTATTTTAGTCTTTATAGTATTTAAGTAGTAGATTTATTTTATTATAATAAGTTATAATAAGTAATATTAATATACTTTATTTACTTATCTTAAAAGTAATTAAAATATTAAGATAGCTAGTAAGTAGTTATAATATAAAGTAACTAGTATTACTAGTAAGTTATTTTTAAGTTTATTTTATAAAAAAGTTTATAAAGTATAATTAATAATAATTTAAATTAATAAAATCTTATTACTTAAGTTTTTAAGTTAGGTTAATTATAATAATCTAATATTATTAAATTTTATAAATTATATATATAATATTTTTTAGCTTAATTAGTAGTAATTAGTTACTTAGTACTACTAATTATAACTAATTACTAAGTATATAGTATAGTTAATATAAACTACTTAGTACTTAGCTCTACTAAGACTTACTAATTACTTACTAATTACTAATTATATTATATAATTTTCTTCTTTACTTACTATACTATAATACTAATCTAGTTAGTACTATTCTTTAGTAATTACTTTTATCTCTATTTTCTAGATTATAATATTTACTAACTAAGTTTTTAATAAAGCTTATATATTAACTATAGTATTTTACTAATTTAACTACTAACTTTATTATAGTTAGTCTAAAATATAAAATAGTTTTTAAACTTACTAAGTTTAGTTAATATAATTTATTACTATAGATTATACTACTATTTTTAAATATATATATATTTTTAGTATACGTAATACCTTAAGATTCTTTACTAAAGTTTTAAAAAAGATAATATATATTTTATATAAGAGACTAATTATATAAAGATTAGTATATTACTTTAATTTTAGTATTATAAGAAAATATATATAAAAAGTAAGCTATAAAAATCTTATAGTTTTATAAACTATATATAAGAGATAATAAAAATTATTATAATAAGTAAGTTAATTAGTATAATAAGATTCTAAGTATAAGAAGTATAAAGACGTAATAAGTATAGAATTAAAATATTATCTAGAAGCTCTATTATTCTAATCTAAAGGTATAAGATAATTATATCTTATTTAATTAATTAATAAGATAAGATCTTATAGGTATAGATATAGATTCTTCTAGGATAGATCTATCTATAACACCTACTTAGATAAAGAGATATTAGTTTCTAATAGATGCCCCACTCAACATTTACACGCGTGCCCGCCGTCGTACCAGAGCAAGACATAACGCCCTTTGCACCGACCCGGCCATTGCTGGCAAAACGCTTGATAGAGTCATTGATAACATCGATAACGTCTTGACCTCCTACCTTGAACTGCACCGCGCCGCCGGTGCCGCCAGTGCGCTGGATGCCGAACGCGCACGAGCCGAACTTGAGGATCTCGCGGTGGCCCGTGATGCGGTGCGTCCAATCGGTCGAGGCGTCCTCCTCAATGTTCCGGATGATCTGCTTGCAGTCATCAACGAGGGGCGATGCGTCGCTGCCTCGGTTCTCAAACGACGATTCGCCGCAGTGATCCTTGCCAGGGAAGATGTCGCAGGGATAGTGGTCCGACCCGCCTTTAGTGCCCGTACTCCAGGCCTGCCACGCGCGGTTAGGGCTGCACACGGGCAGCTGGATGAGGCCCGGTGTTGTGGAGTCGAGGCCGAGCAGCTTCTCGCGCACGTTCTTCTCGTCGGCTATTTCGGTGAGGTTGATGATCTTGTTCTCCCGGCCATTGTAGCTGTACGTGGCCAGGGCGCCCTTGACGATGTCGTCCCTCGTCAGCTTGCCAAAGTCGTCGTCCGTGAGAGAGCCAATGCCCTTGGGCGCGGAGAATTTTTGGTCCCGACAGATGGTCTGGCAGGGGCCCATATCGGTGACTCTCTCGCACTTGCACTCATTGGCGTCACCCTCAGGCGCGACTAAGTAGTACATTCTGTCATTAACACAGACTGAAGTGGCCTTGGCCGTGTCGTCGTCGACGTACTTGCTCGCGGGGTTGCCGCTGCAGCCTTCTCCCGAATCGAGAATGAACGCGTACTGCTTGGACCGGCGCCACAGGCCAGGGATGGCGTAGGCAAAGAATGTCTTGCGGGCTGTCGCCTCGATGTCTATCGCCCCCGTATTACTGTCCTCATCGCCGCCTGCACCGGGCAGCATTTTGCCGTCCTTGATGATGGAGGTCAGAGCGTCGAGCGAGGCACGCTTGCCTTCGAAGAGTGTCTGGAGGGACAGCCTGGTGCTGTTCATCCAGCCAAAGACGGCCTGTGCGGCGTAGTCGGAAAAGTCCTTTTGCTCTTGCGGGGTCCATTGGTCTTTCGGCGGAGCCTCAAGCAGATCCTTGGCCAGCGTCGTGCCCTGGCCTATCATGTTCAGCGCCGTGTCCTTGCTGTTGTCGAATAGGGTGCTGCCTTTGGCAAAAGCAGGAAGAGTCTTCAAGACGCCGTTGAAGAAGGGCGCTGCGCCGCCAAGAGCCCCGATGGTCAGGAAATCGATCATGACGTTCAACCACTGGTTGGTGTTAGGCTCAGGGATCGGCGCAAAGACATCTTCCATTCGTCTGATGGTAGTCTGGACGCCTGCTCTCATGCTGCTCAGACCATCGTAGTAGGTGTGGAACATACGATGGATTTGGATGAGGGACTGCCAGATAACGTAGGCCGCCGGTCCAGAATCGGGGCCGTTGGCGCTAGGTGGGCATTCCCATCGCGAATCGCAGTTATCCGAAGGACCTCCAAGAATATGGCAGTTCATTTTGCTGCCAGCGAGGAGAGTCTGCTCCACCGATTGCATGAAGGAGAGTCGGCCAGTGTCAGTTCCGGTCCACTTGACGATAACCTCGTTCCATGCAGAAGCGGCGTCGAGCTCCTTCCAACGTACATGGGGATCATAATTGTACGGGTACTTGACATATTCAGACGTACAAGAGGCCTCTCGCCACTTGCCTAACTTGACAGTGCTCACCTTGGGATCGCCGCCCGCGCGCGCTAGGGAGATGAAGGAACTCCAGTCCTTGGCCGGCTTGGGGGGATCGTGAAACTTTTGCAAATCACTGGCCCAGTCCGTCGTGCCAGCCATTCCGAGGCTGGCGTACAGCTTTGTGCGGATGGCCTTTGTGCTCTCGCTCATGTAGCCGACCCATTGGTTGTTGTCGTAGACGAGGATGTCGCTGTTGCTGCTCGTGTCGAGAAACTGCGTTGTGACGCGGCTGTTCTGACGTTTGCCGTTGGTATTGCCTCGGATGATCTCGTTGATCTCGGCGTCGGCGATGTAGCCTCCAGTGTCGGTACACCTGCCCGGCGTGGCGTACGAGGTGAGCCTGTCGCCGGTGAATTTGCAGTTGGGACCCCAACAGCCCGCTTCAGCCATTTGGAACGAGCGCCCATAGCTGGTGACACCGACGACAATCTTGTTGCCGGGAACGCCAGCCTTGGTGATCATGGCGAGCGATTGTCGGGTCTCAGTAAGATTGACTTGGCTGCGAAGACAGTTGCCGGATTCACAGTACTCCTGAGAGTGCTCATTGTGTGCATCCCACTGGCCGTGAAGATCGTACGTCATGTAAACGATATAGTCGACTACCTTGCTGATCCTTTCGATCGGAAACTGTTTCAGATACCAGTACGATGCAGGGGCGGCGATGGCAACTGTCTTGCCGGGAAGCAGATTCTTGAGTACGGCAAGGAAAGCGAGATAATTAGGCCCATCCTCCTCCTTACCGGGGTCAGACATATTAGGAAGATCTGGCGCACCAGGGTACTCCCAGTCGATGTCCACACCATCAAGTTCGTGCTTGATGATAAAGTCAGCAATACTCTTCGCGGCCTTTACACGGTAAGCAGGCGTGACAGCCTCGCGGAAGATCCGGTACGTAGCATCGTCGTTGGAGAAAGCCCAACCGCCGAAGGAAAGAATCCTCTTAGGCCCTTGAATGCGTGTGAACTCTTTAAACTGGTACGTGGCAAGCGGGTCGCCGACTTCGACCTCAAAGTTTGGGGCCGGGGTTAGTGTGCCGAAACCGAAGTGAAGGTGGGTGTACTTTGACGTGTCAATCTGGAGAGCGTCCTGGTACAGGCACTTGCGGCCCAAACCATAGCCCTGGAAGTAGGCGAGCTTGATGCCACCGTTGCCGGTTCCTTTGACGATATCAACACCGCAATTGGAGATACAGCCGTAGGTGCCCTTCTTGGCAGTGCCAGGAGGACCGGTATTGGTGTCAATACAAAAGTCCCTGTTAACTCCACACTGACCCCAGATGTTGCAGCATGCATTGAGGGGACACGGGTTCATGTCAGCAATGTTGGAGCCATCAGTGGGAGGCTTAGATCCCGGTTTCTGAGGGCCGCACTTGGCGTTATCAATAGCGTTAGGGAAAGGGGGATCTCCCTCACTGAGACACAACACGACCTTTGAGAAGAGAGGTTCGCAACCAGAGAATCCCCATGTCTTTTGGTTGAAACCCTCGAGCTCCTTTCGGGTCAGACCATACTCGGCGGCGAGGTTGTCGCAGTTGTCGTTATCCTGAACAGTATACGAAAAGCATTTGCCATTGACTGGCTTGGGCCGCCTGTCGGGGAGGGTGCCGCTGGAGCAGCAAACCCACATCTTGGGCTTGACATCGCTACACTTGAGACCTGGATTGTACTTTGTGAAGTCGCTGGCCGATATTCCACACATGACCGCTAGCTCCGGGCAGCCGGTGCCAGACTGGGCCTGGACTGACCTGCACTCGGCACGCTGCTGGAGGATGTTTGCATCTCCATGAAGAAGGGCATGGGAGTGGGCATGGGAGTGAGCTCTTGCAGATCTGGCCCTTGTGGTAGAGTTCCCCCCTGTCGTAGAGTTGGCCAAGCGGCCATCGATCACGGGAGTGGTATAGGCGACTGTGCCAACAAAGTCTCGCGACCCGCTGAAAGACAGGCACTTGGCATCAGCCCAAGATCGGATCGCGTTCTGGATGGAAGCGAAGGTGGCATTGCTAGTGACGACGACGCCGAAGATGTGAGTGCTGATAGACTTGTCATCGCACAGCTGCATGGCCAAGCTGGGCGAGGTGATATTGAGTTTATCAAAGTTGTCCTCAAACATTCGCAGGGCAGACTCGCCGAGGCCCTGGCGCAGCAGGCCCTGGCCGATGTAGACGCCAATGCTGGCTTGACCAGCGCGTCCGTAGAGGATGAAAGGTCTGTCCGTGGTGTCGGCATAACCCTTATCGATATAATCTCGCATTTGCTTAACAAGAGCAGTGATCCCGGCCACAGCGAGGCCGAAACCCTCTTCGAACCAGCCGAGCTCAAACTTGACTTGGGTAGGCCCAGCCACTTCAGCACGGGAGGAGTTCCTGGCCGTGGCCGGTGTCGCCTCCATATTGTCAAAGTCTGAGCCAAAGGATGTGCAGGCGGCGATGCGATGGCTGGAATCTCTGTCGTCGACAGAGTCGTACAGGTTGAAGCCATAGAATACGGTCTCTTTGCACCTCTTGATGAGGTTGAAATTGGGATAGACCGACCACTTGTCGGTATCAGGGCCAGCGTCTGAGCATCGGCCGGGGCAAAAGTTTTGAGTCTGAACCAAGCCTGGCAGGACGGTCACCACTGCGGTGAGCGCCACCGCAAGCCGTGGTAGTATCACCATGATGCTATTGGAAGAAGGCTGAACGGGACGTTAGCAAATGCAAATTGTAAAGAGGTGAGGCGAGGGTAAAGCCATACTTGGATGTTTCGATCGGAAAGACACCAGACAGCTGATCAGCGACCAATTTTCGTTTGCTGCTACTGGTGGATTACGTCTGATCTTTATGGACCGCGACAGAGGCCATTTATTAACCTTGATCACTGTCTGTCTTTCATTCACGACGGGTCCCATGTGCTAGCCATGGCAACTGCATTGCCAAGGCGTACAGGATCTGCCAAGATCTTCAAGGCAGAGGTGCGGCGAAGCCATAAAAAGACGTCTTGCATGTATTGAGCTGTGCCTCGTGGCTGCCTTAGTGGTGGGGTCGCTTTATTGTCATACGGTTCGCATTATGCGTCCAAGTTGGCAGGATTCAATCGTCGTCTCGGCTGTGAGGAAGCAACTTGATAGAGCATCAAGGTCCTCGAAAATTCCAGTAACATTTTGCCAAGAAGCAGCATCGCGTGATGCAGGCGACGGTTGTAGAACTTGACGAGAAAGATACAGGTACACATGTACATAAGCGATCCAATGACAAAACGACTGTGCAATTTAAAGAATGTGTGAAATCAGTTTAGCCAGGTACAAGATATTCAAACCCCTGCGTGCGTCTCTTTACCCCACATATTAGCTGGCCTAATGCAGGGAGAATCATAAGATGGTGCTGTGCCGTACGGAAAGAATGGGCCCAATTAAGCGAGGAAAAGCGCAGCACCAAAAACTGCAGCGAGAGTAGAAACTCCTGCAACAGCAAATCTGGGATTGGCAAGACCTTCCTTTGGAGGACACTCGCTCGGCCGGGGAAAAGCCGCGCACTTGCGCTGGAGGTCGCGGGCTGCCATACTCTCGACTGTAGCCTTATCAATCTTGACTTTGCAGGGGTTCGAGATTGGTGTAGGAGACGAAGAGCCAAGAATCGCACAGGTCTCACGTGTCAGTGGCCGGGCGTCGGGCGAACCCTCGAGTGTCTTGTCAGTCACCTCGATGGCCACTCCCCCGTTCGGGCAGTCGGTGCTATTGCCATTGTTGGTGGCGGCTACGAGGTCCACCTTTTGGCCACCCGCTCTGACCTCAAAGTCGACCAAGAAGTTGTCTGTGTGGTTGCGCTCCAGGCGGACTTCTTGGTGGGTCTGGTTGCACGACGTCCAGGACGGCTGCCAGAGGATGCGAAGCTTGCCCTCGCCTCCAAGCTTGCCCTCGCCTCCAAGCTTGCCAGGGCTCCAGAAAAGATAGGGGTCGTGCTCTGAGACGCTGGTCCAGTCGAACTCGAAAGCGCTGTTAACGAGGCGTTCGGTTTCCCCGCTCATGTTGAGGACCTGGAACCAGATGAAGAGCTTGAGATGCTCAGCCAGCTTGGAGTTCTGAGCGGCGAATACAATAGGGAAGTCCTCTGCAGGCGAATACGTGGCGTTGGTACGGGGGAAAACCAGACCAATATCCAGGACACCGGCGGCGCTGGCGACGGCGGAGAGGTAGCCAGAGGCACCTACGAGGGCCCATATGGACTGGGAAGCCAGGCGCATGGCGGAAAGCGGACCACGGGCGTTGTTTGCGTTTGTGATTGGGACTGGCCTTGCTGACAAGATAATCAATGACCGCCCGACTGCTGTTTACTGTTTTTGCTGCTTTTGCTGTTGCTGTTGCTGCGGTCCTTTTGGGCACGACCTTGCTACGGCGGCGGAATCGACGAGAACAGGTATAAGGTTGAGTTGAAGTCACATGGCTTAGTGTCTCCGCCGGGCCGCACCGCCGGGCCCGCTTGGCGCATCGTGCCGAGAGCCGTTGTGCCGAGAGCCGACCCTTGCAGATCCTTCCAGAACCTTGCACGAGCCCAGATTGGATTGCGTACCCAGAGTAATGGTAGACTGCAATGAGAGACGCCGCCGCCAAGCCCGCAGAATAACAGACTATCGACCGCCTTCATTTCTCACTGTCAGCCAGATACATCTCGTGGTCTATTCACAGACTAGGCGTGGCCTTGGCAATCCGCCTGGCTTAGAAAATGGATTGATACCTACCAGGTTCGTCTCGTGATATTGGGCCTTGGCGATATCATGTTGAGAATTCTGGCTTGGATGCTCTACTCTACTCTGCTCTGCTGCGGCACAGTACTCATTCGGCCTCCAAGGCATGAGGGAAAAGCGCGCGAGGCTGGCATATAAGATGGCCTTCTGGCGATCATCATAGGTACTGTTCTGCAGGACATCTCTCCCAATCAGTCACTCTTTCAACTTTGGTTCCTGCTCCGCTCCTTTTGCTCTCTTTTCAAAATGCACACGGCACGTATTCACCTTGTCCTACTCGGCCTTCTCCCCAGCCTGGGTCTGGACCTTGTCTCGGCCAGCAGTTTGAGGCCCGTCATCGCCCGCGGTGTCTCTTGTTACTTTGATATCCAGGCAGAGGCCGGCGAGACCTGTGATAACATGTCCGCCTCCTGGGGCATTTCGGTCCAAGACTTCACCAAGCTCAACCCAGGCGTGACCTGTCCCAACCTTCAGGCCGGCAGGTCATACTGCGTCGTCGGCGAGTACACGGATGATGGCGGTCAGACTACTCCCCCTCCTTCGCCTGCCATCACGTCCGCCAAACCAACAACGCCTCTTACCACTCCCCCCACCACCATCCGGACTTCTATCATCTCCAGCACGGCCCCCAACCCTAGCAACTCCCCCGCCATGCCTGGTATCGTAGGAAACTGTGACCGTTTCTACAAGGTCCAGTCCGGCGACGGTTGTGACTCCATCGCCCAGAAGAACGGCATCACCCCTGTGCAATTCAAGTCCTGGAATACTGGAATCAACGCTTCCTGCTCCAACCTTTGGCTTGATTACTATGTCTGTGTCCACGTTCCGGGCGCTACTACCCCGCCTATCACCACCACTGGTCCCTCTCCCAGCAACTCTCCCCTCATGCCTGGTGTCGTGGGAAACTGTAATCGCTTCTACAAGGTCCAGTCTGGCGATGGTTGCGACTCTATTGCCCAGAAGAACAGTATAACCACTGCCCAGCTGAAGTCCTGGAACACCGAGATCAACGCTTCCTGCTCTAACCTCTGGCTTGACTACTTCATCTGCACTGGTGTCCCTGGAGCCGTGACCACCACCTCTCCACCCTCACCCAGCAATTCCCCCGCCTTGCCCGGCGCCGTGTCCGACTGCAACAAGTGGTACAAGATCAAATCGGGCGATACTTGTGACAATATTGCCGCCAAGAACACCATCACCGTCGCTCAGCTCCGTAGATTCAACACCCAGATCAACTCCAGTATGTACCCATAGCACTCTCCTCGTCTTTCACTCACTCACTGACTCTCGCAGGCTGCAACAACCTCAGGGTCGACTACTTTGCTTGCGTCGGAACCCCCACCGCCGCCACGCCCATGCCCGGCATAGTCTCGGGCTGCACCCGCTACTACCAGGTCGTCTCCGGCGACTCGTGCGATGCGATTTCCTCCAAGGCCGGCATCACCGTCGCTAACTTCCGCAAGTGGAACACGTCTATCAACGCGGGATGCACAAATTTGTGGCTCGACGCTCTGGTCTGCACCATGGCGTAGTCGGAGCCCTCTCTTCTAGTAGTAAAAAAATAATAAAAAGTAGATTTGTAACAGTTTATTAGTACAAATTGACCTCTACAAATAATGTAATTATTACCTAGTATAATATTATATGTAAATATATACAAGAGATACTTGATCTTATTAAGCAGTATGACAATGAAGAAAGCTCACATGCCAATTTTGAAAAGCGTCACCTTTTGGATCAATGGCTCGCATTTCAGGTCTCAGGCCAAGGCCCATCTTTCGGTCAAGCTAGCTGATTTAATAACATCCACTCTGAGAAGATACCATCGGTGATGGAACGATACAATGCTGAGGTTAAGTGAGTTCTGGGCGATCTTGATGGAGCCTTCCAAGGTAGACAATGGCTTGTGGGAGAAAAAAATGACATCCAGTGATCTGGTGTTTCTTCCCTACAACGGCAACATTGATAAACTCAATGCGCCGCCGATGGGAGATCCGAAAGGTTCCCATTTTCGAAGCATGGCATGGGTGCATGTCATCACTACAACTGTGGAAGATGTCTATGGAGCTGAGGACATGACTGATGGACGAGCCAATCTTGTTCCAAATGGTATGCCAAAAAAGGGGTATAAAATATGGGAGAATATCAAGCAAAAATCAAGGCCGACAACGTAGCATCCGCAATTACTACCTTGTAGAGGTGGTGTAGTTCTTGAGAGCTGACAAGTGACATGAATCCAGTCACACATTAGACATATCATTAATTAAAAAAGCTATTCGTTTCCTGCCTTCCAAAGATTATTATTGAATCGTCTTCTCGCATTATGTTTTCAAGACCTATCCTGAACAAACTTCTGTATTGTGTCGCGCCTACGAGTTTTAATTTGATGAAACCGCCATTTAGAGAAACACAGCTTGTAAGTGTAATTTACTAAATACTTGGAAAATTCTATTAAAGAAAATAGAGCTCTAGTCGCCTTCAAGTATAGGAACAGCGATTCTGATATCAGAGAAAGGCAAGATAACGCAGGTCCAGATGCTACTGAATAAGTACCATGGATCAAACAATGTTTAAGCCATGACCCTGTCCAAATGTATCAGTAACGCTGATAATTAGTTTGAGACTATTTAATCTGTCCTAGAATTTAATAACTTGACACAAGTTGCGGTACGCAAACTTGCAATAATTATGAGCTCGCATTTAGCCATCTTCTTTTTACGAGAGAGCCTCGTAATGCTGGAACAGGGCTTTGTTCGGGTATTCCCCTGTTGACCTGCATTTTTATTTCCTATTAAGACCTTTTCAACCTTATTATCTCCACTCTTATAATTGGACTACTTGGAGGGATCTAGACAACTACGCAGCCGTGGCGACAACCAAGTCCAGGCAATTCGGCATCCGATGTAAGGGCCAGGCCACAAATCAGGCTGCCTAGTTCGAATATTGCAAGATAGATTAGATACGTGATTTTCATCGGATAGAATGTGTATGTTTTCCCAGCCAGTGGTTGCGAAGCACAAAGAGCGATGTAGAAGGCAGATCCGTACCAGCCAACATCTTCAAGAGAGTTGAACCGAGAAGTAATGGCAGGAACAGCTGTAAAAATGACATTGAAGTCCTATTCGAAAATTAGTTTTGAGGAGCTCTTATCCAACAGAAGATTAACCAACCCTATCAAAAAATGCGCATAGGCAGATTCCAGCATGTATCAGAAGGAGCTTGATACCGATGATCTTATTCGCATGATCGACGGCGTCGCCATGAAATTCTTGAGTTTTGCTTATTTCATTATTTCTCGATTGCTTCTCCTGGGAGACCTGATGTTCACTCATGCTTGAAATTAAATGTTAAAGACCGCGTATTTGTCAAACGTGGCTGAAGAGATTGAAAGCTAGCGAGAAAGAGGGAGGGAGTATTGGGCACAAAGTACCTAGGTATACATGATTGCTTCTATTCTAAATCTGCAGCCATTTCCTCAAATTACCAGGCGCGTGAACGTGATACCGATAATCCCCACGCCTACAGGTCACCCTGTTACGACACTTAATGATTAGAACAATTTTCGAGGGATCAGCGTGACCCACTGGAGTGGACGACACCAATAAGGTTTGCAATCATTACGTCGGATGCTGGAAGCGAGACAAACAGCTTGCATATCGATTATCTGTGTATAGAATAGAGGTCGGCCTAGGGCTAATGCAATGCAGCTAGGGTGATCCCGGTCTAGAAATGCACTGTAGCCAGCCGACATTAGCGTGCAGGGTTGATGCATCGTCCATTATAATCCTTCCATCGTCGGGCGTAGATATGATGCTGATCTGCAGGAACGCATTCTGATAAGCACCGAGAGAATACTCCGTATATGGATTAGCATTGCCCGCTTGCTGCACACATAGTACGGTGTACTACGTAAGTATGTATTGAATGTCTAGGTATCCGTTCTACCGCATGCAATGTCTGCACGGCGGTCCGCTTCTAGTACAGATATTTTTCAGATGGCCGATGCATTTTCAGGATCTCTCATAGTTTCATGATCGCGCCTTATCGCGGGACCAATCATTTCTGGCTAGCTTGAAGGCTCATTGTTGCGATATCGCTGGTTTCGCTCACGACTATCGCGCAAAATATTTCAAACAAAAGGAAGCAGAGGAACACATGAAAGGACGGAACTTCACCACATCTACTAAGTGAGACTCATGTGATACATACTCTCTTATGTCCTTAATTTACCAAAAGCAGGATGAATTACTTTCACTGCTTCTTAAAACAGCTCACCGGCTACTTGATACACCCAAGTATCATGCTAGATAATGGCCCCGTCCGCATCGCGGATATGGGCACGCAAACTGCGTTTGCCTTTTCACGACGCAGAATTGGGCACATGTTTACAAACTACACTAGGATCTGGGCTATTGATGTGGCTGAGGCATTCGGAGAGCGTGCTGAGGTCGACGCGTTCGATATATCCGACCATTTTATATCCCCGTCAGCGTGGCTTCCTTCCACCTTGAATGTCGGATTGTATGGTATAACGACTCCATCTCCTGATGCCTTATTGGGAAAGTTTGATATCATCAAATTCAGGCTATTCCTTACCCTTTCCCATATTAAGCTGAACGATACGTTGGCAAATGCCATAACAATGCTGAGTGCGTACTAGTTGGGTCAAGTTCCAAATGGCGCTGAATAGAGAGGAATTAGAGCCAGGTGGATATATACAGTGGACCGAGCACGACAAGACTGATCTCAAGCCGGTATGTGCGAACCCCAGTTGCTCTACCGAAGCCGTGGAAGCCCTCATTCAGGTAGAAATGAATCCCTTGCCGAATGACAATGCTGAATCAGTTTCCTGAACTTGAAAACACCCAAATGCGTAGTCCTGATTCAATTTTGAAGCTGAGTGAATGACATACGCTTACAAATTGCAAAAAAGGGGCCAGAAATTGTTGTAGAGGAAAAGGTCAAAACAAGGGAGAGCATGCTTCTACAAATGAATGATCTCCACCTCATGTCCATGATGGACCTGTCGGCAGGGTTGAGTGTTTCTGTTGATGATTTCGAATGCACACATTTGAGTATTCTGACTCAAGACTTTGAGAATGGAATCTCTTCCGTTGATAATATCGTTATTATAATGGGTACGACGCCATTTCATTGAGAACTTCTGTAGTATATTATGCGAGGTAACAATACCAAGGATCCACAACAAATTTCCTAGAAGGGGGCGGTACTTTTATGTTTTCTTCCGATCAACATTCCTTGCCACGGCCAACAAAGTAAGAGCTCATGCAACAGTATGTTCCGGGGCATCTCCAACCCATCTCAAAATTGGAACTCGTATTCTGTCAAGATTTATACAAAAAGCATCTTGATGACTACGCTAGCCAAGTAACGACCAGGACAAGTTGTTTTCCCAAATCCAAAACTCAACACCGTGGGTTCCATTGTCGAGAAAAGGTACTTGTCGCTCTTCAATCCATCTTCAAGCTGTTGTCTGAGATGGTAGTGTCGAAGTCCATCGAATCTGGAGGGTTTTGGGGTGTTTTCTGGGTCATTTTCAATAGCATGGATGGGAAGACAAACATATGTCCCTTTGCCAAAGTGTAAACCTTTTGAAAGAGTATAAGACTTTCTAAAGAGTCTTGTCAAACCAAGGGTCGTTGGAGGAGACATGCGTTGTGATCCACACATCACACTGTCTAACTTTTCGAGTTTGTCACACGATGAGGGCGCCCAGAAGTTTAAAGGAGTTCGAACAGCCGATATTTTTGATTTGAGCTTTTTTAAACAATCTGGATTTGCGGTGAGGTCAAACAAAACGTTTACCATCCTTAGAAGCGTGGTATGCACCGCTGCGAGAGCAAGCAGAACCTCCACACGAGCAAGAGTGTCAAAAAGCCAGCTGAGGACGTTTGTATCTCTGTAAATTGCGGGCTCCATGAACCTTCATTGTTCTTTTGGATGAGATCGTAGATGAATGAATGAAAGATGGCCTTTTCTTTTCGCAAATACCGTCAACCTGCCCAATATGAAGGTAGAGCATAGCAAACTGCTGAATGCCACCAATTTGGAAATAATCGAAGGAGAACCACTGTACGGAATACTGAAGCCTTGAATTAGTCTTTCGGCATAATGGATTCAGTATAATTTACTGATACATCGAGCCATGTTCCATCTCGACACAAGTCCAGTCCAACTAGCGCTCGGGCTGATATTCGAGCGGAAACTTTTGAGAGCGCTTTGTACGACTGGAAGTCGTTGCATGAAGGAAAGCATTCCTCGATTGCTATAGAAAGTTCCTTTTCTGGGCACGGTATGAGAATGCCCAAACGTGGAGTAAGCTTGCGCTGTACGATTGTGTGATGGAATCGGCTATCGAGAATGAGGTTGATACCTGTATAGATGCCAAGCAGGTCCCTCTCCAGGGCGCCATAGGGGCTGACGGTAGTTGAAGATAGGTAACGAAGCTAATTCCTCCAAAAGATGTTGTGGCAGGACAACAATGTTTCTGTCGGTTCTCAAAATCTGAAATGCCTGATTCTTGAACTATGTTCTGATTAGAATGTGGTACGGATGTAGTCCACGCGGTTCTACCTTTTCGTATCCAATGTATAGTATTTCGTTTGCATTGCTGTATAAAACAACGCAGACATGAATCTGGGCAAGTATGCAGTCCAAGGGCCAACCAAGGAAGGTTGATGCGTCAACTTTGATTGGCTCCATTTTCTGAAAGTGTAATAGAGAAGACAAAAAATATGAATAGAACAGCGATAAGTATCCACGAATTAAGGCAGAGATACATTTAAACAACAAAACCCAATGCATTGTCGACTGGAATCAGTCTTGGTCTGTTGATGTGCATGTTTTAACGGTGAGATTGTTGAACCATCCTTTGAACTATGCCGTCATGTACAAATAACTCAAGTTGATGATTGATATACGAAGGAACCATTCGATTAAGGGATCAACAACAGCGCTTGACGGAAATGCGATTTTTTTCCATCACAAGGACAAATCTGTGGCAAATTCTGGCTTGATCTAAGCTCCGGACGGTCTATCTTACGGTAACGCAAATGCAACGAACCTTACCCTTCCACTTTACAAAATTTAATTGAATGAAATATTAACATAGGCTGACGCCGATAAGTTGTGATAGTGGCGCACTCTCTTGCATGATGTTTTTACTAAGCTCGTGGTGGATATTACCTGCATTCGTTAAGAGTACTTGGATATCTGATATGACTGGCAAGCCGGGTAAGATTCATGTATACATACCTAGTACCCTCAAACAACCTAGACTTTGGGTCACTGTTTTGGAAGGGGGCAGAACGTTGCATGCGCAGTTGGCGCTTTCCACTTACATGCATGCCAATATGCAGGGTTATAATGTCATATGCCTGCGTAATTTCACATATGTAATCAATTCAGCGGACAATTACCCTTGTTTTTTTCTTGAAAATAAATCTGTTTTAGACCATCTTCCATTGTAGTTGGAAGAAAATGTAATGTCGCAGATCTTAATACGCTTTCGCTGCCGTAAAAATAGCAAAGCGTATCTCAAATAAATATAGATTATTTCCCTCCTATACTACATTTGCGGTACCCAAAAAACTCCAATCAATTTTCCCAGAGAGACACTAAAGTATAATTTGGATCGTATCAATATCCAATGCCACTAAAGCTCTTTCGTCTCATAAGCAATTTCGTGTCAGGACCCATGAAGACAATTCATGCATAATTTACGTTTGAGATCGTTTACCCCCAAAAAGCGCAATATCGTACTCGTTCAATAATTCGACAAAAATGATTTTCGACACAATACAGGCAATGAACCCTCCGGGGCAAGTCTATCTACCTGCACCCCAGCGATGGTCATCGCCTTCTACGCTTCTAAAAGGCTGGGTAAGATGACATCCGAGATTATAAAACGACATTAGAGCATCATAAGTTCGAGGTTCAGCATATATTTCAGGATCCACAGCGATGGAGTGCCCCGAAGTTGTGATCAGTTGACCTTTCTTGAGCTGGAGCCCACTTGAAAGGGTGAAGTCTTCATCAACAACTCGACTGTAGATAAGCAAGCTCCCAGGTGCAAGCCGTGAAGTCTCTTTCATCGCCAGGTCGGGCTTCTCTAGGCTGTTGAGTGCAGCCATGTCCCCTGTGCCTTGGACTTTGTTACTAACCTGGCAGATCTCTTCCCGAATCTCTTTGAGAAAATGTGGATGATCAACCAAATCAGCAATGACGCCGACAATGAATGCAGCCGAACTATATGTTCCACCAGCAATTACGAACCCGACCGGACGAGTGAGCATGAAAAAGTCAGTCTCTTCCTTGGTTTTCTACTCCTTGATCATCCAGGATATCAAATCTGGCTTGTTGCAACGTTACCCAACATTTTCTCTTCGATATTGTACTCCGGGAATCACAAGATCTTTCAAGTTTGTTCCAAGCGCCATTTGTACGGCGTTAGCCATACGAGGGCAGATTGGAGGCAGCGAGGGACTAGCCGCATTATGAACATGGTTGAAAACACTGCATACACAGAGTCAGTACTTGGATGTCGAGAATGTGGAAATCAGAGCTCACAGTTCAGTGTGTGTTCATAGCACAGTCGAATCAAAGTGGGATTGTCGCAAATTGGAGGACCAAAGGTTGTTAATGTCATGGCTTGGCTAATGCAGAGAACTACCTTGACGGGTTCAACAACTTCCCATTGTTCGTGGCCCTGCGGGAAATTCTCGACGATGGAATTTCGAACTCGATCCATGAGAGGCCCAAGCAGACTGGGGAGAGCAGGCGTTACTCGAGATAACAGCATCTTGACATGGTGGCCTATTTCTTTAACAACGTCCATACCGTTCAGATAGCCTGTCAAAGATGCGGAATGAGATTTTCTTGAACTGATAGCAGATTGGGGAAGTTCATTAAGCTCTCCAATCGCACTGCCAGGAAGAACAATAATGTCCGCATCTCCTCGCGCAAGACGAAAGGCTTGTCCTTTTAACTGAATTATTTAACTAACTGTATACAAATATGCAAAATTATTGGAGACCTTGTCATAAGCAGTATCCAAAGTTCTATCAGACCAGAACACCATAAGTAGCCCATCGCGGCAACTCAAGTGATTTTGGAGCGCATAAAGAAGACCAAATACAAAACATAATGACAAGATGATAAGAATCAATATGCTCTGTTTGGTAAACCCGAGAGAGCTGAAAATATCGATATTTTCGAAAGACGGACAAAACAAACACGGAATTTGTATGCTTGCTGGTGTCGCCATGCTCTCCTGTGAGTTTTGGCTGAGACGATAACCTAGATTGCAAAGATTTTTATAGAGTCTTTAGCTAGGTAGAAATACGAGGGTATGCTCGGACATTACTTCTAGGATAACACTACGCCGAATTCGGCTTGGTCAATAATAAAAGGTTAGGTGGCCGATCTGTAATACCAGATTAATGTCGAGCCGGACCAGCCTTGCGAATCCGAACTCATACCTCCACAGTCAGGATTCATCCGCTGGCGCCACCAACTTGAGTGAACACCAAAACGATCAAGGATCTTTGCAACGGCTATATGTAGGCTCGATCTTTCGGCAAGGACCTACTACGATCGGCACGGAGGTGAGTTATGTCCAAAGAATGTTCAGGCAATCAAGAGTGCAGAGGGCAGAATTGGACGGAGACCGAAGGTTAGTCTCTGCCTCTACGAAGGAGCTCGTTCTTTTCAAGTAGAAGGCCACAAAATCACGTTACAGAAGACGACAGATGACAATACACAAGAACGTTAGCGGTCTCCAAAAGCCTTATAGCCTTTAGCTTATCATAACATTATCATCCTATTTTAAAAAGGGGTGTATCTCTGTGGTAATATTATAAATCTAAGGTGTTCGTTGTTAGCCTGTTTGGGTTCTACTTATCAAAAACGAGCTCTTTCGTAAAGAGTGGTGCTACAACATGCTCGGGCATACTAAGGGAGCAAAAGGGTCAGGAAGGGCCTCAAGGTCGATGCAAATAACAGTCCAATGCATCCTTATGAAAATAGCCAATGACAACATAACCCATCACACCTGGTCATCATTTTGAATAGGGCCATACCCCACCAATGAATAATTGCATATTACTATGCGCTTTTGCGACTATCTATCCAGGTAGCCTTTTCTTAGCAGTGACCGAAAAGGTTTCTCTGAAGAAGCCTAGACTTTGCGTAATCAATACTTAATGCAAACCTGGTTTCAGTACTCTATTACATAACATATGATTATCAGTGTCGTGCTTTGGGTTGGCTTAGTCAGCAACTCGGTATCTCTTATTGAAGAACGTGTAGATTTTCGTTCGCGTTGCCCTAGTAAAAGCAAGGACTTGAAAACTTGTCACTTTTTGGGTTGCTTACGCGTAACTCTAAAAAGCAAAAGTGTCCAGCTACCTATTCGTGACGACTTGTGTTGTTCTTTCTGGCTAAGTTTACCTTGATATGATTTGGTCATTTGAACCTCTAATCTATACTGAAAAGCTAACTTGATCTTTCCTCGGCATTTTTGCTAACTGAAGCACTGCAATTTAATACTGGGAATTACGCTGCTTCCTTGAATGATAGATGGTAACTTTCTCGTTGCGTTGGGGTTGTGATATCTCCTATGAAAGCATGTGACACTCATTATGTAAAGCTGAGACAATATTAGCTTGCCCCAGGGTATGCTTCGATTAATATTGAAAATTTCCCAACCAGACAGGTGAAATTTTGTATACTGAATTATGGACTACCATTCTTCCAAACTCTTCTGTAACTTAGATAAGAACAGTCAAAGCTCAATTCGTTCGCGGAATAATCTTTATGGGTAAATCCTGGGACATGTATACATTCAAGTTCATCGTGACGCAACCTTCAAGTTAGCTATATCTCTAGCGTGTTTTCATGCTGCTTCCCTGTCTCCGTGAGAACTTTGCAAGATATCATCCTTAATTTGAAGATTTATCGAATTGTTATTCAATATGGTCGCCAGCACCACCATAGGCTGGGTTTAGGCAACGCTTTTACCGGGACATTTGCGGTGACCAGACCCAAAAGGCCAATAATAGTCTGTGTTGACTCCTTCAAGGTAGTTTGCCATCCTTCGCTAGGGGTTGGAATTATTAGCATGTGAATTATGTAAATTGATTTTTGCAACAGTAGATATGGTGCTCGGCTTCTAAACAGCTGGGTTTTGAAATGCGGCGGGGAAATTGATTATATAGGTGGTGTCCTTAGGAACTATATGTAACCGCCAAGTTGGCTTATTGATAAGTGTAGGCGCAATAGTGATTCGCATGCCAAATGCATTAGGGCTATATAGTCGAAGAGTTTCTTCCAAAACAGCACCTAAGATACCTTTTTGTAAAGCCGCATAATCGCTGTTGCTGTGCCAACCATTGGGCGGGCGAGTCCCGAGTATTGTGTCCAGTTCAACTGGGATCCCTTGCGATATTCTAGGTAGATTGCAAGCAATAGTAGGATAAAGGCGAGGGTGTTGCTAGCTCTTTTATGGCCTGATAGCAAAGTTACAAAGATGTTGCTCATGAAACTTTGCTCGCTAAGTGCAGCTAAGGGCGCTTCACTTGTGCCAACAGTTGGGTTCCCTGTTAGAACTATCGATTCGAGAATGCTTTTTAGACGCTTTGTTGATATTATCTTAGCCTTTTGAATTGTATAGAAGCGCATCGTTCGCATATGTTCAGTTAGGTGTTGAAGCGAGCGTCTGATTGTACGAAGAGTCCTAATCGGTAGATGGAATGCAACTCGGGGCATAATGAAAATTAACCTGATATGTGATATTACTATAAACAGCGTCCTCTCGAAGTTATTCCCGCGGGTATCTGCGCATTGCTTGACCTTTTTGTACCGGAATTTTCCGTCCATTCGATCCTGTGATTGAAGAGAACGCCGGAGAGAATATGCAAAACAAGCCTGAAGGTCCATTTTCGCACCTTTGGAACGGTACCCCCTACCTCTGGTCTGTTTCAGCAATCGACGAGGCCATTGGTCTGGTGAATGGCCTCCTTCCAAACCATTTCATAGGTGGAGCTATTAAATCCTTGCGTGATTATTTTGCGGTGAAATTTCCACATGTCTCCTTCAACCGTCGATGTAGTAGGACCCCATATGTTCAACCAGGCCATTAGCTGCACTAACATTTGGATAGTAGAGGATGAATAGAGTTATTTCACAATGATAGGATCGCAACTCCAAAGGACATTACCACTGGGTATTGCCAAAACTATCGTATCGCTGCCCAAATCTGAGAAGGGTTCATGGCTAAGATGCTGTAGTCTCTAAATTCTTGCAAAAATGTCACAGTCAGCATCATTTTACTGGGCGATATGGAACTCTCATGAGAGCTATGGTCGCGTTAAGGTTTCCGGGAGCAATTCAGCGCATGGAGCCACAACGCGTCCAAATGCGTGCCACCACCAGCTTTGTATATGGACTCTACAATCCTTGTCAGATACGAACGTGGTTCAGGTCTTTTTCGGGTTAACTTGCGGTGAGTATTAGGTAGAAAAAGCTGTGCTTTTTGCACATGATGTAATTCATCTGCCATTGTCACAACCTATGCCCTAAACACCCCCAAAAACATGCATGTTGAAGCGCTAGCGATTGTTGCCATGGGCGCTCAATGGCCGTGAATGAAGGCCGATAGTGGTGTCACCCAGACTGCGACGTTACTGTAGGACGATACCCATGGTTTGGGGTCAAAGAGGTAAACGTCTCAATCATCTGCGTGAATGTGGTGCAGTCTACAAACTGTGTTAGAGGATAAGCGCTAGCGTGGATGGGTATTAGCGCAATGGCGACTGTTGTTCTTTCAGGGGTGGGCGCAGTGCTTCTCAAACCTGGAAGAATTCCGGTCAGTGGCAAGGTGGCGGCATGCTTCAGATCGACTCTGCAAAGTCTTTCACGGATACTTTCGGTGACTGACGATTGAATGAACTTTTCCGTCATGATTACCTAAGGCTCCACTCGTGCAAGGAGTTCATATGCATCCAACGTGGGTCAATGCACTTGCCAAAGGCAAAGGGTTTTAGTGATGGTTTTGAGATCGATCTTCTCTGCTACCGGCATACGGTCAATATAAAGCATGGTATCTTGCCGCGGCAGGCCCGGATTCAGTTGCAATTCCATTACCCTGCCATAAGAAACCTGACCAACAATCCGCAATGACTGCACCCAAATCTGAAGGGTTGCCGTACCCTTTGAAGCGCAATGCGCTTGCTTCGACCCGGTGCGACCATCCATGATCGTCAGCATTCTGCACCGAGGCTGATGTGCGATAGTCTGAACTTCAATCATTTCTGGATGAAGGGTCTGGCTGGCTATTTGCTGCACCCTAAGATTCCGACAGATCAAAATGAATTGCGCATCGCTGATCTTGGAGCAGGCACTGGGTATACTGCCTTCAAGTTGACTGCCAAACGACAAGTTGACTGACATACGACAGAATTTGGGTGTCTGAGGTTGCTGCCAGTCTCCCTAATGCAACCTTTGACGCAGTTGATATATCTGCAGACCAATTTCCCCCAAGGGCGTTTAGACCTCGCAACGTGCGGTTTTGGACTCACAACTGCTTCGAGCCCTTTGCCGATGAGTACTTGGGCAAATTTGATGTTGCCAATGCTCGCTTCTGGCTATGCATCGTCAACGATGATGTGGCAGATAAGCTTATGGATAACCTCCTCACCTTGTTGAGTAAGATTGCCCAATGCACGTACGCATTGGTACTACATGCAGCTGACCCCTGTGTAGAACCAGGTGGCTATCTCCAATGGTTTGAGCCCCTACCTAACACTGCGCATGTGGTAGCCCGCAATGGCGGAGCGCCGCACCCAGCTTGTGATAAGTTGGTGGACACCTGGAAAAAGCCGACACAACACAGTTCTTACAGGTAAGTGCGATTCCTGTGCTGATTGGACATTCTGCAGAAATCTGGGCAAGTAACTAATCTTTGCCATGCGGGCAGTTGGGTTCACTCGCTCGCGGAGAAGTTCGAGGAACGCGGACTTGAGGTGATGGTCGAGGACAAGCATGAGAATCCCGATTACTATCTGCCTATTGCAGCACAGACATCTCTGCTCGGATTGTCCGAATATTTGTACAAGGACCCTGGTGTAGAAGCATATCAGGAAGCATTGGCCAGTGAGCACAGAGAGGGAGCTTTTGTGGATATAACATGGACATGCGTGGTAGGGCGCAAGCCACTCTGAACAGGTTGTAGACCCAGCGAGTTGGTACACCAGCTGTGATCTCGTATTATCTTTGTGGCTCTGTCTATTCAATACGTAACCAAAGGCATTATGCATGATTAAGTTGATAAAAATTATCCATCACCCCCGCAGCCACCTTCTAGGGAGCAAACACGGTTCTGCTATGCTGACACTCAGGTTCTGAGTATCCGATCATTCTGGGAACCGAGTGCATAAATTGATACAACAAGCCCGCTTCATATGGCTTTGACCATGTTTGTGTCAATTCATCTATCTTCGTGCATCAACAACAGCTAAGGCTGACAGATGATCATTCTTACGTTTATTTTCACACGCTTGATCCGATCTCCGCTGATGCCACTTATTCTGACATCCGAAGGGTCTAATTAGGAAGATCCATTTCGCGCGCATTCGCCTCCAGCGTATGACGAATTCCTTATCCGCCCTTCGCGTCCTTCGCAGAAAGCTGTCTAGTTTGAGGCCAACTTCTCTTTAACACGACATTGTGCATGCGACTATGTCGACTTCAGCGACGCAGGGGCCTTCCGTCATGACGACCTCTTTGCTTGCTGTAAGTACTGTGTTTTTCCGTCCTCAGTTTGACCAGTGTCGTGTGTCGTCTTGCGTTGGGTTGCTAGGAGGAAGACAAAGGCCGGCTTGCGTATAGATGACTGGTTCATCTCAAGCACATGGGCAAGTTTATGAAGCGTAGGTAATTAGATTATTGAATATGTTCAGCTATGTTGCAATGTAGGAGTAAAGGTTCAACCTCTTTTGACAGACCGTTCTAATAGTTGTGATCCTCAGCTACTCCCAGCTTTTGCTTGGTGATTTTGTTTGCAATAATGGACCGTTTGATATAAGACTGTCTTTCAAACAATGTATAGGTACTTAGGTACTTTAATCATGGGCTGCAAAATTGTCAATCAATTTCGTGCTGTTACAGCTGCTGCAGCTGTCGTGATGTCATGAGAACAGTTCTCTCGTCTAAAGCCCGCCGTCCATATACTGCTATGCATTGGGTGTTTTTGGAGCTAGGTGATGGTGGCTAGCGTGTAGCACATTGCTCGACGCGTGGCGTAAATTCGGCACGTGCCACGACAGAATGCGTTTCCAGTGTTTGAAGGAGATATTACCACTATGTAGACTGCCAGAAGATTTCGGTAAATCACATTTGCTCACGTGAGTAAATGCGTACGCGTGTATTTCCCTGTGAGTAGCCTTATCTAGCCAATTCGACTACTCCTCGAATATGCAAAATGTGCACGAAGCGCATTCCGCCACAGCTGAGGGCGTCATAACACCTACGCAGCGCCATAGAATGGGCCGCTTCGCGAACAGCCGGGTCTCGCTAGGTCGCTGCAAACTGTAATCCCAACAATATGAGGTTTCCGTGTTGCGCAAAACGTTTCGGTGTCCAGGAGACGCCTGGACAAGCTCCGCGCCAAGGTGCAACGGTTCATTGACAGGAAACGTTGTCTACCATCCACTCGTGCCAGAATCATGGGAAAGTGATCCACACTTAAGGCGGAAAGCGTGATAGGGTTTTGGGAATTTGAATGCAAGCGCTACGACTCCCGCGCCAGCGTCTCATATTAGCACTGATTGTGACTGTGTGATTGGCCTTCCCGGCCAGCGACTAAGCCGGTTTCACTAGATCGGCGAGAGTTATGCTCCCTATTCTCCACCCGAACACGTATTTGGACTCGACGTTTCCACGTCCCTTTCTCCTTTTATTCTCCATTCTGCTTAAACGTAGGATTTTCAAAGCAGGCACTTTCAACTGTTGCCATCCTTGGTACAAATATTTCGTGATGTGGTTTCGCAAGCGCGAAACAGATATCGAGATGGAGGGCATGAGGGGGCAACCCAAACACGAACCGTTGGACACGGATTACAGACCCATCAATTGGAAGAGAATCTTCCTGTCGCCAAAATATATACGTACGTTCTTTGAACCCGCGATCTGATCTCTAGCCATACTGACGAGAAATGCAGCGTGGCATATACTCAGCATCGGTATCCTCGTAGCAACAATCCTCATCTCAGTGAAGCACGACGAAGTTGTCCAGGTAAATCGCGCATTTTTCGCCTAAAAATAAATCACTCAAATGCGTCTTGTATTTGCACTAACTCACGCTGCCAGAAATTACTCCCCTTTTCGGAAAAGGTCCGCGACCTCCCAGCAGGCTGGCTCATTCCGATTGCCATTCTTTTCGTCATTTCTTTCCCGCCACTTTTCGGTCACGAAATCATTGCCCTGCTTTGTGGCGTCGTGTATGGCCTTTGGATAGGTTTTGCAATCGTCGCCGCGGGCACATTTATTGGCGAAAGTCAGTTGCCTTCCTTTCTTGTTCACCTTGTGCTTATGCTAAAATACTATAGTTGGCACATGGTTCGCCTTCAAGTATCTCTTTCGCCGCAAAGCAGAGGAGCTAGAGCGCAAGAACCTTAACTATGGTGCACTTGCAAGACTCACGCGCGACGAAGGTTTCTGGATTGTCTTGGTCATCCGTCTCTCTGCAATACCTTCCCATTTCTCGACGGCTGTTTTCTCAACGTGCGATGTCAAATTTCGGCATTTCTTCATATCTACCTTCCTATCCTTGCCAAAGCAAATCGTCCTCGTTTATCTTGGTGTTCTGCTTATTCAAAAGAGCAATGATAACCATATCAAAACAGCCATGTTCGCTATCCTTTTCGTCATTACAGTTGCACTGGGTATTTGGATTTACATCAAGATGAGGACGGTGAAGAAGGTTTTACTCGACGAGCAAGAGGAGAGAAAGATTAGAAAAGCCGAGGGTGTGGAAATCGTTCCCAGTGTCAAGAGCGCATTTGAAAGGAGGTACGACGGTGAGCCAACTGAGTGGATGATGCAACCGACACAGCCAACCAGGCTGGTATGATTGACGACAAACTATAATTTTGACTACTAGTGTCACATAATGATTTCATGTCTATAAAACGAGGCCGCACAGCTTTGTATTCAAAAGCTCGAGTTCGTTAACTTTGTGGACTAAATACTTCTTATTCTCTATCAAACCCCTTGAAAGAGCCATCGAAATTTGGATCCGCCATCAGCATTTCGCCCAGAGACATACCATACGCGATGGGACGCCACCGATTGATGGATTTGAAGATTCATAATTCGCACATGGTCGACCAGCCCTTCACTATGGAGCAATGACACCAAGTCACAGCCAGGAATGCAACATCTATTCTCCCATCATTGCATGGGAGCAGGCGTTGGATTCATGATTCACGTCGAAGCGAAAAGACTCAATTTACAGTCAGGGATCATAGACAGCAGCCCTGAGGTACTTATAGCGGCTTATTTTAATGGTTTGGACGTAAGACTGAAAGGCTACAGTGCAGTTCGAACAAAATAACTCTTGGAAGTACTCTGGTGACAGATTTTGATGATGAAGTTGGCTTGCCATCTTCACTTAAGAGTACCATGACATGTTCAACAGGGTCAATTCAACCAACGTTATCATGAAGTACATCCCGATATTTGTTGATAAGTCGGGCTGGGTCTGTACAAAGGCACGATTAGCGCTTATTTGGCGCACGCGCAGTGCTATTCGGAGTATGTGTTGAATACAACAAACATCGATAGTCACGTGGGAATTTGCTTCTGCAAGTGTTAGATGTTCTGCGTTCGTACAACTTGTCACTACGATATTTCAGTGGATATCTGTCGACTTTTGAATAGCAGACTGATTTCATTTTCCTGAAAGTAAAAATTTGTGATCGCAGATCACGCGTGTAGTGTATTGTGAATGAGTGAATCGGTTCATGCACTGTCAACTTAGCTGCCACAACTACACACCTAGGTATGCATCAGCTATTGCTTGGCAGGCCAAGCTCTGTTACACGTGACAACTTATCGTCAGTGTACCATCCACATTAGGCTATTGTCTAGGAATCTCGCTGGCGAAATGACCCAGTTGCTTCGCCGACCGGCAATGTCCACCACTCAGTTGAATGTGGCGTTGCACTCAACGATCGGTCTAGGATCTCGACTGCCAATGGAGGAAAGTGTGTATGACGGGTGACCACAGCGCTGGGAAATCTCACAGCATGGACCGAGGAAAAAAGCGTCTAGGCCTTGAAGATGGACCACTGCGACAGGCATGATAGGATGTCACACATCGGTGAGTAACAGTGCTTATTCAAGAGTGCGTTTATCAGTACTCAACGCCCCGTCTGTTGTCCATATCATAATTTTACATTTTGGCCATTCCAGGATGGAGAAACAGATGCCAATTGAGAGTGCCGTTGTTGTTACGGGTAGCGATGTCGAGTTACAAGGGTTTGATCAAATCGCAACAAAAAAATTGTTGCGCAAATTAGATTGGCACATCATTCCCTTCATGTCATTGATATATCTGTGAGTAGCAGGGCGTTTGCAATTTCCACAAAAAAAATGCTGATTGCCCCATGTATAGTCTTTGCTTCCTCGATAGAACTAACATTGGGAATGCACGACTCGATCACCTCGAAAAAGACCTCAAGCTTCATGGACTGCAGTACAATGACTGCCTTGCTATCCTATTCCCTTTTTATATTGCTGCCGAGATACCTTCCAACATGATGATGAAGCGCACGCGCCCTTCCTTGTGGTTGACTTTCATCATGTTTTTCTGGTCTGTAGCCATGATATGCCAAGGTTTCGTCAAGAACTACTCAGGACTGATGGCTACGCGCGTATTTCTTGGTCTCTTTGAAGGCGGATTGTTCCCCGGTGTCAATTATTATATTACTCAATGGTATGTGAGGAGCGAATGTGGCTTTCGCATGGCTTTGTTCTTCTCTGCTGCGACCCTTGCTGGTGCCTTTGGTGGCATTTTGGCTCGAGGTATTGCTGAGATGAATGGTGTGGGAGGCAAAGCAGCATGGGCATGGATTTTCATATTAGAAGGACTTCTCAGCATCTTGGTATCGATCGTTGCATACTGGTGCATTTACGATTACCCTGCAACGTAAGTGCTAGAATCTCTACCATCTGCAGCAAAATTACTGACTCGACCAGCGCGGAATTCTTGACCCCGAAAGAAAGAGAGGAAGTCGAGCGTCGCCTCTGCGCTGATCATGGCGATCTTTCCAACGACTTCGATATGAAATACGTTTGGCAAGCGATTACGGACTGGAAAATATATATTTTCATGCTTATATGTATGGCTGGATTCTGTCCCATTTACTCGTTTGCCCTGTTTCTTCCTACGATCATAAAGCAGATGGGATATACTTCCAACGAGGCACAATTGATGTCTGTACCGCCTTACGTTTGTGCTTGCTTCTTCACCATTGCAGCAAGTTGGTACGCTGACCGCGTGCGCAAGCGAGGCGTTTTTCTCATGGGATTTCAGATTGTAGGTATTGCTGGCTTCTCAATGTTGGTCGCAACCAAGAAGCCCAGTATTCAATATGCTGGTACAGTACTTGCTGCGATTGGCATTTACCCACAAATACCCCTAGGAATGGCGTGGAACTCTAGCAATATTGGGGGTAGTCTAAAGCGGGGCACTGGTATTGCGATGCAGGTCATGGGTGGTAACTGCGGCGGCATCATTGCTTCGTATGTTTATCTCAATCGAGACGGGCCAAGATTCATCATCGGGCACAGTATTTTAATTGGCATAGTAAGGTTAGTCTAGAGGAAACGTCGATTTGCAAATGAACGCTGACAATACTAGCATGGCTTTCTTCTTGACGCTGTTCATGTCAAAGTGGTGTCGTTTAGAGAATGCGCGGCGAGATGCTCTCGCGCAGGGACCCGTTCCGCAACGGCTTACAGTAAAGCAAAAGCTTTTGGAAAAGGAAATGGCAGATGACGTGCCATGGTTTAGATATACCACATAAACTTGCACAGGTTGAAAGGGACATTTTCCTCAACAACATCGCAGGCAGATTCACCTGAAGATGCAGTCAAAGCTGTGGAATCGACGGATATCATAATTTGACGGCTCCTATTATGGTAATGCCAGTAACGAAAATTAGCTCTATAGTACCTCTTTTCATGTTCGATCATATGATATCAACAGACATTACATGTTATGATCTTTCAATTCCGTTTTCGTGTATTACAAAGCATTTCTCGACCCTGAATTCGTCAGCTTCTCTTGGTTACCCTGATATCGAGAATGCTTGAGGAAAGGCTTTTTAGAACTTTAATCGTTTTGCGTAGGTTACAAGCACTGCCGAAAATGTCACATGTCTGTGAAGTATACATCTCCTTCAAGAATGCTTTTCGTCTCAAGGCTGCACGTGAATCAATCGGCCAGTTTCTGGGCTATTCCGGTTGGTGGCTAGAGCCTTAAAAAGACTGCTCTTACTAGGATTCGTTGTTAGGCCCCTCTCCTAGTTTAGTTAACGCGCCAAAGCTACTAGTAACCACGCCGGTGACTATCATAGTGTTAGTTCCTATGAACCCCTGTTGTCCTTCCTCGTTTCGCTGTGGAACCTCAGATCTTCATGCACTCTGAGGTGTTAAGCGGTTCCATCTTCCATATCACCTACTGGCCATTTGCATATACGAGTTGGTGATCTCGTGCATTAAATTTGAAGTTAATGTATTGAAATGCAGCGGTGTAGCTGCAGTTAGCTCCGTTTCTTTTGTCAACCTAGCACTTCGCTTTGGCGCTTTCATGCCTGGGCGCGGCTAACGAAACCTTGCTTGAGGAAGCTGTCCAAACTTCAGGTAAGGCTAAACTTCCTAGGCAGTCTATACTCGGTACATACACATTGTGAGCTGCATTAGCATACCGGTAATCGGGTCATATGCAGCATTAGTGACGTGAGTAGCATTTTCATTTCAGTTAAAATCAAGATGCCTTCGAGGAGGTCCAAAGATCTGCGCGAAGACCGTTACGTTTTAACGATGTACTAGACTGGTTTTTGTTTTCTCCAACTATGTGACTAAGGTTTGATTCCACGATTCTTACATAATGACTATAGAGGCGTCACATGACGTATAACTAGTAGCAGATTTGTACAGGCAAGGGTTTATTCTTCATTGTAGTACTGCCACATTGGTCAACGTCGACACTTAGTTTACGTGTACTGTACCCAGACTTCCACGTGCGAACGATGCAGTCTCTTCGGCACTTAATTTCACTGCCGATCAAAGTCTGTTCTCGCACCATGGACAGAAGCCTACTACGTATTATGTGAGCTTCCTAAGCGTCAAAAGTCCGATAGGCTGGATCTAGCCATGCAGAACGCAAGCTTTTGTAACACTCCATTGCTTTTCACTTAAAGCCATGGCCCAAGAGACTATTCCGCATGTTTCCAGCACCATGTGATACCAATGTTTGGGTCTGATCGTGAGGCACAACAGTGGGCTTATGTTTTTCCCTTGATCAGTTCATTTTCAGACCCTTCCTGGGATCATGCTGCATGGCTATGAGGACTATAAACCTTTTCAGAAGGCCCTGTCGACGATAGCTAGGTAGAAGTACCGCCAGTACGGGTAGTCGCAAGTTGGATAGCCTTTGCCTTGTCATCGTGCAGTAGTGGTGGACCATACCATCGCGATCATGTACGTTTTCATACAATTGGCCCTGATAACCAGAACAACATTAGCGGATCGGATGACTTGTAGCGAAGTTCCGCGATTTTAATAGGCTTCCGGGTACCGGAGTTGCCCTGTCAATAATCGGCCAGGACCCCGGGAGCTGACTAGCCACAATCAAATTGAGAAAGCGGTGGAAGATAAGGCGCTCTATGTTCTAGATCAATTTAAGTAGGCTTTTTTTAATACTATACACTATGCTCTTACGTTTTTTGCCCTTGTAAGAGAACAAGTCCGGTACGTTAAGTCCGTTTAACTGTCGGTGAAATCACTAAAGTTTATTTCAACGTTAGCTTCGAGAATCACGCTTTATGTATTCTCAGACCACGAAGATCCTTAGAATAGCGAAAAAAGTACCCTGATTTACGATATTGAGCAAGCATATTGCGGCCCTTCTATGCCCTTAGCTTCATTTATCCATGGCGTGGCTCATCAATTGCCCACGGTAAACACTCTGTCACTTTCATGAGGCATCAGTAAAGTGTTAGGTGCCTTGGTGTAAATCACTAAGTCGGCTTTAAGAATCAGTACAATTATATGTGGTCAAGTTCTTTTCCAGGCATAGACATGGGATTGGCATTGTGAAAAGCAAAAGCTTCTATGGTACGATTACCGAGGCAGTCAACAGCTTCGTTAAAGAGAAACAAGTTAACTAAATAGGAAATTGAAGTAAGATTAGGCTTGGTAAACATTGTGCATATCATGTCACAGATTCGTGTTTTTAGTGCATGATGCCCAAGATAGGCATTTAGCGTTGGCTACATCACTGCAACCTTTCCGTTCATCATTTACTTATGTGAATCTATACCTTCTACTCTAGAGAGTGATCGAAATGGAATTTTTGATTACACTGTGGGTTCGCCATTGTTGATCTGTCACTGATAGTTCACAGTGAGTACTACGACCTATCCTTAAAAACCTTTCTAGTTAAACTTAACAAATAGGTCAGCGATACAACTTACTGACCAACTCCGGCAATGCGGCTAAATCTTAGTCCTCGATCGACTTCCGTTGGCTGCGTCCAAATCCACGACCTGTTCCGTGTTTCTGAACTGGACGCGGGACACTTCGTACATACAAGCCGACGCCAACTAAACACTGAAAGTGAAGCCAATCACCTCGATTCCATAACAGAAAACGACAACATTGCATTTTCCCATGAGTCTATACAAGCCATTGAGACTGAGCTGGCTATAATTGTCCCTTGTATGAACGAAGAGCAAGACATTCTCGATGGGGTTCTCCACGGTGTACCGCACGACTGTTTGATCATTCTTGTCTCGAACAGCAGTTTGATCAACTTTGAGGCTGAATGTGACTTGCTTGCAAAGTTTTGCGAAACTACCCAACGAAAAGGAATTGCCGTTCATCAGCAGAATGAGGGACTCGCTCTCGCATTTCTCGCAGGAGGCATGGAAGACTTGCTAATTAAGAACAACATGATAAATCGCAAGGAAACTTCCCAGCGATGTATTCGTAATGGGAAAGGAGAAGCAATGGTGATTGGCACAACTATTGCTAAACTTGCCGCCAAGCAGTACATTGGTTTTATCGACGCTGATAATTTTGTCACTGGATCTGTGCATGAATATTGCAAGGCATACGCAGCTGGCTTATACTACGCTCTACATGATACCGAGCCATCGGGTGCTAATCACCAAGCCATGGTCCGTATTAAATGGAATTCCAAACCTAAGGTACGTGACAACAAACTTGTGTTCGAGAAATCTGGGCGTAGTTCCCGTATTGTCAACGAGTGGATGAACCGTTTTTTAAATTCCCTTGTTGGTCGAGGCCCTGATAACGACACTATACAGACTGGAAATGCAGGAGAACATGCAATGACTATCGACCTCGCCATGACCCTTCGTTTTGCCACTGGATATGCTGTGGAGCCATTTCAATTGATCGATGCGTGGGAGCAGTTTGGGTGGCGCCAATTGAATCAGCACTGCTCTATTCCCTCAGTCAGCTCTATGCAATGTTTAGCCACTGCAGCGACCTTGCCTTCCGAAGAATATGGATTGAAGGTTCCTAGAATGTCCCAAGGATCTACACCCGTGTCATCTGATCCTCCTAGTCCAACGTCTAGCGAAGACTCCACTGCTGCATTCTCAACAACGGTCCGAATCATTCAGGTTGAGACACGTAATCCGCACTTTCACGATAGTAGTAAAGGCAACGAACATGTCCAGCGCATGGCGGTCCAAGGATTGAGCACCATTTATCATTCGCAGCTCATATCTGAGGCATTGAAAAATGAACTGCAGATTTACATAAAGAAGAACCTTCCTAAGGTTGCAGGCGCGAATGGGGTACCTGATGCACCTCATGTTTATCCATCACTTAAAACTTTGAATTTTGTGGCTTTCAAGTCAGTGATAAAGAAATGTCCCGACTCTATCAAAGTGTTTGGTACCAAATCTTGGAAATTACGCTAAACGGATGGGAAATACAGAAGACGAAGATACAAACGGATGGCCATAACATCGCTGGCTAGTTTGCTGGTTTATGGCATGGATAGTGTGTTTTAAAGGAGCCCCCATTGTACTCAGACTTTGGGGGAAGAGCATAGAGTCAATTAAAACCTTGAAAGTCATGACTTGCTTCTGTCTACCAGATGATTCTCTTATTCATTTGTTCTTGTGTTTTGGTAAATGTGACCCCAGACAGCGATACCTAATGCTACACGACGATATTCAACGAAGTTGAAGAAGCGATCAAGTGCACAATTATTCACATAGATAAGATGAACATGTGTTCCCACTGAATACAGAACATCAAGGATAGAGTTATGTAACTCATGTCCACTTTGACTACAGTTTGGTTAATAACATACAATGTTCCAATGTACATACTTTGACTTTGTGATTAAACAAAGCTTCCTTCTCCAAACCCCCCCACCCTCCTTTGCATGGTGTTTGTGCTATATTGTTAAAAGTGGTGGTGGTGCAAAAGGCAAGATTGTTATTGCTGTAAGTCTCAATTCTGCAAACTAGCAGATAAGAGATCAAGCTGGTGAAGTCATGCAGGAATATCACATGTGCTTAGCTAGCCGATCTGCATATTCCTTAATTCTTCAAAGTCTGCAAAACAATAGTTGCAGGCTGACTGCATAACGTTTTCCTTAAGTTGGAAGAAGTTGTGTATAATCAATAGAAGCCATGTAGCTAAGAGCATGACGTATCTGGGTAGTACTCACGGTTTTTCCTTCCGACCTCTTGTATTCAGGCCCCAAAAACAGGGATGAGAATGGGTATCTTTATGCCTCTTGATGTTTACTTGTCACTTTGTGTAAGTATTAGTCGTAGGATCGCCGATGATCACGTCATTTAAACTACTGTTCCGAGACCGCATTTCAAAAGTTCAGATTTTAGAAGCTTCAGCCAGTAGTGCAGCCAATGATAACGAGGCTTTGGAATCATACTATGTTCAAGAAGCCCTGTAGGCACTCCATGTCGTACATCAACTAAGCAGAGACTATAGAAAATCATACGGTGTCTGCATATGCCAAGCAAGTACCTGGGTGGCCCGGAAAAGAACCCGACGGGATGCCGAAGCTGCCTTCAATCTCATCATGGAGGCCAATGAATTCTTCGATCGGCGATGTCGAGCAGCCGGCTCGGGGGTTATCATCACTCCTGGTAGATGCCCTATTGGTATAGACGTCAAAGTCCAACGCCAATTCAGTACACCTGAGTGCTCCAAAAGAGATTCAACCTCGGGGCATTCACACAAAATACAAAATCCGAGTATAGGAGTGTGCAAATTTGTAGCGTGATCGGTCCGGGGATGGGATGAGAATCAGGCAACCACAATTTGGGATTGAAACTTAATGTATCCCTCGCCGCTAACAGAAAGCATCCCCTATTTGTGGAGGTGATGAGGTATGTCTCTAGTATTCCTACCATCAAAATGGCTGTGCCACAAGACACCAACTTTTGCTCATGATCCAAGTGACGCACTTCGTATAAAGTAGGAACACATCACCAACACCCTGCATGTTGTTTGGGATCACCGAGATCACATACATATATGCATGTTCTTGGTTAGCAATCCGTTGACTTCGGCTTACAAGGTGTGCGTCTTTAGACTATGTACCCAGCAAGGCCAAATTGGCACCAAGTTGAGTTTCAAATGAGGCCTCAAAGCTCTTTTAGCATTGTTATTGATTAGAAGTGTTAGATAAGGTTCAATCATGTCTTGAGGCATGCACCTCATTTTGGCCCCGATATGGACGTGTCAGTGGCTATTCTCGTCAAGAGGGCAACGAAATAAGTCCCTCCTGAACGTCTGAATCTTTAATCAAATCGGCTGGTTATCCGAAACGAAGACCATGCACGCTCGGCAAGTCTATCCGGGCCAATCATGCCGTCAGGCTTGCAGAATCCTTTGGATTGATCATCGGCATGACTTGAGTTACATCAGCAAAGTCTCCTCTGACGAACCAAAAGCTCTTCGAAGTAATATCTCGCAAGAGATACACAGTGAGGTTATTAGGAAAGAGTATCCAGAGAGTATGACTGCGTCGGCAATACTTATTAGAGGAGTTTGTTCATTTGGAGTTTACCAGTCAATTATGTTCAATTGGAGTTAGCATTCTAGTGATTGTGATTGTCGATCCGCGTGGAATAACACGGAGGTCTGGGGTAGGTTGCACCATCTGCTTCGTATGAAGGGGTATGGCGATTGCCATCGGAATCATATTACCGCTGGTTCAGCTAGTCTGTGGCGACAGTGCTAAAGTTCTTACACACTGGCCAACTCACACCAACAAAGCGCCCACTACCTCGAAACAAGACATCACCAGACCATTAACGGCACCAGTACACCACGGCTGGGCTGAAAGCGTGGAAAGACAAGACATGGTATTGCAAAAAAGAAAATGAAAAGCCTTGCTAAAAGCGCCTCCACCTGCTTGAATGCAATCCACCTGGAAACCACCCTTCCGATTCGTATTCTTCATAGTCCTCGCTGTCGTCCGCATCACTCCACTCTCCATAATGATCTTCCAGGTCATCCCAGAATTCCAAAGGACTATACCTCCTCCGTGGAGACCGCAGCGGTAGCCTGTATCCACGTCCGTTACGCCTTGACCCACCCTTGTTTTTATGGTTATAGTAGTCCCCGTGCCAATCGATATCCATGTCTGACATGCGAGAGTAAGAAGGGGAACATCCTAAGCGCGAAAATGGTGACCCCGGATACCTAAAGAAGCTATCGTTTCGAAAAGGTCCAGAGTTTTGGAATGATGACTTGTGATGACTGAATGGAGAAGTTTGGAGATGTGGTGCCATTCCATAACCCATCCCAGGTACCGGCATCCTATTCGGAAGGAAGCCCATATTTTTTGATGATGGCAGGCCAGAGGAAGAAGGTAGACTGCCCAACATTGAACCTCCCATCATTGGATGCACTCGGTAGTGGTGCACGAATGGCTTGGGACAATTACTAAAAGTTGTTGTGTCACATTGTTGACGGAGCATTTCTGCGAGCAGTTTTCCGCGGCTGGGTAAGCTTGCCATGTTGCTATTACTACTGTATGGATTCTCGAAGTATTCATGTGAATACATGTTTATGCGAAATGGTAAACCGAGGTCGCTAGTGCTAGCTATATTGTATTGTACTGTGTATCGGCTGGCTCCTTACATTCAACGGAGGCTTACTGTTGGCGCTTTCGAGGCTGGTCGTAGTACAAACTAACCAGCATGTCACAACGCAAGGATAAGACCCTTTACTGCTATAGGGTTTGTGGTGAATTGAGCGCGATTATGAGAGTCGAAAAGAAGAATGGGGACAGCAGGAGGACCACTTGGGCACCTTATAAACCATGAACCGAGTGACTGTAACCAGATTTTACTAGCATACCGGGCAAATAGATTGCTAGAACGACAACAGGCCTTTGACGGGATGAACGGTTCCTTAGATCTTAAAGACTGCTGGCGGGAAAGAAGCCCAGGAATGAGGCCATCTGATTGGAGTAAGCCAATGATTGATTGGTATATTCATGACGCACATGTAGGCACAAGGCAGTGGTCATTGTAGGCAGCAAACTTGTGACCATTAAAAGTGTTTATTGTGTGATAGTGAGCAAACAAATGGAGGTGCATTTTGATTGTTAGAGCCGTCGATGTAAGAGATGAGTCTCGTCCACATTTAGTTGAGTTGTGGGATCAGGGAACTGTATTGGTACGAAATACTATTAGTGTATTGACAACCACTAAATCTTGTCAGTGGTTCAACAACAGATTGTAAACTGGAAAAGGGACGGAAACGAGAAAGACTGATCTGAGCCAAAGGCATCCAAGATGTGGGAGTATAGATTTAAGACGGACAGTGTTGCGCACATGAATGAACGATGGTAGGGAGAGGGAGAGGGAGATGATGCGAGGTGGTGACGAGGGGCGTGCCTTTTGTTACGATTGTAGTTCAGGCTTTGGGTGGTGGTAGCGGAGAATTGTATGGTTGCAGGTGGATTGGAGGTCGACGTCACTCGACGATGCGATGCGCGTATCGAACGCGTTGTGGTGGGGCCTTGTGAATGGCTGGGAGTGGGTGGGCACTGGTCACGTGATGGGAATTCTTCGGCTAGGACAATCTCAAATGTTCAAGCAACGAGCCTCCTCTCTGCTCCGACCGTGAAGACGAACCTCTGCACCCACCCACCTGTACTACGACTTTGCCGTCCCTCGACACAACATCCCCGCCTGCTCAGTATATCATCCAGCTGCTCGCCCGCCGCCATCTCGCCTGCCAGCTTCTGCATTGCCCGACACGTTGTTTTGCCGCACGCAGCACACCAGCATACCCTCTCCACCTCGCTCCCATCTGGCCTCGACAGCCACCTCGACTTGGACCACGACACTCTCCACAATCCACAATGGCTCCTACCTCGTTTGCCTCAGCAGCAGCAGCGAACAACAATGCCGCCCCCGCGCGCCCCGAAACTGGTGCAGACTGGTAAGTGCTCTCTGTTCTGATATTTTGTCTCTAGCGTTGCAGCTACATGTCCCATATGCACTTGCAATCGTTTCCACCTCGACCACTGCCTCTTGCACCCAACCCCTCCCCTTGCGCCTTGCGCCTTGTGCCTTGTGCCCATTGCTCCCAATCGCTACCATTGCGCACTATCTTTATCCACCGTCTATCCACTCGTCTCCCGCCACGCCACGGGAGAATTATTCTCATCATGCCAAGCACGGGACATCCTTGGGCTCACCATAGTAGGACGCGACGCACCAATGGTGCTACACAAACCTTCCGCCGCCCCTCACACGCGACTTCGCTGTCTGGCTCCAACTCCAACACTGCCTCGCGAGACGTCTCGACCGCCCAGAGCTCCGCAAATGCTGGCGTCTACGTCCCTCCCCACGCACAGCCAGGGCGTAATGGCAGCTTACTAGACGGCCGTTACTCACGCGACCAACTCACCCAGCTGTACCGGTCTCAGCGGGATGCGGAAGAATTGGAGGATGTGGCAGGGCTGGCCATGGGCTCGTGGGAACCGCATGCCACAAACGGTACCTCGAGCTCTTCATGGGGTCGCAGGGACGACAACAGCAGGGACGGCCAGAGTGGGGTTGAGCAGTGCTTCGACCGCGATGGTAGCATAGAACCTTTGAGCCTCAGGGACTTGACTGATGAGGAGAGAGACGTGAGTCGCACCCACGTGCCCCACAGGGACCCTTTGCGCTTCAGACCTAACCACATGCTTTTGCACAGATCTTCATCTCGTCGGTCAACTCGCCGCTCAAGCCACCCACCCAGAATTCAAACAAAGACGGCACTCCCAAGGACGGTCTTTCTCTGCGCAAGACGTCGGTATCGCAAGGTCCGGGAACGCCATACGGAATGTCATCACCTACTGCGAGCCGCCCAGGTGCTCGCCGCCGGGACACGGGCGATGCTTACCCCTTCCCTCAGTCTCCAGCAACCTCACGTTTCGCGCGCGAAGAGTCCAACACAGTCACGCCGCCCCCTGCACTGGTTCGCCGTAGAACTGACTACAAGGAGCCCACCCCTGGCGCCACTGGCGACGAGCGTGACAAGGACAAGGGCGCTGCTGAGAACGCAGGCTCGGTGGCTACCCTGAAGCGCACGTCAACTGCGCCTTTTAGCCCCGGTGGTACACCCTGGTCTGCATCTGCTGGGGGCGCGTTTGGTCCCATGGGCGCATTTGGCAACTTTGGCCACCCACAGGCGGATAGGAAGTCTGGCTTTGGGAGTGTTCGTGGAGAAAGCCGATTCAAGACGCTCATGGGTAAGAACAGTGTCGAGGACTTTGACAAAGCGCCCAAGGAAAAGGCTTCGCTTAGTAACCTCGGGAAGCTTAGCGAGGCAGAACCAGCCAAGTCTGGTGGATCTTGGATGGAGGCTCGTTCAAATAGGCCGACAAGCAACGACACCGATCCCTTTCCAGACGACGACATGCGAACAGGCAGCGCGGCCTTGCATGGCGGCGAAGACCTTAGTCCTCGTCGACCTCACGGTGTAGGGGCATTTGGTACACCTCAACGACCAGACACTCGGGATGAGACTGGGTTTTCTGCTTTTGGTATGACCACCGACAACACTGGGCTTCGTGACATTTTCCATGGACGTGAGAACTTTCCCCACCAAACGCCCCATCGCAGGAGCGGAGGCCATGAACCCATGAGCCCCACAGACACAAATCCATATCAGAGTCCTGACCATGCTCGCCCGGAGCAGGACGATGAGTCGGATGGTTCTGACATACAAAACGCGCATTACCCAGGCATGGGCAGTTTCCAAGTCGATCCTCCGGGTGCTCAAGGCCTACATAATGCCTTTGGAGGTGGCCTCGGGGGTCTGGGTAGAGTTCCTGGACCCTTTGAAGTTGCCGCAAGTGATCGGAGTCAGACTTCCAGTGTAGGGCCATCGCGAGGCTTCCAAGCTCTTCCTGGGCTCGGAGGACTACCTGGTCTGGGTGGGTCTTCTGCTTGGCCTTCTGGACCACAGTCTTCGGGCACTCCTGTTCGCGAGCGTGGTCTTGGAGGGTTTGATCATGCTTTCGGTAATGCAGGAGAGGTTCAGTCACCTTCTTTGGCCGGCCTGGGAAGTAGCTCGTTGTTTGGTCAAGGACATGGCACGGTCGGCCGCAGCAGTCGCCTTGGTTCTCTGTTCCCTAGCTCTATGCAGGAACAAATGCGAAACGATCAACAGCGCCCCCCTGCAGACGACAGCTCTTCTCATGGAGATCGACAACAGAGCATGACTGGTACTTTTGGAAGGGGTGCGTTTGGTGGCCATGGTCCTTCTCGCGATACCGACAGTCCCTTCCGTGCGAATCGTAATCTATTCGAAGACTTTTCTGGTGCATCGACAGATGACCATAGTGTCTCCGCTTTTGGTCAGACTCCAGGATTGACACAGACTTCTAACCTAGCCACAACCTCGCTCTCAATGGCAGCACTCAACCAGACTAGGACTGCGCAGCCTTCCACTCCCGGTATTAACAGCCCTGCTTCAAGTCAGCCACCAGCACCACAACAGCGCACAATGGTCATGCCCGATAGGATGCGGTGGATCTACCGGGATCCTTCTGGCAACACTCAGGGACCCTTTTCCGGATTGGAAATGCATGATTGGTACAAGGCTGGGTTCTTCTCTCCAGAGCTGCTGGTTAAGAAACAGGAAGAGCCGGACTATGAGCCGCTCGCCCAACTCATTCGCCGTATTGGAAACTCGCGTGAACCTTTTCTTGTTCCCCAGATTGGAATCCCTCACGGGCCTCCCACTGCACAGCCAGGCAATGCATGGGCAGCATCTGGCTCTGCTTCAGCCGCGCCAGGTGCTCAGCCGCCATTTGCCAATAGTTTCCCTAGCTTTGGTACTACATTGACCGCTGAACAGCAGAATGCCCTTGAGCGCAGGAAGCAGGAGGAACAATACTTGATGGCTCGCCAAAAGGAGCATCTGGCTGCGCAACAGCAGGCTCTCGCGCGCCAAGTACAAATGGGTGGGATTGTTCCTAACCTCCAACATCACTCTAGCGCACATAGCCTTCACTCTCAGCCTAGCTTTGGCAGTATAACTTCACCTGGTGGCTATCAAGCTTCTCCCACACAGGGTCCTGCTCCAGGAGCTCCTGTGACGGGGCTTATCGACAATGCATTCCGAGCCGGTCCAGGACCGGTACCTGGACTTGGACCAATCGGACCTGGGATGGAGGGACTGGGTAGTGTTAGGGACGAGGAAGTGTCAAACATGATGGAGCGCCTCAACATCGGACGTCCTGGCCAGTCGGCCTTTGGCGCCGCACCTTTAGCCTTTGGACAGCAGCAGGCAGAGCCTAACAACCATAGCCAGCAAGTTGCTGCCATGTTGAATGATCGTGCACGTCTTCAGCGCGAACAGGCAGAATATGACAACTTCCAGCGTTTTGGCCAAGGCGAGCAGCAAGCCGCTGAGGCTTTTGCTGACCGTTTGCAGCAATTTAACGACCTCCGGCTTCACACTGATATGGACCAGTCTTCCAAGAATGCCCCCCCACCAGAAGGTGTCATTGGGAAACCTCAAACTTCAGCACAACATGCCCACGAAGAGCAGCAACCCTCTACGACTGAGCCTGCAAATGCACAAGGTGATGATACGGGACCGAAGGGCGACGCTGCTTCTCACCAAGAGCCGCTTTCTTTGACCGAGCAAGTCCAGAAGGCGCAATCAGCGAAACAGTCCCCTCAGCCTCCCACAGCATGGAACAAGGTTGAGCCCGCGATCTTCCCATTTCCCCCACCGCCATCCCAATCACCTCTTCCTGCTCCGGCAGCCCAACGAAAGCCCATAGTCGCCGAGTCTTTGACAGCAGAGACCCGATCGGGGGCCGCAACGCCAGCTGCTGAGACACCGAGTGCATCGATTGCTCCTTGGGCAAAAGAACCCGCCGAGCCTGCAAAGGGCCCTTCTTTACGAGAAATTCAAGAAGCGGAGGCAAAGAAGGCTGCTGAACGCGAGGCACTCGCTGCTGCCGCCCGTCGTGAGGCGTTTGAGAAGGAGTTGCAAGCTCAGGCCCAGAATCCCGTCGTGCAGCCAGGTCTCCCATCAAGCTCCACGTGGGCTAGTGGTGCTTCTCCAGTGACCCCAGGCACAGCAGCTGCATCAGTCTGGGGAGGCAAGCCGGCGGCTGGCAAGGTGGCGACGCCCACAGGTACCCAGTCCAAGAAGACACTTCAGCAGATCCAAAAGGAAGAAGAGGCACGCAAGAATCGTGCTGCTGCCCAAGCTGCGGCTGCAGCTACAACATTTGGCGTCGCTTCACCTGCTCCATCAGCTGGTAAGCGTTATGCTGATCTCGCTAGCAAGACCACAGCTATCCCACCCAACGGCCCTGCTGGCAACAGTGCCTGGACCACCGTTGGAGCCAGTGGTAAAGTAAAGGCTCCTGGTGGCACAACTCCTGTTCCCACTGCTGTTCGTTCGACCAGCACCTCTATTGTACCATCTGCGGCTAAGAAGCCAATCGTTACGCGCAGCGTGACCATGGGGGTGTCGTCAGGCAAGGTAAACGCTGAGGAGGAATTCCGCAAGTGGGCCGTCAACGAGCTTCGTCACGATCTGAATAAGAACATCAATGGTATGGTCTAACAACGTTTAGCTCTTGTCTTTGCTAATTCCCCACCAGCCGAAGATTTTGTCTCGTCACTCCTTAGCTTCCCCGCTGACGCCGAATTGATCACCGAGTCAGTCCACTCTGCATCCAGTACCCTGGACTCACGCCACTTTGCAGAAGAGTTTCTGCGTCGCCGTAAGCTAGCTGACAAGGGCATTGTGGATGACCGCAGCACGTCGTCGCCAGCGGAGAACAAGTCTTCGTCGAGCGGGTGGTCTGAGGTAGCCAAGAAGGGTGGCGCCTCGACAGCTCAACAGCAACAACCAGCTGCGTTGGAGAATAGCAACTTCAAGGTGGTAGCGGCCAAGAAGAAGGCAAAGAGGTAAAACTCTTGTGATTAGTGGCAGAGCACGGAATGTGTAGATGATGAATGAGTGAATGACTGACGGATGGATGACTGGATGATGATTGAATGAATGATGTATGGGATAGATGAGTCATGCGGGCAGCATACGTACGAAGATGAGGATGAAGATCAAGTAGTATGAGCGATGAACAACGCAATATCAAGAGTTATTGCCACTTTGCCTGCTCGACTTGTAGTCTAAATCTTGGTGCTCAAGATGTGGAGGCTCAATAACGAATCACAACATAGCAACGGCTAAAATAGTATTCGAAAGAAGATTGATTGGATAGGTAATATGTATGACATGCAGTTGCCCCAAACGCCCACAAGCAACAAGGTATCTCATGAATTCATCCCAATCCGTGTATTCGAGCCCAAAAAAAAAGCGAAGAGAGCAGCAGCAACCATTGCGATCGAGAATTACATTGTCCGCCAAAAGTAATTCGTGTAAAAGTGTCTTGAGAACTTGGGATCAATATTGACAACATGCACATCGCCCTTCGCCGCATTTCGAATAATGGCTTTGTTGTATTCGCCAGTTGTCTTATCGGCTTCAACATCAATACCCAGTGTACGATAGAGCTTGAGTTTCAACCTGTTTATCTCACAATTAGCGCCATAACTCACCAGAACAACAAAGGGCATCATCTTACACAGTGGCATCATCACTCGGCCTCTCCACATTACCCCCCTCTACACCCTCATCTTCCAGATCCTGGGCCACGCTATGCAATCTACTGACTTCTTGCGCCAACCTCTCGCCCTCGATTTCCAAGTCGCTGGCCTGCTTTGCGATTTTAAACTTCTCGGTATCGAGGCGGAGGATTTCGCTCGCGTGGTCGACGGCGTTGTGCTGGCTGACGGTGTGGCTATGGTTGGCGGCGAGAGTTTGGTGAGTCCGTGAGAGCGCGGAGAGTTGAGATTGGAGCGATGACAGGTGTTGCGCGCGGAAAGTGCTGAGGGTACTGAGGGAGTCGGATATGCGCAAGAGGGAGGCGGTGTCATTGCCGATTTTGAAGTGGGAAGTGCATTGCGAAATGAGCTGGACTGGTGTGTTAGGATGTTGTGTTTGAACGAATCGGAAGGGTGTGAGGACGTACGGCCGCGGGGTCTTCGTCAAGGAGCATTTTGATTATCGATGTCGCGTTGTCTCTTGGGGCTTTTTTTTAGAGTCAAAAAGAGTATGGGAATGGCTACGCGGAGGTTGTGTTCTTGGTTGAAGCAGTGTTGAATTGGTAGTTGCGATGATGCGGTTTGTTATGATGCACGGACCATATCCAATGCGCCATAGCAACAACCATATTTCACAGTACTTTGCATCATACCAACAAGGCGGTTGGTCTATTTATGATTCTACTATACATGCGCTGGCTCACACTTTGGCCCATACGAGTGAAAGTTAATTGATATCGTTGCCTGATATTTTTACATTTGCCTCGATATTAGCACTCCCGTGAATTGTATTTGTCCTGATCCAGATCCGGCCTTGGCAACACCACCATTTACAATGTCTCCAAGATTAACCTCGTCTTCATCTGCTATCCATGCAGATCATAGCATTGCAACAAGAGGATCATCTCATTCTCGTCTCCAAAGGTAGTTCTTTTCAACTTTTATCTCCATGGTGCTGGAAACACCGACATCATAGCTTTCAACCTCCTTTCTATTCGTGAAATCAGAAGTCAGAGAGACAAAAAGGCTTTGGAACATGCTCTTTCAAATACCCATGGTAAATAGCCGACGCTGTAATGCTGGATTGTGCTTGGGTTCGACTGGACTTGACTTGCTAGTACTTCGGAGACGGCGGGGTTGATGTGGCTCTGCAACGTCGGAACAAAAGTGGCCGCGGCTTCACTTGCCACAGTCTGGGCGCTGGGGGAACAGCAGAGACACCGCCACAAGAGGAACTTCACGAGACCACCAATCCTAGACAATACTTGTCTCGTGCATACTCGGTGGTTTTGTCTTGCCTCCTCGAGCTATATCTCCCCCTTCTCTTGCTCAGCTGTCTTATGTTCGTTCCTGGCAGCTTTCCCAACGACATCACAGCCATGTCCCCGTCATTACCATATGCTGCCGACGTCGAGTCGCCCCTCAAGCCTGAGGAGCTGCAGGTACTGCGTGCGCAATACGAGAAAGAAGGAGAATATGTTGGATTACAGACCAAGTTCAATTACGCATGGGTATGTTGTTCCTCGACTTTACGAGAGCCAAAGCAAAATCTGACCTTGATCACAGGGCCTGATCAAATCGAATTCTCGCCCCGACCAACAAGAAGGTGTGCGTCTCCTCTCAGAAATCTTTCGTAACTCGCGCGAACGGCGGCGAGAATGCCTATACTACCTTGCTCTCGGCAACTACAAACTCGGCAACTACGCAGAGGCACGGAGATATAACGAGCTACTGTTGGAACTTGAACCTGCAAACCTGCAAGCAGGCAGCTTGAAGGGCTTGATTGACGAGAAGGTTGCAAAGGAGGGGCTTGTTGGTGCAGCAATTGTTGGTGGTATTGCAGTGGCTGCAGGTGTGATTGGAACATTGCTTATGAAGAAAGGCAAGCGGTAGTGCAAATCAGAAGGATCAATAAACGAAGCGAAATGATGTTCTATGGAACAAAGCATACGATATTGTGTTGTTTACGAAGTCGGCGTTGGTGGAAGCTTGTATACTTTTGACTGAGCATGTATATACACAACTCGCCTAAATACGCAGTCACTTTTTTTTGAGCGGCCTCCCCAAGTATTCTTGCCTATACTAAAACCGTCCATGGTGTGTTCATAGACACATACTTTCATTCTGACACTGAAGAATAACTGTGGAAACGGATGGAATACTGCGGAACTAGGATACAAGATGCCGAACAAACGAGAAAGAGTCAGACCCGACAAACATTTGACTCTCATCAACAAGTCATAGAATCCTTGCATACTTGGGGATTCTCTCAATTATCATCGTTAGCTCTCTTCACGTTTTACAGGACAAAGACGTTACAAGCTTGCATTTGGCCATCGAAGCTGGACCCTGACTCGTGCGCGTGTTCGCTCGTGCGCCGTCCCGCGATAACGTCACTTTGTCTCTTCACCGCGGGCTGAGCTTCAAGTACTAGAAATTCGCCGCACGGCCTCTTGCTGGTCCTCAGGGCATTGTTTCCACGACATACAGGATCGCCACATCGACAGTCTGCCAAAATACGCCCGCAACCCACCGGCGCCCAGCCACAGCACCGACGTCAGTCACCCAACTGGAGCGCATGACAAGGTTCCAAGGTTGACCACCAATAAATCATCGCCTTAGGCTCGCCTGCTCTGACATACACCTCGAGCGTCCGGCAAAACTACCGGAACTGGACACGACTTAATCACCCTCTACTATTCTCTACTTTTCTTTCAACTATACCTTGGTCCTACTTTCTACTACCCATCGTCCACCCACTACTATGGATGCGTCCAGTAACCAGCCAGCCCCGGCCCCGGCCCCGGGTCAGAATCGAGCACCAGCACATCGCGACATGATGTTTTGCCACGAGTGCAATGACGAATGGTATCGAGACGAGCATGGCCTGACATGCCCAGAGTGTGGCTCGGACTTCACTGAAATTGTGAGTGGAAGCTGCGACGCCTCATCCTCAGCCATCTGGGCTTTCTCAGGCGGATCAAACCTTCGCCGGCTAACAATCACCAGATTGAGGAGAACAATGACCCCCGGGATAGCGGCATGTTTGACGACCATGACGATGACGAATCTATGCGCGACTTCAACCCGCATTTGTTCAGGCATCACGACCCTTCCTCCCACAATAATGACGACCCTGAAGAAGGAGATATAAGCAATGTCCACTTTACACAGACTGCGCCAGGAAGATTCAATGTTCAGGCTACCATTACACGATCTGTCTCCCCGCAACAATTCCGTGCGGCTGGAGGAATAGCACCAGCTTCAATAGGCGGCTTCATGGCTATGCTCAATGGATTGACAGGAGCTGCATTGAGGTCACAGCAACAACAGCCATCACAACAACAACAAGGGCAAGGTGAAGGTTTGTTCGCAGGATCAAATCAGGATCAAGCTCGCGACCAAGGCCAGAACCAAGATGAACACCAAACTGCATTTCAAGAAGCGCAAAACCCAGGCGCGGGGCCTCAGTTCCGCACAGCCCGATATCAATATCATGGAGGAGCACGATTGTTCCCTAGAGATGCCAACAATCCAGAACCACGAATGGAGCCAGTGGATGATCTCACAAAGTTAGTTTGCCGTTGACCCAAATTCATATTATTAAACAATCGTTAACAAACGCCACAGTGTCGTCAGCGGCCTTATGGCAGTCTTGGGGGCGCCACCCGTCAGCATTCATGCTCAACAGCCTCCCGCTCGTGGAGAGGATCCTGATCGACCGGGACATGTGCACCCAGCGCATCCTTTTCTCCAACTTTTCAGTACATTAGGCATGGTGGGGCCAACGGGTCAGATGGGCGACTTTGTGTATTCGCAGGAAGGGCTTGATCGCATCATCACTCAGCTCATGGAGCAAACGGCAACATCCAATGCTCCCGGACCAGCGTCGCCAGATGACATTGCGCACTTGCCGCGCAAAAAGGTGGATGAAGAAATGCTGGGAGCTGAGCACACGGCGGAATGCAGCATCTGTATGGACGAAGTCAACCTTGGCGAAGAAGTTACGGTGCTGCCATGTAAGCATTGGTTCCACCATGCGTGTGTGAGCGCATGGCTACAGGAACACGATACATGCCCACATTGTCGTAAAGGAATCAGCAGTGGGCCAGATGCTGGGAATCACAATCAGACGGAATCTCACCCGCAGAATTCGGCACAAACACAGGATGGAGGGGGCTCAAGAGCCATGCCTGGATCATTTGACTTTTCATAAAGTGGTAAAGTGGTCTTGGAGTGGATGGAAGTCATGGCGCTGGTCACGTGCTGCCGGGGAGAGTGAATTCTGAAATGGTCATTTTGTAAGCGAGCGGCGGCGTGTTCATTGGACTTTATTGGACTTTTTTCTTGTTCTTGTGTAATCAACTATGCCAGGGGAGGGGATTCGAGGATGTGTTGATATCTTTGGTTGGTAAAGGCGTGGGCGTGTAGGGCAAGCATGAACCTGGCGTTGGGTAAAGGAAGGAGCCATGGACGAGCCAGGAGCATGTGTTATGGGATGATGGAATTATGTGCTTTGGGTATAGACATGGCTATGCAACGTGGATTGATACATGCCGAGCGTGGAGTACTACTATGTACATAGTATGGTATGGAGTAAGGAATGGTTTGATTGGTAGCATCCAGGTACTGTATTGAAGTTTGGATAGACTTGGTAAGGTTGCCACGGTCCAAGGATGACCTTGCTTACGAGACAGCGGGACGGCGTCCTCTATGCACGACTCCCGCACGTCTACTTTTTTTTCCGGTCATGTCCAGCTTTGGGCTCTTCCGTTCGCAATGGAGATTCACATGTGCTGATGGGGGGCCATGATCATGATGGGAGGCGGGGTCACCGAAGCAACAGACAAATTTTCATGACGGCTGGTGCAACTTACTCACGAGCCACGAGATGATCTGCAACAATGGCGGTGGGAAGCATCGACGGGCCAAAGGGGGCCTAGCGCTGGCGGCTGTGCGGTGCGGTTATGCAGGGCATCCGGGGTGCAGGCGAGAAATTTGAATTGGCGGTCTGCAGCTCTGGATGGATGGCTACAAGAAGAGAGGGAAACGAATGGGTAGGTGGATGGATCGATGGTGGAAGCCATGGTCGGTGTCAATCAAAAGGAGGTGTGCGTGTGTGTGTGTGAAGCGTGAATGACAACACAACAGCGAGCATGGGGGATGCCGTCTCTATCATCCAAGCCTAGGGATACTTGTAGCGTAGCCCAAGGAGGTGGTCCGTTCGCTAAGAGTTGGCGAGTGGAAAAAAAAGTGTTGATGGCCGTGGTGGATTCGACAACGCATCAACCGCCGCTCTCTTCTGCCTGCCTACCTGCCTACCTACCTACCTGCCTACCTACCCTGCATGCACGACAATCGCCCGTCTCAACATGGCCTCATGTCTCAACAGGTCGTGGGGGAGGGGATGATCCCGTGTCCTCTCCACCCCAGCATGAAATCAGATGAAACACTTGCTTGCGTCTGCAGAAGCAATTGCCAGTTCGCAGATGGCTGCACGAGACGGCATTGGTAGAGACGAGGCCATTGTCCATCCAAGTCACGTCGTTAGCGCCCGCCAGCGCGCGCGCATATCGAATGCTAGTCCCCGTTGATGCTCAATTTCGAGGCGCCGTGCATCCGTGCTCAAGCTCCATGCTTCATGCTTCATCAGCATCCATGTCGTGTCCATGTTGTGCACGCTGGCAGGACACGACATGGAGGAAGCTTCACACTGACATTGTTTTTCTATCATCATCAATCAACCATCATCCAGACACCACCGCCTCCTTTTCTACACCCTTCCCTTCCCTTCCCTTCCCTCCCCCACACCAAAACACGGCACCTGCGGCTTACTCGCCCTACCTGCTCCCTGCTCTTTGCTGCCGTTCCTCGGCTTGCTAATTGAGACGCTTCCCTCCCCACGCGACGTGGTAGTACTGACGTGCCCCACCGCCATTGGCCAGCCGTGCAGCTCCAACGTGTTTGTGCTTGTACATAAAGAGTGTGCAATTACTTACCGCTCCAGCGACGTGCTCAAGCACTGATAACGCAATTTTTTCATTGGGCCGCACATTCTCGGTTCCTCGCCGTTTTGTTTGGTCAGAATCATGCCTAGCTTTGGAAGGAAGCAGAGCTATGAGTGAGTACTTGCCCGGTTCATGTCTTGTTTCTTTTTTTTTTCTCTTCTCTCTCTTCCCTTTCCCTTTCCCTTTTGCTCTCCAACATTTGCTCTCACACAGATAGAGTAGCTAGTAGCCAGGAACGCAGTTTCGGGTTCACGGCCAAGATTGGTAAGAGACAAGTTTGTTGGGTCACCGCTTTTTGGTGGGCGGGTCGCTTTCACCTGATTCACCGGTATTTCTAGGCGGCAACCGAAACACTTGACTGACGGTTGCTTTGCAGTGTATCGTCCAAAGAGCAGAAGCAGATCCTCGCTGACATCCAGTCGGGGTCCCAAAAATTTGGTCGGCGGCTCACAAAACCTTCGGGCCATAAGAGAGAAAAAAGCGGCGAAACCCTAATTCCAGTTACCAACCTCGAAACCGACGAGAGGCGAGGTCGCAAATCTACAAGTTCACAGCGCCCAGGACTCCCCAAGCGCACAAGCAGTATGAAGAGGGCTTACAACTACTTTTTCGGTGGCTCTCAACCAGTACCTGCTCCACCTGTACCTTCCAGTCCAATAACGACAAAGGATGCTGTAGCACCCAGTGATGACGACGATCAGAAGAATCGTGATCATGGCATTGACACGCCGCCAGAGACACCAAGAGAGGCTTCCGCTGGTGCCGATAGAGATGGTATGTACCTCAATTTCACCTCTTCTTGCCCCCACTCCCCAATAACCGATGGTGCAGCGCTTCATGACCCGTTCTCCTTTTACGTAGCTCCGCAGTACGTGCCCGCATCTGCGTTACTAACCAACCGCTTTGCAGCTCCCAAAGACTCTGCCCCTCCCTCCCCAGAAGCCGACGACTCGCTCGAAGTCCAGATTGAGAAGTTGAAGAAACAGCTTCAACATACTGAATCTCAACTGTCCGAGGCCCAGACCATTGCTCAGTCGCAAGACGAGCATGTTCGCACCATCGAGGAGGACCACAAAGAGCGCGAGAAGGAGTTTGAAGAGAAGGAAGCTGCTCTGCAACAGGACAAGAAGGACCTGGAGGAGCATATGGTCAGCGTCGTAGTACAGCAAGTCCGCGAGGCCAAGGCCAAGGAACGAAATGTTGTCCGTGACGAATGCGAGGCCGAATTTGAGGAGAAGATGGCCACGGTCACCAAGGAACACGAGGCAAAGATTGCCCAACTGCAACAGGAAATTGAGTCTCTCAAGGCTGAAATCGCAAAGCTTCAAGAGACCATTGCCAGCTTGGAAGCCAAGTCTGACGACTCCAGCTCCAAGGTTGACCTCCAAGCAAAGGAGAATGAGATCAAGGCACTCTCGGACAAAAACACCTTTACTGAAAACTCTCTTGCAGCTGCAAGAACTGAACTCGAACAACTTGCATCAGCAAAGACAGCTTCTGAGGAGGAACTTGCTCAGGCGAAGAGCCAAGTCGAGCAGCTCATCTCTGAAAAGAAGGCTCTTGATGACGAACTTGCAACCGCCAAGACAGAGCTCACTGGCCTCACTACCTCGAGATCAACCAACGATGAGGAGCTTACCAAGGTCAAGGCTGAGTTGGAAGAAGCCATTGCTGCAAAAGCCAGCGTAGAAGACTCCCTGGCCGTCACCAAGAGCGAAGTTGAGAAGCTCAACAGTTCCAAGGTGAACATGGAGCAGTCGCTCGAGAAGGCCAAGGCCCAAATTGAAGAATTACAATCTGAGAGTGCTACCAAGGTTTCCTCGGCTGATCTCGAAGCCAAAGACGAGACAATCACCGCTCTTACCATCGAGAAAGAGGCTGTTGCTAAAACAGTCGAGGAACTTCAGGCCGAGGTCGCATCTCTCAAATCGCAGATTCAAGAGCTTGAAGCCAAACATGAAGAGGCAACCAGCAACCATAGCAAGCTCTCCGAAGAGCACGAAGCTCGAGGCTTGAAAGTTGCTGAACTTGAGCAGTCTCATGCTTCATCAAAGGAGGAGGCTGAAGGACTGCGAAGCAAGATTACCGCTTTGGAAGCATCTGTAGCCGCCGGGTCTACATCCTCCACCGAAGCTGAGTCCAAGATCTCAGAATTGGAGATTGCTCTAGCTGAGGCCAAGGAGCAGCTCGAAAAGGCCAAGTCTGACCTGACCGCTAAGACTGATGAGCATGCTACTGCTGTAGCGGAGGCTTCCAAGCTCACCGAGTCCAGTAAAGGTGAAATAGATACGCTGAAGGCCGAGATCACTGCCTTGCAAGAGAAGCTCACAGCCGCTGATGCCGCTTCGGGTGACGCTGAGGGTCTCCGTACCACCATTACTACCCTCGAAGCTTCGCTGAAAGAAGCTCAAGATGGCCTGGCCACCAAGTCTGCAGAATTGGAAACTTCAGCGTCAGCACTTGCTGCTGAGAAGCAGACAGCTACCAAAGCTGCAGACGAAGCCAAGACCAGTGTCGATACCCTGACTGCCAAGATTGGAGAACTCGAAACCTCTCTCAAGGCTGCACAAGAAAACCTCGTAGCTAAAGAGGCTGAACTTGAGGCTGCGAAGAATGATGTTAGTAAGGCAGCTGACACATCGTCTGCTAAGGTCGCTGAACTTGAGGCGTCTTTGAAGGAGGCACAAGATAGCCTTGCCGCAAAGGAGACTGATTCGGAATCCTCGACTGCAAAGATTGCACAGCTTGAAAAGGACCTTGTTGCTGCCAAAGAGGATGCTGCCAAGGTTGCTGAATTGGAGGCTTCCCTTTCATCCGCAAAGGCAGACCTCGAGACGGCACAGAAGGATGTCGCAGATGCCAAGGACGCTGCCAAAGGTGATACTGAGGGTCTGCAGACCAAGATTACCGAGCTAGAAGCTTCGCTCGCATCTGCAAAGACTGCCCTTGAGACTGCTGAGAAGGACGTCGCTGCGGCGCAAGAGGCGGCAAAGGGGGACGCGGAGGGTCTTCAAGCCAAGATTGCCGAGCTGGAAGCATCTCTCGCTACTGCTAAGGAGGAGGCTTCAAAGGCTACAACATCCGCCAAGGAAGAGGCCGATGGGCTTCAGAGCAAGATGGTTGAGCTCGAGGCTTCTCTTGCAACAGCCAAGACAGACCTCGAGACTGCACAACAGGAGGTGAATGCAGCCAAGGAGGCCGCCAAGGGTGATGCAGAGAGCCTGCAAGCAAAGGTCACTGAATTAGAGACCTCACTTGCCTCTGCTAAAACGGATCTCGAGGCCGCACAGCAAGCCGCTACTGTCGCGAAAGAGGAGTCTGCCAAAGCTACTGAATCCGCCAAGGGTGAAACAGAGCAATTGCAAACCAAGATCGCTGAGCTCGAGGCCTCACTCAAGGCAAAGGACGATGAGCTGGCTGAGGCTACAAAGGCTTCCGATGCTGCCAAGGGCAGTGCAGATGATCTGACTGCCAAGATTGCTACTCTGGAGGCGTCCTTGAAGGAATCCACTGGCAAAGTTGAAGAAGTCGAAACGAAGCTGACTGAGGCGCTTGCTGCTACAGAGTCGTCGAAGACCGCAGGTGATGAACTCACCGCGAAAATCGGCACACTCGAAAAGGAACTGGCTGACGCTAAGGCTGAAGCGAGCAAGGTCGAGACACTGGAGAAGGAACTGGCTGATGCAAAGGCTGATGCTGGTAAGGTCTCTGAACTCGAACTTTCGCTCAAGGAAGCTACTAGCAAGCTGGAAGCCAAGGATACTGAGCACGCGGAAGCACTCGCGGTTGCTAAATCAGCGGCTAGCGAGACCACCGAGAAGGTGGATGCTCTGGAGAAGGATCTTGCCGCCAAGTCGGCGGAGCATGATACTATCAAGGAGCAGCTTACCAGTGCGGAGGAGACAAAAGCTACCGCTGAGAAGGCTCTGGAAGAGCTTAAGGAATCTGCTTCTGGTCACGAGTCCGCTGTCAAGGCTGCGGAAGCATCCCACGAAGAGACCAAAGCGAGCCTCTCATCTACTCAGGAGGAACTTGCGGAGCTCAAGAAAGCCAAAGAGACCCTTGACGCTGAGCTTAAGGCTTCGAAGGACGCTCAGACTGAGGCTGAAGAGAAGCTCGATGCTGCCACAAAGGCATCTGGTTCCAATGATGAAAAGCTCAAGGACCTGCAGGCACAGATCGAGAAGGCTACTGCTGACCACGAAGAGGCCGTCAAAAAGGCCGAAGCCGCGGAGAAGGACCTAGCTGCTGCGAAGGAAGATGCGGCTAAGGTCACCGACCTCCAGGCTCAATTAGACAAGACGACCGCCGACCTGGAAGCAGCCAAGGCCCACGAGGAAGCACTTAAGAAGGCTGAAGCTGCTCTTGAAGAGACCAAAGCAACTTTGACGACCACTCAGGAAGAGCTTACAGCTGCGAAGGCAGCCAGCGAAGAAGTCGAAAAACTCAAATCTGAACTCGCCGACCTCAAAGCTTCTGCCGACAAGTCTGCAACCGAGAAGACCGAGCTTGATGCCAAGATTACCGACCTAGAGGCCAAACTCGCAGCCGCAGAATCGAAGCCTGCAGTCGCCCCCGCCGCTGCTGCTGAAGACGAAACCCCATCCACTCCCGTTGAGCCTACTGCCGATGCAGAGAAGTCAACAGAGGAATCTGCCACCGCCGGCGCCGAAGAACCTGAATCGCCAAAGGAACCTGCTAGCCCTAATCCCAATGGCAATGCTAATGGTAACGGAAACGGAAATGGAGGTGGAAAGAAGAAGAAGAAGGGCAAGAAATAAGCTCTGACATGCAAATGTCCTAGAAACTTATTTTGTATAGGAAGGAGAAGAGAAGCAAAGAGGAGGAAGCAGGGGCGGGGAGGGAGATTGGCATTTATATACCCTTTTTCCTTTTTGTTTCTTTTGGAACGTTTGAATGATTGACTTGGAATTGCATAATGACGCATGTGCATGAAGAATGGAAATGAATACGAAGAGAACGAGGATGAGATGGTTTAGTACATAGTATATAGGTATTGCTTTGAATGAGTGTCGTAATGAATGGAAACGTATATATTCTTCTTTATCAATGGTTGTGCGTTTGTTCACTTTTGCCGCGTGATGATGATGGTGATGGTGAGTTTCTAGTTGATGTTTGCTTGATACATAATTGTTATCTGTACTGGGAGGAAAAATTGCGCACGATGTTGATGTTGATGTTGATGCGTAGATAGGTTGCTATCATGATCATGAAATTTGCAACATCAGTCTGGAAAGATAGTCCTCCTCAACTCAACGTGTGTCAAGTCATGCAGCTGTGTGTACTCCAGGGATGAGTGCGTGCCAGATAGTGTCTGTGTTCAGGGAAGCCCCGTAAAAACATCCTTGCGCACCCAAATGTGAGTGTATGGGAACCTGCTCTCTTCTTTCCGAGCTTGTTTCAGAAAGGTCACGCCAGTTTGCAAGTTGTCGAGATGCTTCTCGGTTTTGTAGGAAAAAAAGATAAAGATGAGTGCTGATGTATGAATGTTCGGATATGGATATTTCAAAGGTAGCGGTGGTGTGATATGGAAGAAATTATGATATCGTTACGTGCTTGTAAGTTCTACCTGGATGTTATGCATTATGTATGTACAGTGTAAGAGAACGCGGGGAAGAATAATTGTTTTGTGTTGGAGTTAAAATGCGATGAAGCTTAGAGAAAAAGGAGCAGTGGTATTGCGTTATGAGGATTGGGGTTATATCGTACTCAGATCGATCTCGCACTCAATGAATGGCTTCTTCAGATCGGCTGGAAAACATAATAGATGAGCGGGGTGTACGTGGCTATTGCAGTACAGGTGAATAGAGCGTTCAACGGACTGTGAGAGGCAGAGCATCTGTAGGTACACATCAGATTGGAGGTGATGCTGGGCAAGTTCATGACTGTTGAATGAATGTTCCTTTTAGACTGGGGCTCTGGGCGGTTGTTGGTGATTGAACTGTTAGCGAAGTTCAGGACATGATATACTTCAAATGCCCTGGATATTGAAGCTCATCCCTTGCGAGTATTGATGAATTTATTTTTGATCTTCTCAGCCCGGGGCACAGTAAATAGGAAGTTCTGGCGTGTCATTACAAGCCACAGCTAACGCAAGCTTGTATGAGAGTACAGTCACGTTATATTGCTTCACCGAATACACTGTTGCAAGCACCCCAAAAAGAATAGTCAGTCCAAAAACACCAAAAATTGCCAGCCACAATGTAGCAAATTGAGCAATGTTACGTGTATCGAGAAGGGTTTGGGTTAAAGATTCTGGTGGCCCGTACAGGAATTGCAGTAAGCGAGCAAGGTCATTCCTCCAATACTTGAACTCGCTGAGATCAAATGGGTGTGAGTGTTCTGGTGACGGAAGGGTATGGAAGTTCATGCCATTGGACTTTAGCATTTTCATGGTCTTTGCATCCCCAAATGGAAAGAGAAGGTCCAATGTCCGGATGGCTTCATGTAAGACCTCACGGTCGATGATCTTCAGGTCTGGGTCCAATGCGTGATTGATCAAACATATTTTGTGCCGATAGATCGATACACTACGATCTCCGCGGGCTCCCTTGATTTTCAGATGGTCAATCAGATTATTGGTCCATCGAATGCGTATACGACAGATGCTCTGTAAGTTCATGGCTGTAAGCGACTCGTCGAGCGCGTACTCTTCGAAAGTGTGCCTCGACGCTTTGTGATTGAACCGTGTAGCAATCAGCTGGTCTAGTGGCATATTACTCGTCCATCCCAGCCAGGTATCTTGAGGGTCGTGTTGCCCAATCATTGGCAGATCTGTTGAGCGAATATCGACACCTGACCAGACACGGATTGCAAGTTCGAGGGACCTCATAATCGAGTTTCTGTCCAAATGAGGATAATCCTTTTGAATTTCGTTCGTCAGATTTTCTCTTGTCCATGTTGGGTTCGTCCGCAGTCGTGTGATAACCAGTGTCAGATTCCTCAAATCCTGGATTGCGAAATACGAAGCATGTGGACTTATGTTTCGTAAGATTCTTCCAATAAATTCGAAAAATTCGCCGTAGTCCTGATCTATGAAATCGCTCGTGGTGATTTGGATATTTGGCCATAGGGTGTTAATAATCTCGCATTTAATGTCGGCCCCCAATCGATGCAGATCTTGTGTAACTGCACCTGAAAATATGGGTGTATCAAGATTGGCCAACTCCATGACAAGACCTCTCAAAGCTTGTATATACAGAGAGAATGAAAGGTGGCACCACAATAATAAATAGGGCCTTCTCCAATATTTCAACACGCGGATTTCGTGGCAATTTTCCAGGTTATGCACACCGGCGAAAGTGAGGCTATGCAACATAAACTCTTTCAGCCTGACCCCGCACGGCCATGCGACCAGGCAACGAGGCAAATGCCAAGCTGAGATATGCGAGAGTGTATATAAGTCTGAGCTTAGCATCCAAATCTCTTGCCCAGCCTATCCATTATGAACACTACATTGGCAAGAAGTGTGACAACGCAGGGACAAAGGACATTCCAGTAGGTACATGTAACGATTTTTCGTGGTCTTTCTGAGATGTTAGAAGAACTGGGGGAAGCAACATTTCGAGTCACGATGTGGAAGGAGTGGACATTCCGAACCACTCTTCAACTCCGAAGAAGCCAACTGAAAGTCTGATGCAACATAATGAATACCAGGAATACCTCTCCAAGGTATCCCGGAGTTCTTCAGACCTCTAGTAAGATATCACTTTCTATCTGAGAAGAGTACCAAGCATCTGAGGGTTTCCGGTGGCCCATGACGCTGTGAACCCTTCGATCTTTCCAAATTCATGCGCGCTGCTAACACATGGAAAATCAAAGCAAGGTAGATAAGCTCTTTGTCGGCCGCTTGAAGCAGCTTCCTGTTCCAGAGCCAGTCCAAATAAAGTGGGATAAAGACATATACATGCGGTTAGTTCAGCATGTCTGTTCCGCCGTTCAGTCACTGCCAATCTCAAGAAAAAGGGAAGAGCGGCTCATTGAGGTTACTCTATGCATGGCAGGAAAAGATGAGACGCGACTGAGTTCTCCATGGACCCGACCACAAGGAGACTCTGTCATATTGCATCCTTTAGTGTGGATTTCTTGCAACGACAAACCTGGAAGAGACAAGATAAGCCAGGACATTCAAGGGCTATCATACCTGGATGACTTTTGCAGAAAGTTTAAGCTTTGTCATCCACACGTGTCTAAGAAGGCTCCATGGCCTTGCGCGGAACTGAGTGATCCTTTTAAAGACACTGAGAAACCGCAAAGCATAGACACAATTTTCCAAGTAGGATGGGATCCCGAGTCTAATACTGCAGCGGGAACCCCAGCAAGGTTTACAGTTTTGACCAAGCAAGGCTCGGCAGTCTTTTACAGCACTATCGGAGGCACTATCGTCATAGATGATCAGATCTATGGTTTAACGTCCGCGCACGGTCTTACAAACGGATATGCGCAGCTTAGTAAAGGCCATAACAGCCAACGAGGCTCAGAAACAGACTCGGACTCGTTGAGTGACAGTGGCGATGAGATCGAAACAAGTGATGAGATCAGGAATGGTGTTGGCAAGAAGATGCCCGCTCTTATGTGGCAAGCGAATTCTCGAACCTTTCCCAAACGCTGGGCGCATCTGTCAAATCCAAAACACGTTGCTTATCTAGGGCAAGGTACTTCAGACAGCGACTACAGTCTGCCCGAGTCTGCTCCTCGCACGTCAGACTTTGCACTTTTTGTGGCTGATTTGCCGAGGATGCAAAGAAACACTTACCTAGACAAACAAAGTTTGGAACATCGGCATGTCGAGGGCCATCATCTTATGAACAATCTCAAAGCTGGAGAGGTTCTCATAATAGTAAGAAAAGAGGAAGTTCCGTTGGAAGGTTACCTCTTGGATGTAAGATCCTCAATAATCATTAGAGGCACTGTCATACATACGAAGAAGATTCAGATACACTTTCCTGCGTGTAAGTTTTGCTTGGGCCATCGTGTTCATCGCTAACTTTTCACGCAGATCTTGGAATGTCAGGCTCCTGGGTCATCAGAGATGGGAAACTGTGCGGCATCATCTATGCTGCTTATGATCGCAGTCCTTACCTCCACATGATCCCAGCTGAGACTGTCTTTGCCGATATCAAAAGTTTTATGGGTGCATCCACCGTTGAGGTCGCAACAGGTGCTTTTACTAATGATCAAGAGCAAATCCCAAGTTCAGGTTTTGAATCTGCGTTTGACGGCAATACTGCTGTTCCCCGCCCAGCTTTAGGAGAAACTGGATATAATGTACATGCACAGGACTTTCTGGCCAGAAGGTTCACAGGATACGAGAGTTTTACTATTGATGGGGCTGTCCCTCCACTTCTAGGCCCGCCATTGACGGTGTATCAGCCCGACCGTGGAGTTGATACTCCTCAAGCAATAGGAGAGCAACCACTACGGACAAGGCCACCTTCAATTGCACCAACAGCACGGACAACAACACGACCTAACACTTCATATCGAAACGCTAGTACATCGGAGAGAGCATATCTATCAGGTTCCTCGACTCTAGATCGATCTTCATCTACCTTCTCATACTCCAGTTCTGGAGCATTTCCTAACTTTGGGGGCGATAGAGACTTTCCTGGAAGCCGTGATTTTGGAGGTGGACTTTAAGCCAACTGCAGTAGAAGCTTTTTCCAGGGTGGCGTGGTGAAAATTCGATTTCTCATTCAGTACACTATTTGTATGTGAGACGCATACAAGCACTATACATGTCCTTTCCTCTATAGCCCACTATTGAACCGTTTTGTCTCTGATGCCTACGCACTATAAAAATCAATCGCGCTCTGAATAGCATCATGTATATTCTTCACCGCAGCCTCCCCCTTCTGAATCTCTGCCTCACCAACACCCTGATCGCTCTTCTCCAAAACCCTCTCACTAAATGTATCGTGATCCGACAACAACAACTTCAAGCTCGCAATGACCACCGGTCCGAAACCACTCGCTTTGAAAGCAGCTGCCTGGTCTTTGAGATTGGCTGTCGCGGCTGGGATGCTTACATCCACTGATAAAATGTTACGTTAGAATGAGTTCTTATATTTAGTGCAAAATAATCAAGGGAGAAGTACCAGTTGAAACAACAGTGTCGATAATCTGCTTCGTGTCTTCGACACTGAATGGGGCGGCGAGCAGCGCATGGCGATAACCTGCACGGTTGACGCGATGGATGTTTGCAACGCCTAGGAGGACGGGTATGCCTTCTATGAGGGAGGTTGGAAACGAGCCGCCATTGTAAGGGGTTGCGTCGAGGGCTAAGACAGCATTGTGGATGTTGATGACGTCTTGTTTGACGGTTTGGCCGGTTGGGAGAAAGGTTTGGGGAATGGCGGAGGTGAGTGCCAGAGGAAGGAGTGAGAGGGCGAAGAGAGAGCGCATGATGAGGTTCAAGAAATGCTGTGATGGTAATTGGGGTTTGGGGAATTCTTGGTATAAGCGCTTGAGATGGTCTTGAATGGACTTGATTATGTACTGTTTGGTATAAACCAGCCAAAGTACCTGGGCCGAGGCTCAGTGTACAAGCGTGGTGACCTAAAGAACTAGTGGCGATGTTTCATGGTGGTTTACAGATCTACCATTGTCTAGCTATGAGATCTAGGGCGATGCAAGTTAGCGTGGTGGAATAGTGTGGAGTAGTTAGCACCGATCCCCGGGAATTTGGGAATATCACATGTGGTCGCTCAGGGACCTGGACATTACGAAGTACCTAGGTACCGGTTAGTGCACCTGTGACCTGGAGTAATTCGATCCAGATCTGCAAAGCTACAACTGTTCTGATTTTAGGAGCATTCTACAGCTACTCAAATACCTAGTTAGTGTCGCTGTTTCTGGAAGGTCTTCTGTTTTCATTCTTCAATTTCTTGGTTTCGCAATGGCAAGGTAGCAAACTCACGTAAGCCACATACGTACACTGCGAAGAAGCTCGTTTCTTATATCCGATAAAGCATGAGTTGATTTTGGTGCGATAGTGTCCGGTAAGAAACATACCTTCTTTATACTCATTATCGCTATCGAGATACTTCGTCAAACTATGCGTCTTAGAATGGGCTAGTACTAATGATACAACTAACACGACTTCCGTGTTGCTGCTGATAGCGTAAATGATGGAGAAGTCTTGAATTCATACCTCCCAACCCAACCATCCTTCCTTACAAATTCTATCTAATATACAGCTTCATCCCTCCCCAAAGTTTTCACTGCATCATTCATATCACTACTACAACCTCTCAAAGAACTCAACACCGTTCTCAACCGCCTCTCTAATCCGCTTCAGCGCATTTTCGCTAGCATCATTTACTTTCCCTCTCAAAACCCTACCCAAAACATCCACATCTACCTCAAACCCCCTTAGACTTGCCACAACAACAGGCGCAATCCTCTTTCCCTTGATAGCCGTAGACAAATTTTGCAATTTTGCTACACTTGCTGAAACACTGGATTCAACTATGCCTTCATGTTAGCTTCGTGTTTGTTACGATATATTTAGAAGTAGAGGTAGGAGAGAAGAAAAAGGCAGATTAAACTTACGCGTTGTGATAGCATCAGCGATCTTCCCCTTGTCCTCGTCGCTGAAAGGTCGTGCGAGAAGTGCGTCTTGTACAGCGTTGTGAACCGCACGTTGAACGTTGGCGAAGTCCTTGAGGAGCGAGAGGGCTGGATGAGTGGCGTTCAAGTCGGCGGGGATATTCAAGGAGAGAATTGCCGCGTTGATGGCGAGAATATCGTCGGCTACGCGTTGGGCGTTTGGACGGGTGAAGTTGTGATAGTGGTTACGTGGGGAGAGGTTGGGTGGTTCAGGCACGGGGATGCCAGAGACTTCCGGTGGAGTTGGGGGCTCTGAAATCGGGGATGGAAGGGGAATTGGTGGGAGTGAGATTTCTGGAAGGTTTGAAGGGAGAGGGATGGCAGGAATGGAGATCTCTGGAAGTTCAGGAAGTTCAGAAGGAGGTGCAGGTAAATCAGAAGGTTTGGGTATGTCGGAGAGACCTGGTAAGGCAGATGGAAGAGGAATAGGAGGGATGGATACCTCTGGAAAGCCAGAGGGTACAGGAATGCTGGGAAGTCCTGGGATCCCGGAGGGTTTTGGCAAACCAGAGACAGGGCGAAATGAAGGTTTTGGCAAACCAGAGACAGGGCGAATGGAAGGTTTTGGCAAACCTGAAAGATGAGGAAGAGAAGGCTTGGGAAGGTCTGACAATGGCGGGATAACAGATGCCATAGCAGCCTGCAAAAATGATAAAGTAATAATATAATGCATGGTGTTTTTACAAGTTCGAGTACCAGCAAATGAGAATCGAGTTGTTATTGATTGTGTTATACTGTTTATACTTCAATAATGGGTGCTCCGCCCATATTATATACCTTCTCCATATCTACATCAATTGTTAATTCACCAAAGTCTATCCATGAATCTATGCACGGAGATACTGTCACCATACTAGCTGTTGATGTTGTATTGCAGATCCCATCATCACTCCCCGACGCGTTCGGTTAGTCGCACAACACAGCTCTGCATTCGGAACATGGACGACGATCATGCTGGATTTGCGCTCGCCATGTGTTTATCTCCAACACTTCATTTGACAGCGCGAAAACTCCGGTGGTAAATACACAATCTCTAAAAGTAGGTGTATTCTGTACCAATCTTCGTTGGGTTTGCTTTCTGGATGCAGTGGTGTTGGGATGGCGTGCGACGTGGTGGTTCCCACATGTGTCGTGGGTGGCTTGGGTGGATTACGGCGAGAGGAAATTTTGTGCTTCTGAATGATGTAGGCGTGATAACGAGGGAGACATCAAGTGGAATCGTTTAAGAATTTCATTTGCAAACGGAAAAAGACACTTGCGAGATGAGGAAGGAAGGACGAAACATATGTTGAAGGTCAAGGTGAAGCATTTCGGCTCAGCAGAGGTGCAGCATGTTCCTTCCATACAAAGCTTGGAGATTTCTCTTCGATATAACAGTCGAAGCATTGGCATTCTTCAGGATGGGTTGTTTGTGGAAGAAGTTCCAAGTACTGGGCTGGCCAGTCTATGAAGCGGCGCAAGGATGGGTCGAGGGTTACCCAAATCTCCTTGAGTATCGGAAGGGCCCATGGCCCAAGCCATACGTTGGGCGAGTGGTATAGTGGGACCATGATGTAGGCAAGACAGAAAAGGGCGAATGGTTTCTTGTCTACGAGAAGTTGGAAGAATTTGTCTGAGACAATCATTGGCCAGCCGAACACGTCACTCAGTGGTGAGAAATCTGGTAGACGCCAGAAGTAGCCTTCAAGTTGGATCATGGCTTCGAGATATGCGGCCTTATTTTCGGGAGTGTCATCACTTGTCTCTAAATATGCTTGCAGGTCTTCGAGTAACTGCTGGCTATCATCTCCAAGAGGATGACGTGGTGACATACGTGGGTTCAAAATTGGCCTCAGGAACCCTCGCTCAATTTTCTGCCGTTCGGGGCCCAGTGCAGACCAGGCTTGCCGTACTACACCTAAGATGTTGACAAACATTGAAATCGGACTGATGTCGGCTGGGAAGCCTCGAACGCTAGGCACGCCGAACGAGAATATTGCCATCAAAAGGGTGAAGATTGCAATGGCGTGGCTATTCTCCGGGTTGATATCGGCAATCTGTGTGCGGAACGTCATTGCTGCGGATTCATGATGGCGACTTGCCATAGATGCGTACCTCGCGCTCTGTGTAGGTTTGATATAACATTGATGTAGAGCTGAGAGTGCGAGAATTCCATGCATTACGTACGTGTGCGATTTGACATCTTCTAAAGCATGAGACTGCCAGATCTCTAGTGTACGGGAGCTGGCTAGTGTCAAGGAAGTTCGTGACGCATATAATCGCAGAAGTGACACATCGTGTTGTTCAAGACTTGGTATAGGTGCTGGGCTGTCGAGAAGATTCCTATACGTTTTCATCAACAAGTGTATGTCACAGAGCTACAAATTCATACCACGTTATAATCTCGAAGGGTGAGTGTACATTGCCTCGTTTTCGTATTTTGCGCTTTGCTGCCTCTTTTACGTCGCTTCTACCATCTCTAAGACCCCCTTTTTGGTTGGCACCATCTTTTTTCCTTGTTTTGGAAAGGACTTTGCCTGGCTCAAGCCACTGTAAAGGCTTTCGCTCGTCGTATCCAGGGCATTCAAGGCCAGCTTTTACACATTTGTTGCAATGAGGAAGTGTGAGATCGCACACTAAACGTCGTTTGTGGCAACCCCAGCATTGCTGAGTGGCTTGTCCTGCTTCAGGTTGAACTTCTTGCATGGCCAATCACACACGCTGGAAGCGCTTGCCCGCTTAAGTCAACAAGCGGCGCAGTCATTCGTACATGGGAATAACGAATTTGGAAGTGATTAGATAGTTAGGCAAAAGAAGCAAGGATGGCAGCATATAACTGTCAAAGACCAAGGCGTTCGTATTGATTAGAAAGAAGCTTTGAAATGACACGAGGAAATGGCGGTGTTCCGAGCTTGGCCAAACCCCTCCCCTAAAGCGGGGACCGTACCTGAAGCTTAATTTCTACGATCGATCAGGTAATGATGGCCTTTCCTTACCATGTACCAGCTACAGGCAACCAGGACGTTTTAAGGTAATCTAGCGAATCAACCACTGTTATTGGTAAGGTAAGCTTACCACATCCTTGCTCTATTGATAGTTCAGTGCCAGGCTTACGAGCTTCATGTGTATCATCAATAACGATGTTTGTTGGCATAATGCTACAAGTATTTCAAAGCTCATCTAAGCAAGTTTAATGTCCCCGTTTGTCGCTCCTCACTTGACTGTACAATATCGTATGCGCATATGTTGTAAATTTAATTGCAGCGTAACTGAACTCTGCTGCTTATGAATCCGCAAGTTTACCCAATGCCTCGCCCTCAACTCTTAGTCCTACCCATTCTGATTTCTTTGAAGCGCCAATAGCTTCGCTGAGGTAGAACTTCAGACTTGGCTCGTTCCAGTCCAAACAACTCCATTCCAATCTCTTGCCATTGACTTTTAGCGTTTCTTGTGCTAGCGCTTTCAAAAGTGCTTTGCCATAGCCTTTCTTGCGGTACTCGGGACTGACAAAAAGATCTTCTAGGTAAATACCAGGGACACCAGTCCAAGTGCTGTAGTTGTAAAAGTAAAGCGCCATGCCCGCGACAGTACCGTCCGGGTCGGTGAGAAGGAGAGTCCGGGCATAACCTGGGGTAAACTTGGACGAATCTGAAGGATCAGCGTGGGCTAATGTCTGTTCCAACAACTCCTCAGTGGCCTGGACTTGATCGCTGGCATTTTCGTAAGCGGCAAGATCACGAATGAGGCCAAGGATAGTAGGCACATCTACGCAATTGTGTTAGAGGTGCTTGGCGAGTGATAAGGCTATCTACCTTCTCGTGTCGCGTGACGGATAGTCGCACCGCTGGAAGTCATTTTGCAGTTTTGTTAATTAACGAGGGCACAGTGAAGAAGCTGCCAACTGCATGAGTAGAAACGTCTGGGAATAAAAGGCAGAGTAATGCGCCCTTCCAATGACGAGACGCGGCAGAATTGTGGGGTTCAATGAGCCTCATGTTGTGGGAGTTCACCGCCCACGGCAAGTACCGTCTCCATCCACGATCTACATATCGATCAAGCAGCTGGATGGTTATTGTTGCCAATTGGACTCAGCTTGAGCATGTTCTTTCTGTACTGCTCACAATGCTTTGAGTTTCTTTCCAGCGGTATTAACACCGTCAAACAACGACTCATGACAGGGCGCATTGTACATCTTGGGACTAATACGTCGTGTGGAATCACCCCAGACGACTACCCATTGATGGCGCTCCATGTCGTACTCGGCCTTACAGCAAAGATGGAGGAGGTTGAAGTATAGCCGCCTCATAAAGGTGGGAGTGATGTTGGCTGGACGAGACATGCCAGCTGCCCTGTCTGCTTTTTCGGCTTTGCTAAGCTTGTCAAGTTTGAGGCTCTCGATCAAAGCAAGTTCAGGTAGCTCTTCTTTTTCCGAGTCATTTCCAAAGACCATGACTTTTGCGGGAGTCCTTCGTCTCGTGAGACTAACATGTTTCTCTCGATTGAGGATTGCATGGATGTTATTCCAATCATCGGTTGGGATGGGCGGGAGAAGCCTGGTCATGGTTTCAGCATACCATCGTCTGAGGTTGTTGCGCGCACGCTTGATGGGCATGGGCCGCATCCACACGTTGTGCATGGGCGTCTTGAAGGCAGGACTCTTGAGCTCACGATTGATGGAGAGCCCCTTCTGGTACTGCGACTTGAGCACAGCACGCAGCCTTGAGAATCGATCGGATATGGGAATGAGGTACTTTTGATCGGGCGCTGGTTGGGGCGCATCAAAGTACGTTAGAAAGCGCTTGTTGCTGTAGTAGAGCTCCTGCAGAACTGTGGGCGCTTGATAGTCGGGAGGAGCGACCAGTGCATCGCCATCGAGAATAGGACTTGGCTTGAGCAGGTCGTTTATTAACGTATGCTTCCTCCTGCCTACACGGCCGTATGCATAGAACAGCACCTTGCGCATGCATGAGAATTCGCCCTGGTTGGCGCGTTGCAGATAGCGCAGGCCCTTGACAGCCTTTTTCTGCTGGATCCTGGTGCGGTCGGCGATGATGTTGACATGGCGCCTCCTTACAGCCCTGCGAGAGTATTTCTCTACTGCTTGCACGTCGAACGAGGCGGTGGCATTCTGTTGTGGCTGGTATGCCTTGAAGCAGCGCAGGATGTACTGGCGGAAGTACTGGCGGGCAACGGCATCGGGCAGGTACGTGGCCTCGCGGAGGCAGGCGCGCAGCAGGTGGATTGACTTGGTATTGGAGGCCGCCTGAGGGAGTGATGGCGACATGCAGGCAGGCGAGAGAGAGAATAGTCACCGTCAGGAAATGGGGGTCGTCTGGGTGGTGATGCGAAAGGCACTGTGGCTCGCGCTCATTGGCTGCTGAGTAGTGCAACCGAGACGCGTGCGTGAACGCGAATTCACTGTCGCTGTCCCCGCGCACGCACCTGACACACCTGACTGCCCCCCAGCCCTCGACTATCCCACCACTGCGACCACCACCGCCGCCAACTCGACCGCCACCACCGCCGCGCATCTCAGCCTGCGCTCAGAGCGACTTGTCCAGGCGCATTGCGACAATAGCAATCCACTAACCTCCCCCCCTTTGGCCCTGCCCCGACCGCCGCCTGCCTCCCATGACCACGGCCTAACCGACCACCTGCACCTTCCCTCAGCACTGCGCTGACATAATGCAAGTCGCGCACAACTCACTCTCGTCGTCATTCCCCGCTGGCTCGCCGCCGCAGCCTGCCATGTACCACAACTCCCCCCATGGCCCTGGGCTCATGGCGGCGCCCGGCTTCAACCGATCCTTTCCCGACGTCAACGCCTTCCAGCAGCACGGCATGGAGAAGCCCCAGATCTACACTGTGCGCGATACTAACACCAAGTCACGGGACTCTGCTAATTGTATCCGACAGGCTGTCTACTCGGGCGTGAGCGTCTACGAAATGGAGGTCAACCGCATCGCCGTCATGCGCCGCCGCTCCGACGGCTGGCTCAATGCTACTCAGATATTAAAGGTTGCCGGCGTCGACAAGGGCAAGCGCACCAAGGTGCTTGAGAAGGAGATCCTGACGGGCGAACACGAAAAAGTCCAGGGCGGCTACGGCAAATACCAGGGCACGTGGATCAATTATCGCCGTGGGAGAGAGTTTTGTCGCCAGTACGGCGTCGAGGATGTATTGCGCCCACTGCTCGACTACGACATCAGCGTCGACGGCAACCAGGGCCAAGGCATTGAGACACCCACCAAGGAGCAGGCCATGGCGGCGAATCGAAAGCGCTTCTACACCCAGAGCATGGACGGCCGAAGCACCAGCCAGAGCGTCGGCGGCACTTTTTTCTCCAATATCTCATCCACAGCCACCAGTGCTCTTGCAGCCATGAACAAGGTCGCGCGACTCAACTCACCTGCCCCACGACCAGCAAGCTCATCGCAGGGTCGCAGATCCATGGCACGACCTTCGCAACCTCCACTTGCAAGCCAAGAATCATTCCGGACGAGCAGTCAGCAAAGTGTGCAGAGTCTGGCCTCTGAACGCAGTTTTGGTGCTGTCAATGGGCATGCAGATTCAGCGTATGGCACTGGTATGGACGAAACTCAAGAGCCACCCAAAAAGCGAATGCGCATGTCACAGGAAGAATCTTTCTCACAGTCACAACCACAGCCCAATGGAGCAGACACATCTATGCGCGATCTTGGCTCTCCTACGGAGCCTAGCGACTCTTTTTACCATCAAACAGGCCACCACATCACTCTGCCAGATGGCGAAGCGCCGTCGGCCCTGCCACCTCTCCCTAATCCCGACACCAAGATCAACGAGGACAAACAAGCTTTGTTGACCGATTTGTTTGCCGACCAAACGAGAACCGACTTTACCAACCATCCAGCGATACTGCATCTTTCTGGTGCAGACTTGGACATGCCCATTGACAACAGCTCCAACACTGCCTTGCATTGGGCTGCCACGCTTGCTAGGGTATCTTTGATGCGTCTTCTCGTTTCTAAAGGTGCCAACATGTTTCGAGGCAATGCTGCTGGTCAAACACCCTTGATGAGTGCCGTATCAGTAAACAACAGTCTGGATCATAGTTGTTTCCCAGAGACGCTTGAGATTCTTGCGCCTCTTATTGAACTACGGGATACTCAAGGGCGTACAATCCTCCATCATATTGCAGTCACGTGTGCTATCAAGGGCCGCGCAGCATCAAGCAAATACTACCTAGAAGCTCTTCTTGAGTACCTTGTTCGCAGCAACATCGGCGCAAATCAGACCATGTCATTCCAGGATAACTATCCCAAACCAATTGGCCTGATGCGCTTCATGCAAGAGATGGTTAACGCGCGAGACAAGGCCGGTAACACTGCGCTGAACCTGGCTGCGAGGATTGGCAACCGCAACATCATCTCGCAGCTTATGGAAGTTCAGGCAGATCCTACAATACCAAATCACAAAGGTACTAGGCCTATTGACTTTGGTGTTGGCGGAGACGACGGCGATGGTGAAGCAACAGTCGTGGCGAGCAGTCCAAGTAAGGGTAAAGCGCCGTTAAGTAAAGTAGAGGAAACGAGTCGTGAGATTCAGCCTCGTAAGTCTAGCAAAGCTTGACACAACATGTCAACGTAAAGTTTTTTACTAATATGATGTAGTTATGAGCGGCATTTTGCAATCTGCTTCTATGCAATTTACTCAAGAAGCACGACTGAAACAAGATGCGATAGACCGCACCAACGAACTTATAACACAACTTTCAAGTCAACAAAAGCTCGAGCAACAGAAGCTCGAGGCTCTACGTGCCCGCTTGCGGTTTCGACAAGACCGGGCAAAACGAATTGCAAATCTAAAGCGTTGGCTTGAGCCGCAACGACACATGCTCTCTGTCAATGCTGGCGCAAAAGATTTGCACGAAAGGCGCCAGATAGGGTATGCCGACGTGGAAGGTGCAGGTGTCATTATCAATGATGACGACTTGCCCTTTGAACTTCGACAAGCTGGTGACCATATCATCAGACGCGCGTCTGACGGGCCTTCCTATCTTTCAACATCTTTACCTCTTGATCCGTCCTCTCTACAACACGCACAATTCTCACCACTATTGTCTCAAATATCAACAACCTTTCTCCGCCACCGTCTCGAAACTTATACTCACACCAACTCTGCATTGCTCAACCGGAGCCGTATTTTGAAGGAGAAGGATGGTCAGCTAGAACAAATGTATCGCAAAGTCGTCTCACTGTGCACAAAGGTCGAGGAGAGCAGAATTGAGGAGTGTCTTGAAGGCCTCGTAGCTGCATTGGATAGCGAAGAAGGCGAAGGTGTGGAAGTTGGCCGGGTGAAAGAATTTCTGAGAAAAGTGGAAGGCGTAGAGGCCTGATTTGTTTTCGTTTTCATATTGGTATTATGGCATAATCAGCCCGGCGTGGCTGCGTCACGAATTTCTTATTGTGTAACTTGTAGTACCCTTCGTGTCAATGGTTTAATGGAAGTATCCAAAGCTGACTATTATTTCGTCCATTTTTGTAAAATGGGCGCTTGTGATGCAGCCTGGTGCCAAGTTGGGCAGGATGTGCAACCGCAGCTGAGATCTCAACCTTTCAGCTGATGCCCCACCTGTGTCCCTAGATGTCGAAACACACAATAACTCAGGTTATAGTGATTGAGTCTCTGGTCATGACGCTCGACTGAATCAATTACAATTAACAATGTCTTCTTTCGACATATCTACAATTCTGAATGCCTTGCAAGAGTACCAGAGGCGTGAAGCGCGTCAGCCTAATAACCGAGCTGTCAAGCAGTACCTGCTAAACAAAGGTGTTCCCGAGCGAATTGCATGGTCAAATTCGTTCAACGAACTCTGCTACTGGACTGAGAAAGAGCTAGACGAGCTTTTTATTGATCTCAGCCTTCCTAGCGATACACCGTTCAACAAGCTCATCTCTTTCCGGATCCAACCGAACGATGGAAATCGGCCTTCCACACTCGCAGACTTTGTCAAACCTACCTTGGATGACATTGGAGATTCGGCTAGTAAGCTAGGAGCTCTATGCGTCGATAGACATGGCCGCTTCCGCCTCAATCCTGAGGAAGGTTTTGCAGCCTTGTCACACGTGTGGTCTCAAGGACTCGGCGCAGACGATGATAATCGAGGCCTGCACAAGAGCCTACTTACCCAAGTCTTTGACAGAGTTGAGCCGCTGGGCATAAAATGGATCTGGACTGATAGTCTCGCGATACCAGGTGGAAAGCGAGCGCTCGACTTCCTGGAAGAGGAGCTCAAAGGCAAACTGATCAATGCTATGGCCAACATCTACCGCCAGGCGAAATACGTGGTCATCTTCGATGCTCTTTGCCTACGATTGAACTCAACCGACCCGGTCAAAGTTGCAGCCGTTGTAGCTCTAGGAGGTTAGTACTCAGTCCTGCGTATGAATAAGCACTGACACGAAGCAGTCTGGATGACACGAATGTGGTGAGAGAGCCAGAGGCTTTGGTTTCGACAATTACAAACACCCAGCTAACTTATGCTAAGGTGTTATCAAGAGATAAAATTAAGCACGAATGCTATTGTTGCAACTCAAGCAGGATTCGTTCCCTTCAGTACAATCACTGGGACGCTGCGAAGTCTAGCTAGAAATGAAGTAGGGGAAACATTCGACACTAAAGGTGTAGGCAGATATCCTTCTCTATTCAGAACGTTTCGGCGTCTACAGCGAGACGACAGTTTAGGCGTTTCTCTTGCAGACCTTGCGTTTGGATGTGGATACCGCGAAGCATGGGATCGTCTGGACTATGCACGAGCACTATTTCCTACCCTAGGAATCGAATGGAAAACAGGGCACACTCTTTCTGAAGCCATGCGTATTGTTTACAATTCGCAACCACGTCAAGCAACACGTCTTGCCCTTCACCACGGGCCACCAAGAGCTTCTCTGCCGGGCTGGGCTCCAGCAACTTTCAATGGCCTCATTGATGGCGAGATCATTGAGCCCGGTATCTGGGAATCACGCGGTATGCGAAGGGCATGGATGACTACCAAGGTCAAATCAATCGTACCTAGTAAACCTGGTACTTTTGTTCTGGCTTTAGAGAGCGACTTCGCTGATCAAGCACATACTGTTGGTTTTATCAGCGAGCAAACTCAGAAAGAAAGTCCAGAGAGTATCGAAACCTTCAAGAAGGCAGTACAAGAAGGCAATGCATACCTCCTCGCAGACGAGCCACTCATCCCAAAACGACATTTCTCTCGAGTTGCTCTCCTTGTCGAACGCTTTACAAAATCAAAGGATCTCCAGGCTTGGGTTTGCCTCACCCTTGCCGTCGGCGAAACAGAAGAGACCTACAAACGAGAAAAGACAACATGGCTCCTGCTCGACGAAAATCCAGTTTCAAAAGACCTTTTCAGCGGCCGCAACATGACCGAATTGACTGTTGACATCCACAACAGCACCATCATCAACTCCACCACTGACTTCTCACAGTACCCCTTACACGAAGCCGTCCAACAAGCAGAAACTGAACAAGTCAGCCTCCTCCTACCACTCATCGACCCCAACACCACCGACACCCACGGATGGACACCCCTCCACATAGCCGCAGCCCTAAACCACACCTCTCTCTTCCCCACCCTCCTCGCCGCCGGCGCCTCCATCGACGCATTCTCTCACAACGACTACACCCCCCTAATCCTCGCCATCGAAAACCTGCACCTCGACGCCATCCTCGCCCTCCACCAACACGGCGCAAACCTCAACCTCTCCCGCCGCAGCTCCGGCCTAGGCCTCTCCCCACTCAGCACCGCCGCCCTCAAAGGCTCCGTAGAAACCACCAACCTCCTCCTCGCCCTCGGCGCAAACCCCTCCGCCATCGACCAAGGCGGCTGGTACCCTTTACACTTCGCCATCCAGGGCGCTGAGCACGCTACCAGCACGAAAGACGGGGAAGGCGTGTTGGACGCACTACTTGATGCCGGCGCGGACGTTAATATCGCGAGCCAGAGTTTGTTGTATCCGCTTGACATCGCGGCAAAGAACGGGTACGACGATGTAGTTCGCAAACTGCTCGCCAAGGGCGCGGATCCGAATCGCTGTTCGTCAGCGCTGGATGCGCCGCTGTATTCTGCGATTGAAGCGCGGAGTGTGGAGAGTGTGCGGGCGTTGGTGGAGGCGGGGGCGAAGGTCGATGGGAGGGCGAGGAATGGGTGGACGGCGTTGATGTGTGCGGCTAGGACGGGGGAGTATGAGGTTGGGAAGGTGTTGGTTGAGTTTGGGGTGGGGGTGGATGAGGTTGGGGCGGAGGGGTTGACGGCGTTGCATGTTGCTGCTGAGAGTGGGAGTAGGGTGTTTTATAAGTGGTTGGTTGGGCTTGGGGCAGATGGGACGGTGAGGGATGGGAGGGGGAGGAGGGCGAGTGAGGTTAAGGAGGGGTTTTAGAGGGGGGTGGGTTGGGAGTAGAAGAGGCTTTGGTTAAGGTGGATAAGATTTTACATTCTTTTCTCTTGAAGTTGAGGAGTGATAATGAAGTTTCGTTATTTCAAGTAGCGTTGAATTAAAGTAATGTTCATACTTTGGGAGGGACATGCATAAGTCTGTCAGGTTGTCATCTCAATCGAGAATGGAATCATTCAGTTGGTTTGAGGGACTAATTTGAATGAAACATGAAAGCCCAAAGATATTCTAGTCAATGCAGGTCATGGAAACATCATTCAGCTCTAGTAATTCCCAGATTTCGAACCGGCTGTGGAGGAGATGTTTCGTGATAAATAGAATCAAATACATATTGGTCGACACTAAAAAACGTGAATACCGATTCATTCAGCCATTCCTCGCGCTGAAATATATGGTGACTTCCTCTGAGCCACGCATCAAGAAGCCCCATCGAACTTCGGATCCTTAGCATTCAATTCATCGCTATACTCAATCTCCACCTCCTTCTCTACTCCATCCTCACCTACCATCAGCGCACAATTCCTCTTAATCAAATGCCACTCCTTCTCATGGTACGTGGTCGGCTCGCTCGCCACAATGGTATGTTTTCCAATATTCTCTGCTTCGAGCGTCGCTTCTTGATTTGCGTCTTTGTTATCGGGATTACCGGGGTACTTTGTGTTCAGCGACCGGCCAGCAAATTCAGACCAATAAAGCGAAGGGGGTTGCTGGGTAGCGTGGTTGCGGAAGCGGATTGCGAGGAGGCGGTGGCCGTCTGTGGTGCAGAAGTTCAGGGAGTTGGGGACGTTCTTTGGGCCGAGGGTTTTGTGTTGAAGGTGAAGGATTTGGATTAGGGTTTTGTACATTGCTGAGAACATTGATTCAAGAGGATAGGATTTCTGCCATGTTTCTTTGGTGCCTGAGGAGGTGAGGTTGGTAATGTATAGGGCGGCGGCATGTTCGGAGTCGGTGGAGCCTAGGATGTTACAGTAGGCGTCAAAGGAGAGGAGTGAGGTCAGGTCGCGGCGAATGGCAGAGAAATTGGAAATCACACCATTGTGCATGAACACATGGCGGCCGAAAACGAAAGGGTGGCTGTTTACTTGAGTGACGACGCTGCCGCTGCTAGCACGGATGTGGGCGAAGACACATTTGGTTTCGGTATTTTCGCAGAGGGATTTGAAGTTGAAGTCGTTGATAGGTGGGGATTGGGATTTGTATAGGGCAGGGCGTGGACCGTTGACACTTTTGATGTATGACGACGAGGCATCAGTATACCCTAAATAGTGTTAGAAAAGACGTTTCAATACTGGAGGTATCTCATGGGAGGCTTCATTCGTCGCACGCAACTGATAAGAAAAGCATATTATGGTCTGGACCAGTTCAAGACGCAATGTTCTAGAATCAAGAGTTTGTAATTGTAAAGGAAGGATAGCACATACAAGCAACTCCCAAGCCATCCATGTTTAGAAGGCTGTTTCGCATGCGTAGTAATTCATCCGATGTATGATCTAGATCTTTGTCTTTGTGGTGCGGTAATAGCTTGGGGAGGTAGTGTTCAGAGCATTGTTTGCTGATGCTATTGGCAGGCGTGATGAGGACGTCGGACAGTAGGCATGGCTCTGTGGGTGAGATATAGGCAAACCAACGACACATTTTTGACGATGGAGGGCTTCTACAACTGATGTACTGATTATGTATGGACACAGCCGCTTTGTGTATCACAACAGTCGTGATCTCGTGGGTTTAAGGTGTTACTAGCAACTGAGTTTGATCCGTGTTAGTAGAAGGATACGTGCGATAGCTAGGGCTTCTGCAAAAGGATCGAAAGGTCAAGGTTACGTGTACTCGTGATAGCCATTATCTAGTGTTAGATTAGCAGCAGGAGCGACACGTGGTCATGGCCTACAACACGACATGTCAATAAAAACTTGTACTTGGTATTTTAAGCTGGTTAGATGGTCTTCTACGATCTGCCTTCATTGCGCTCTGTTTAATAAATAACACTCAGAGCCGGTAATACCTCTTGTAAAGAGTGGAAGTTCTGGAGTTGCTGCAGGAGTGGGGAAAAGAGCGGGGCAAATTAGCGGCGACCTACGAACTACCTAGTATCAGTAAAGATGGAGAACTACCATCGACTCTGACGAAGAAGTTGTTACAATTGAGATAAGTCTTTCAATTACGGAGATACATGTTAAAGGCTGAAAAGGGTAGGAAATAGTTTTAGAAGAGACTTGGTCTAGATCAGGCAATGCGATCTCATGCGTCCTTTTCACGTGGACTTTCACCACAAAGAAGCTGATGCGACTAATGAAGCTGCTATCCAGATACATCGTAGATAAGCCGAGTGTTCCGGGCGCATCTGGATCCCTAGCGATTGGTATTTTGCGGATCATCGGGGACTTCTGATATGGCTAATCGCGGTGTCCCGAGCCTGTGGCAAGCTGCCCGTTCTGCCCGTCGTTTTCAGGCGTCTAGATAATAGGATCAACGTGGGATGGTATTTTGACAGCGTCGATCCCTCGCAAGACATCTGGCGCGTCGCGCTGGATCTGCGCATCCTTTGACGCGAGGATACCTAGGCCCAGCACTTAGGCGAATGTGAGGCAGTTGGCGCAGGGAACAGGCTGCAAGCATCATACAAAGATGCGGTAAACATCTCCGACTTTGAACAAAAGTCGCGAATTGCGATTAAAAAGGCAGCCAAGCCATCTGACCTTAAAGCCTCCATGGAGATAACGGATCCTTGGTGTCATGCTGGTGCATCGAGCCATAGCTATGGTGGGAGGAAGGCTGTTGCATTGGTGTCCGTGTCGCACAGGACCCTAAGTGTGCCATGTGGTGTGGCAGTCATGTCGACCTAGACTTGGGTATTGTATGTAGGGCTAGTGGTTCACAAGGTCGGGGAGGTTGAGGTGTTGCTGATAGGCCCATTCTATAGCGAGATGCTGGCATCATCGAGGGGATCTGGACAACTCAGCGATCTATGCTTCTGGATTACAGCAAAGATGGAAAGGTGGGAACTTAATAATTGATTGTTTGATTGGATAGGATTCGTTGTTACCAGCTGATAAATGCGCAGTTATCTTTGAAGCGCAAGGGGTGTGTGATGTGGCGATGGAAATCTGAACTGGCTCAGGAGCATGACCATGCGATGGAAGAAAAAGTGCTAGTTTGTTCTTGAAGCAAATGTTTCGTCTTTCTGCAAGGCAACTATAATGTACCTATGCCATTTGGGGTGGCTTGCAGCGGGAGCCACTCACGACAGCTACTTCTACAATGCAAAGAAAGCAGGTAGTGATCAATGTCTACCTTTTAGGTCGATTGAATGCCTCTCTTGACTGATACCGTTACCTGGTTCTACTTAGTGTGGTTCATTGATATCGTTGCACTGTCTGCGTATTCCTGTCAGCCTGTGCACCACACCAACCCAACGCACAAATGCAAGTATAGCCGGACCCTGCAGAGAGCGGCTGAGACGAAAGGTTTTCTAGAAGCTGTGTAGTGTTCCATGCATTGCTTTTTGGGGATCGGATTGCCTTTTCTTGTTGCTGGATCCTATGCTGACTGACTGGGTGGACATGGCCTCGCTAAGCCCCAGTCAATTTATGTCAGTGTTGAGATGAATTCTGCTGGGCCATGCAGGCAAAGCGTTAGAATGGCACGGCACAGCACAGATGATTGTACAAAGTAGAAGAGAAGCTCTGGTGGGATCAGGTGGTGATACGATGCCAATGCCACAGGACAGTGAGAGCATGCCCGACGAGGGCGCACAGGGCAGGCACTGAAGCCAGGGCCCCGGTACTGCACTTATCTTGGCGGCAGGTTCTAACAAGCACTCGGGCCCTTGCGCGCGCCAACAGACGTTCGATGCCGTCATACGATGCCAGTGTCTACTATGTAATGAGCCGCGTGCAATCTTCCTAATGCCAACCTTTGCAAGCACCAGCATCTGTTGGGGAGTGGGCTCTGGGCAGTCGTTATCAGCCGGTAGTATTTTCGCAGACAGAAAAGCTTCCCTGCGCGCTTACTACCTAGACATGTACTATGTAGGACCAGCGACACGATAGCCGACTTCAGGCACACAATTGGCGACTGGGTACGGTTATCACACGACAGCCTCCTTTGATCCCAACCATGTGAGGCCGCATGCGCCACGTCCAAAAAGCAAGCAGCGATTCTCGATCCCCCAGATTGTCGCAGTCGCTAAGCCGTGACAAATGGAGCACTGGGGATCCTGGCTTTGGGCCTGTCAAGGAGCCAAACACGCGGTTGTCTCGCTACGCGGCAGTAGCAGGGCAGGCGTTCCGCCACCAGAGGGCGGCGGGCGTGGCGGAGAGATGCTGGAATGGATGGATCGCGAGAGGGAGGAGGAGAGGCAGGGTGGCAGGATTACGTTTCCTGAACAGTGAGTGGATTGCAGAGGATCTGGGCCGCATTGTCGCCTGCTCCGATTCCTTTCCTGATCCAGGCGCACTCAGGCTGTTGCGGCTAGGCAGATTTCCTTTGAAGAGGCTACGCTAGAGGCGGCGGACGCTTCGCCCAGCACAGCCAACGACGGGAGATGCTAAGGGCGGCGCTGGGCGGTGATTTGTGCGCGACGTCGAAACGAGCGGGGTTGCAGGCGCAGAGGCGTCGACGCCGGGGGGTTTCTCTCGTCGCTGTGCCGTCTCCCGATGGCCCATGCCCAGAGCCAAGGGTGAATGGACTACGCCGCCCCGGGTTAGCGCCACCGAGCGCCCAGAGCATTAGCGGCCTGCGCCCTCACCAAACTCGGGATCCGCCAGCAGGCCTACGAGCATGTCCCGCACTGGGTTGGTACTATAAAGACTGCGCCTTTCACCCCAACCATTTCCGTCGATCAAGGGCCTCTCCTCAACACCTGCCTCTTCTCCCAATAGCCCGCCTCTCTACGTCCACTGTCCTCTGCCAGTGCGACTTGAATTGCAGCCTCGGCTCACCCTCCTCCCATCCCACCCTACACCTACGCCTATCCCACCCACAGTGTGAAAGGTCGACTCCTTCGCAGCCATACTCGACTCCATAGCAGCAAAAACCCCCCTAACTCCACTCCCATTGCCTCAAGCAACACTCCTCACGCGACTCCCACCTTCCCATTGCAACATTTTTCTCGACAGCCTGCGCGCCAAACTCCCTTGCAACCATGACTGAAGAGAAAAAGTACTCGGGCGAGTTCGTCCGCGAGACCTACCCAAGCGACGATATCCAACATGGCACCATGACCGACAATTCCGACGACCTGCAGCGTCATCTTGGTAATCGTCAGATCCAGCTCATTGCCATTGGTGGTTCCATTGGTACCGCCCTGTTTGTGAGTGTCGGTGGTGCTCTCAACAAAGGTGGTCCTTTGGGCATCCTCTTGGCCTACACTGGCTACTCCTGCATCATCGCTCTTGTAAACAATGCCATGGCCGAGATGGCAAGCTTCATGCCCGTATCGGGAGGTTTCATCCGCATGGCTGGCCACTGGGTCGACGACGCCCTTGGTTTCATGGCCGGTTGGAACTTCTTCTTTTACGAGGCTTTGCTTATCCCCTTCGAGATCACTGCACTGAACATTGTCCTAAAGTTTTGGCGAGACGATATCCCTGTAGCCGCAGTATGTGCTGCCGTCATTGTCCTCTATGCGTAAGACTCACAATCCGCTCTGTTTTTGCTTATCTTGGCCCAGACCAACCAAACTGACTATTCGCAGCGCTTGCAACATCCTCGCTGTCAAGGCGTACGGTGAAGCCGAGTTTTGGCTCTCTGGTGGCAAGGTTTTGCTCATCTTGATCCTCTACTTCTTCACTTTCATCACCATGGTTGGTGGAAACCCTCAGAAGGACCCTTATGGCTTCCGCTATTGGCGCAACCCTGGCCCAATGAACCCCCACGACAACGGCTCTCTCGGTCGCTTTGAAGGCTTCCTCGGCTCTCTCTGGGCTGCATCATTCTGTATCGTCGGCCCCGAGTACATCTCTATGGTCTCTGGTGAGGCTAAGCGCCCACGTGTCTACATCAAGAACGCCTTCAAGACGGTCTACTTCCGATTTGGTGCTTTCTTCATCCTCGGTGCTCTCTGCGTCGGCATCGTTGTTGCTTACAATGACCCTGAGCTCCTCTCGGTATTGGCTGCTGGTGAAAGCTCCGCCGCTGCCTCGCCCTATGTCATTGCCATGAAGAACCTCAAGATTACCGGCCTTCCTCACCTTGTCAACGCCCTGTTGATCACCAGTATCTTCTCGGCTGGTAACACCTATACCTACTGCGCCACTCGTAGCTTGTACTCGCTCGCCATTGAGGGACGTGCCCCCAAGTTCCTGCGCAAGTGCACCAAGAACGGTGTCCCCATCTACTGCTTCATCATTGTCATGATCTTCCCCTTCCTGTCATTCTTGCAGCTTTCGGACAACTCTGCCAAGGTCTTGACATGGCTCACCAACATCATCACTGCTGGTGGCGTCATCAACTTCATCGTCATGTGCGGTACCTATCTTGCCTTTTACAAGGCTTGCAAGGTCCAAGGCCTCGATCGCAAGACTCTCCCATACTGCGGTTACTTCCAGCCCTACGGCACCTGGATTGCTCTCATCTTTGAGATCTGTGTCGTTTTTGTCTACGGATACTCTACATTCAAGCCAGGAAACTTCACCCTCGAGTCATTCTTCACCTACTATACCATGGTTGGCGTTGCCCCTGTCCTGTTCGTGTTCTGGAAGCTCTTCAAGAAGACCAAGTGGCTCAAGCCCCATGAGGTTGACCTTGTTTGGGATGCTCCCCTTATTGATGCATATGAGGCATCCTTCATCACACCACCCGTTAGCTTCTGGACTGAGATGCTTCAGCTTGTTGGCTTGAAGCGCAACGTCCCCGTTGACAAGCGTGCTGTTTAGAGAAGGAAGACTGTCTGGACCAGTCTTTTTGGTAACAGAGATATAGATTTGCGCAAACTAGCATGCGCAGCCCAGAACATAAGATTTCTAGGTCGCTCTGAATCAATACCCCCTTTCGTTCAACGAACTCGTTCCTCTTGCAATCTGGTACTATTGACGACGTCACGGTTTCCTATCCCAAAGCGACATGTTTATCTTAAACGACTATCCAATGTGACAATTGAGCCAAAGCGACATATCCAATTCAAGCGACATCCGACATTCCAGTAGCAGAGCACTCTTGCAGGAGATTGTACGGCTGCTAGGTTGATTTAGAAAATGCCTTACTGACCGTATCCTAGACCAGCAATGTTATCAGCTTATCAGATTGGTCGCACTTCAGCGCTCAGCTACCTGACTTCAATATCGGCTTGTACCCTCGCTGTGCTCCATCTTGTGCCTCAACCTGATCTCACGGTGCCCAATTCACCGGTCAAGGAAGTCGGCACGGTGTTGCATGCCTATGCAGCTTATCACGCACAGTCAACTGTCAGGGCGAAAGATCGTCGCTGCAATTCCGCTCAGGCTTCCCGTCTCAGCCTCAACCGCGCCACAATTATAAGGCGACCTTGTAATTGAGCGTTGGGTTCCGAGGAGAATTGTTATCTCTACGCCAGTGGATCTCATGTGCCTTGGGGTGGTTGCACTTGGTGGCCTTTGCACCAGTTGTTATCTACACCGGAACACAAACGGTACAACAAGAACAACGCTGTGCGCGTACAAAGTACATTCCTGATCCCGTGTACTTAACATATGTAAACGCGAAATTGAGCCGACCAACCACGTAAAAGGAATAAATGACTGGCAACTGCAATTCAGTAGTACAAAACGTTCGCAGCCCACGAACTGGAGATTGGTTGTGATGTTCAACTGGGAAGCACCGCATTTTACATCCGAAAACGTCTATAAGATCCGGCTCCTCTCACCCCGGTGGTCAAGGCACTCCGCAACACAATCAGCAACGCAATCTCGCCATCTAATCAAGTGCCTGACTGGCGCAACTGTGTCCAGGGCTATGGATGCACGAATCTGCACCGGTGGCGTGGTTGACACGGGCACTTGTCCCTTGCAGTCATTATTGATGCGCTATTGCTGCGCGTAACGCTCGACACCAGCGATTTCCCCGCATTCAACCAGTCCAAGACCTGCATAGTGGAAGCATTGCAGCTTGATCCTGAGTTGGATTCCAAATGCGGCTCCACATCTTCGCGGTCGGAGCCGCAGTGGCGCAAAGAAGGTTGGTGAAGGAGTCGGATCACGGGACCCCTGGGCGAGAAGCAGACAAGTCTAAGCTTGGCTTTCTTTCTACATTCACCAATTATAGCCGCTACTTTTCCGTCGGAAAGATAAGATGTTATACGGGAAATATTGACGATGTCTGAGTTGATTTGGCTGCCCTCGAAGTGCGTAGCATGAACGGCATCCCTGGGAGCGATATCGAGCATTGAGGAATTTGGGATCGCCTTTTCCAATGCATTAGAGGGACGTTTCAGACTACCGAAATGGTGGCACTACCTCATCTTGAATAATAGCTTGCAACTAGAGCTACCATCAAACCACGGTCTTGGAAACAGTGTGGTTGGAAACACGCTCTTGGAAACATCCAGGTCATGTGATGCTCCGGCCTGCCCTGCAATTGAGCCTCGGACCATCTTACCAAGGAATTGAGATCAGCACCCCAGATCGTACTTTTGAGCTTGTAGTCTCCACTCGGAGCAACGACGTTTGAAGTCGGCAAAAGTTCCATTAACAGTAACCCCAAGTTTTTACCTGCCGCGTAGGCCCTGGGAGATTACTAACCGTGTTGCGAAACGGCCAGCGCTTAATGAAGACTTGCGACTCCACGCAAGATACAAGGATACATGAAAAACCGCAGCACGCCGACGTAAAATAACAAGACCGATTCCGATCCATGCAAGGTAAAACATGTGCTTTTCGCAATGCAAGCCCGATACCCTACACCGCATGCAGCCAAGCACTCTTCAACGCAGTCAGCAACTCTACAGGCAAAGGTATCCTTCACACGTCGTCGATTCATGTCTTCCAAGACCTGAGTGTCCTCACAACAACTTCTCCATGGAGAAAGAAATGCACGCTCGCTCGTTTCCATGCCCAATCGCTTTGCTCTCTCCCACCCATGCAACCTTTCCAACGGGCCATCGTCGGCACATTCTTTCTCGTATTATCGCGTCGAGTAAAGTGTCCGTGTGTCCGTCTAACCTAGCTCAGGCACGCCACGTGCGTAAGGCTAGCGACCAATCAGCCCCACATGCGAGGCCTTGGCTGACGTATTGACCGGTTTTTGCTGGCGCATATGCGGCTGAGCTTTTTGCGACCATGCAATGCGGCTGAGCTTGGACGTTGTTAGGTGGTCCGGCATTTGCGCTGTTGGTTGGCTGGGAGGGTAGTAGTGGTGCAAAGTTGGATGGCGATGGGGTGAGGGGTTTTTCTTTGGTTCGTGTGGTGTGGTGGAGGTGGGGTGATGATACTATGTATTTGCTAAAGATCGTGGAGAGGCGTGGGTGTGGGAGGGAATCGAACGATGGGTGTTGAGAGCGATGCCTTTGGTCCGGGAAGACAGGCTAGGGCAAGACTTCATGTGGTGCGATCGATGCTACGAGAAATGATAGATTTCATGTCTAATGAGCAGAATGAATGGTTCAACGCTATACTTCAATCAAAATGCTAACCATAACTCAAATCCCCCATCATCACGTGTCATACTACTACACCACTCAAATCCAGCCTCACTACCCCCTTGAGAAAGAAGAGCCCAACACCATCAAACCTCACAACTCCACCTCCCTCCCATCAACCCCATTCCCACCCATCATCACCACCCCTCCCCCTACCCTCCCCATAACCTCCACTCCAAACCCCACCCCCAAAACAAGCAGCAGCCCAGGAATCACAATCCTCCCCAGCACCCGCCCCCACGACACCCCCCTCCCCTTCCCCTTCCCCTCATTAATAGCAATATACCCCAGCCTCCCCAGCACCACATGCCACGCGAGTAGTATCCCCCCCGCGAGACATGCTTCTATCCAGGATAGTGCTGGTGCGTAGGGGGAGTGTGCTTGGCGGGAGAGAAGGGTGTAAATGGCGGAGATGGAGGTTACGCATTTGTGGAGAGCGGTGGGGATGGTGTAGAGGAGGAGGGTGAGGAGGGCGAGGTCGATTGTGCGGAGGGCGAGGCGGAGGGGGAGGGGGCTCGAGGCTTTTTGGGTGGTGTAGGTTTTGAGGAGGGACATTTTGGGGGTGGTAGGTGAGATGGAAGTAGGTGGTGGAATGTCGGTAGATGTTGATATTAGGGAAGCCGGACTGGAGCTGGTTCTTGTAATATCGAGAGGTTATTGGATTCGTTTTCGATTGCTGGTGGTTGTCCTTGGTGTTGATGTTGGTGATGAAGGGCTGAAATGGAGGCACGTGACCGGATATGTGTCCTCCTCTTCACTTGTAAAGACGTGACGTACGACTCAATCGTATCTTCCCCTTTTTCAAAGTGATTTTTCGGTCTTTATCTTCTTGCGATAGAAATGTATCCAATCTAAACGCGTGGTCTGCTGACAACCCCTTTCGCCAAGCCTGATCTGAGGTGTCTACCAAACGCGAGCCTTCTCTTGTCAATCGTCAATTCTGTGCACTACACATCCCAGCAGTTCGATTGCAAACTTCGAAACAAATATAGCAAAACGATTAAGTCGAGGCGCACTGTGTGTAACGATGCAATGTGATGATGGTTGAGTTCACAAGGGCTGGAGCAATCGTGTCGGCTCTGATTCCGCACTGGCTTGGCTGTGTTGCGGCGATATGATTGGTCAAAATCAGGTTATCGATGAGAACAAACTGGTTTGGATATATCAAAACTGTTTTAACTAAACCATCGATTGTTTTTCAAGTTGCAAATTTGAGAATCGGAAAAGTTCAAATAACAGTAATTCATTTGAAATGCGGAGCTCTAACAAGGCTACAAAACGCTAACATTACTCTTCGCGATGAAATGCAGTATATCTAAAGTCTAAATCAAGAAAAGAAAAGTCTAAAAAGTCGAGTCTAAAAGCAGTCTATAAGGTATCGAACGTATTTTCCATACTTTTCCATCGTCCAATGTTCCACATGTGAACGACCAACGCTTTAATTTTGGCGTTGTAATTGCCACTTTCAAAGTGATCAGTATCCGTGATATCGACTCCTGTCAGAGTCTTCTTCAAATTCAACTCTTGGGCGTTGTCGCGATTGTGGCTCAAGGGGAGGCACTACTATGCGGTCGCCCAAGCCTTCCAAAGGTGGGATCTGATAAGCTCTTTCATCATCTTGTCGATGTGAAGAGACGTGGTGATGTGGATGGTGTTTTGGTTTGTGTGAGCTTGTAGGCCTTCCATCGAAGTTGTACATCCTCAGTGGTGTTTCAGTCGGTGTATAAGCTGTTTGAGTGCGGCTCATTGGAGGCGAACCCTTGTGTTGCTTCACTAATACCTCCTGAGAGTCGCTTGGAGTATGGTGGAAGGATGAGCCGGTCCATGATCCCCCATGATGATAGAACCCATGATGGAATCTATGAGGCGAGAATATGCGAAGGAGGTTGTCGAGAACGAGAACTAGCTAATTGTTAGTAATTTTCCTTTTCGTAACTCGCGACGGAGACTTACCAAGAGCAAAACATAACACGACGATTGGTATCAACCAGTGGCTCGCCACAAATTTGACACCGCTCGTTGTTTTATTACTCATGACGGTCGCAATACCCACGATGGTGAGCGCGAATCCGACCAATACTCGATTGATAATCTCCCCAAATTCGTACTTGGTTTTATGCAGTTTGTTGAACCAGAACAATACTGCAAGGACTAGCAGTACTGAACCTGCGCCGATATAAAACTGCATGACCGTGACATTGAAAACATCGAAGACGCGATCAAGGCGTGCTTGTGGGTCGACTGCGGGCGCAGACACAGCGTTAAGCTTTGCAAGACTATCTGCGTGCGCCTGGAACACAAAGACTTGTGCACTACTCCAGAGGTGGTGTAGCAGCTCGCCTGTTTTGTTGTTCCACTCATCGGATCGAAAGCCGTACGTTGCAGTGTAGTTTTCGATCGCGGTGAAGTTGGTATTCCAATTGTATGTTTCATTCCAGTATTTGCTGAAGCGCCCGTTGATGGTGTACATGCTAGCATTTAAACTGCTGATAAATGCTTCAGTACTGTCAAAGCCGGAGGCTGGATCTGAATAGTCATCGGGCTCGAAGCTCCACATCATCTTGAGACCCTGGACAGCGGTGTTCCAAACGATGAGGGAAGTGTTACCTTCGACACAAAGGAGAATAGCCATATGGAGTGGATAGTGTAAGATAGACCACAGTTGCTGGCGCACTGTGCCGAAGCGATCGTGCGAGTGTTGGTCAAAGTAAAGCATCCATAGAAGATACTGCGATATGTTAACATCAAGGTAAACAGAATTTGTGACGAAGTTGACGTACCAGCAGCATGACAGAGGCTGTGACTGTCCCAAACTCGGAAGCGTTGTTGCTGGTCTGTCCCTTTACAATGCTAGCCACACTCTTCACCATGCCGATAATACCTTCGCCAATGACGATAAGGGTCAAAAGCTGGAGACGCTCCACCAGATGCGTGTATTTGAAGCTGACGATGCGCCATTTGATAGCGATGAGAAAGATCAAGAGTCCTTCTGCAATAGCGATAATGACCCTGCGAAGCGTTAGTATATGTTACACTTTAACATTAATGATATAATTACCAAGCTAGCTGTTCTCCGAGTCCAACTTGTCCAATAGGAAGCACGGCAGCGACTATCCCGTACGCCAATGCAGCCAATGCATGTACTGACATACTAAGCCCTACTGGCACCAAAGTCTGTTTGAACATTCGTCCTTGCCACAACACAACGGCATACTGAATTGCCACCGCGATACGGCTGATTACTAGCACAATCGAGAATTTCTCATACGACTTGATGTCTTTGCTGTTGTCATACTTGTCGAAGACTGGACCGGCAAATACGAAAGCTGTAAATACTCCAAACTGAATAGCTTTGTGGAGTCGATACCAAACGCAATCAATACTGAAACGTACGTCGAAAAGTGTGGTGTTCAGCCATGTGAACCACATCAATGTGAATAGCTTGAGATAGTTGAGGAGTGCTGTTTGATGTTAATAGTGGGTCCACAAGTGGACTAGTCTTACTTACACTCTGCATCTGTATGCTGGTACATAGCAGTAAAGTATGCCAAATTGGCAACGAAGAACAAATCGTAGAACAGCTCTATTGTGCTGGCCTCATGATGTTGTTTATAAATGATCGCGTTACCACGGCTTCTTCGTTCACTCCCAGAGAGAGTTGTCGCATCTAATGTTTCGCTTGAATCTGTCGTTGACTTCTCCAAGTCTGAAGTGCCACTAGCTACGTAGCGTGCGTTTTTATTGATGGGGTTCGCCAGAAGGGGAAGATATTTTCTCCTTCCGTGAATGGTTTTGTGAGAGCTTAGCGAACTGCCATGGTGGGATTGGGCTTTCGGCCGCTTTTTGAAAAACCGCATGAAGTCCATGGTAATGATCGAAAGGAAATGAAAAGTGAATGTGCGAATGTATAGTATGAATTGTGAGTTGATGCTCAAGGAGTCAAAACATACCAAATACTTATACTGCTCTTGTCACTGAGTTGCGGAAAACACAACACCAAAATTTTAGGCGCTCTTCGCGTCATGATCGCTGGTTTCAGAATATACGCTTTGATGATATTGCAAGAAAATAGAACAAGAACGTGGCAAGTCTCGGGTCTACCCGTCAGAGTGTATCTCACCAACCTTCCGCTTAGACCGCGCAACAGACAGTACAGGAACGAAACCAATGAAGATGAAAGAAAAGCTATCGTGTGTGGCTGCGAGTTTAGTGTCACTGACGTCGATGCTGCGTATTAGGAAGACCATATAAGGCGTCCGTAGGCTATTCTTGCTTTCCCACAACACTTCGTCAATGTGTTCTAGTCTGCCGTGATATCTGCCCAAAGTCTGAAACGAGATAGACATGGGTGATTGCCGATCACTGTGTATGGTTGCAGCCTGTCACATGCGGTGATAATGCAGCAAATGCACGAATAAGCACACGTCGCCAAGTTCCAGGTAAGCTTGAAAGCTACACAAGCCATAGCCACGGAAGCCTTGCCTTGCTAAGCCAACTTTTGCTGGTGAGCATCAGCACCCAGTGTTTCGGGCTGACTCTTGACAAAGCCAAAACAAAGTTGTGGCGATGTAATCAAGATAAGATGCTCTGGTGCCTGATGCGACCCGTTTCAGTCGGACAAGCAAACTAATCATCCCTCTTTGGTAATCGGCGGTTGAATACAGCGACTTCTTACCCTACCTTAGATCTAAGTCTGACAGAATTACCATAGATCTCTGTGTGGATGTGGCTGTACAGTATGGCTATCCCGTGTTGGGGCTGTAACGTAGCTCGGCCTACGAAATCGGGTATGTATTGGGGTATGTGTAAGATGTGGAAAGTCAGTATGACAGGTCGGAAAATATAGTAAGAAATGCGTGACCCGACTACCTGTTTAAGTTGGGTCAAAACCACGTTGCTGACAGGGGCTTGATTGGGCAGTGGTGAATTTGAGTTTCGTTTCGAGTTTATAAGGAGCCTTCTGCTGTTTGTACTCGGGGAAAAACCATGGCTTGTTTCACGCATAGACTGCTGGTGCCCCCAGAGACATATGACATCAACAAGGCCCATCAGAAGAGACCTTTACAAAGTTTCAGTTATTACTCGCTGGCTTGCTAAGTTGTGCTTGAATAGTTGGATGTCTTGTGCTTTGTAAGTCTTACCCGTCTATGCTGAATGTCAAACGCACCAAATAGACTTCTGCCTATCTCCACTTTGGCTTCACTTCAGACAGTGAACACCTTGTAATCTACCTCTATGGACGTCCCGTTTATGGCTTTACGTCATCAATGACTGTAGCGTCTTGCTTCTCCACCTGGCCCTCGTTATACACGCGATCCGAATCATCGTCATCAAAGAACCCATATTGCCTTTGCATCTGCTCAATACCAACGGGATCGAGGAAGGGCAATTCTTTGGCCGCTTTGACGTAACTCATATTCTCCAAATGTCCTTTCGCAAATATCAAATCGATCTCTTCCAAACTTCGTTGTTTTGTCTCGGGGTAAAAGATGTAGATAAAAGGCAAAAAGGACGCATTGATGAGGGCGAAAAACAGATACGTTCCCCACTTGATATGATCAATCATAATGGGAGTCTAGCAATACATTAGCAATAATTTTCCCCAAGAAATTAGATAGTAAAGAGTTTGAACGTACTATCATCACGACCAAGAAATTGAAGAGCCAGTTAGTGCACGTTGACACAGCATTGGCCTTGCCGCGCGTTTTCACCGGGTTGACCTCTGCAGGATAAAGCCAAGGCAATGGTAGCCATGTCGCAGCAAAAGAGGCGATGTATGTGAATAAGCCAACAGCAGCTCCCTTCGCGGCGCTACTCGTCCCGGGAATAAGGGCCCCAAACACCAGGACCATGGACAAACCTTGTCCTAATGTGCCGATGAGGAACAGTTTGCGACGACCAGTTCTTTCGATAATAAACCATGATGTAGTGGCGAAGATCGCGTAAACGATCATATTGACGCCCCCAAGAAGAAGAGACAACTCGTGTGTGGCTCCAATCGAGTTTTCGAATAGAAGCGGGAAGTAATAGATGACTGCATTGCAGCCACCGATCTGCTGCATGAGCTGAGATGATGCGCCAAGCATCATCCTGCGGAAATGCTGCGTTTTGCCGTTTGTGAAAAGTGCACTGAAAGGTGTAATTCCGCCCTTGTGTCCAGAAGCTCTGATACTGTCCATAATGATGTGCGACTCGAAACGGGTTTCTTCATCATCAATCGCGTGACCACGAAGTGCAGCGATCACCTTGGCCGCATCCTCATGACGGTCCTTTGTCAGCAACCATCGAGGTGACTCTGGCAGCCAGACCATGCCGAAGAGTAGTATGATCGCAAATACACTCTGAAAGGCGATGGGGAAGCGCCAAGAGAATTGAGCTGAGCCATAAGAGCACCCATAGTCAATCCAATAAGCAATGAGGGTACCAAACGCAATGATACCACCCTCAATACAAATTAATAGACCATGGTTCTTCGTTCTTGAGCACTCAGCCTGATACGTAGGTATCGTGGCAGTGTTCATGCCGTTACCCACTCCAGTAACCACTCTTCCGATAATGAATTGTGCCATGGCATTGTGGCCTTTAAAGGAGGTGACCTGAATAACAGCCCCGAGGATCATGATGCCTGCTCCGATGATGATGCCCTTACGACGACCAAGGGCATCGCCAAAAACCAACATCATTACAGCACCAAACAAGCCTAAATGTAAACAAACAAAGTTAGCGGAAGTTCCAGAAGTAGCAATGAAAGAATGACTATACGTACATCCAATCTCGTAGATTGCAGTTACGAAGCCTTGCCATGTTGAGTTCTTGTATGTTTCAGGAAAGTAATGGTTGAAGGGCTCTGATGAAATGATACCAGACATGACACCCTCTAGATTACTCGTTAAATAGAATTTTCAGAACTGCTTAGACGTACATACGGTCATATCCAAACAGAAGGAATCCTGTCGTAGCGGTAACCGATACTGTCAGATCTAGTGGTCTTCCTCGCATCCCCATGAATCGGGGATGCTTTACGACCGTAACCGGAAGGTCATCCGACATGATGATGAGCCAGTGCCAGATGCTCCAGTTGGAAAATAGGGAAACGGACTCTAAAGCTTTGTGTTTTCGCCAAACTCAAGGCCCAATCTCAAACGATGAAGAAAGAAGACAACAGAAACTCAAAAATTTCCAAGCAGTACCCAACGGCGGGGCACGTCAGGGTTTTAATACACCATGGCGGGCTGTCTCCAAACGTTCGTCCGTCTAGCATCATGTGGGCTAGGTAGGGATTTGCAGAAAAACTACTGTGGTACCTGGGGTAAAAGATGGAGGTGGGTCCTCTAGTGGCAGGGGCGAGCCCCAGATCAACATGATGGCATCGCTCTGGCCGAACTCTGGCTTTCACGTCATACCTTCCCTAGAAATTTTCGAGCGATTAGGTTGATGATCGTGCGCTAATCTACTGATACGTGCATTTCGGTGCCAGATTGTACAGGATTTGATAAGTTGAGATCATCTGAAAGGTGTCACTGAGTGTGCATGTGATCTATAGCATACCGGCAGACTGGATCTGTCCCGCAACTTGGCACCTATAACTCGCTGAGCGCCGTCAACACTTCTTGTAGTGGCTAGGCTGATAGTATATCCTTGAAGTGCATTTGCATGTCAATGAGCTGGATTATAGCAGGGGTTATCGACAAATCATAACTGCCGAGGTATGGGACGGTTCATTGTAACGTTGCAAGCCGAAAAATCGCCGCAAAACTAACTTAATCAAGGTCATTCCATGGGTTGATGGCGTTGAAAAGACGGGCTACAAATCAGCCACTCGCACCTTAGTTCAACCTCAAACTTTGGGCTGCTATACTGGCAATTCTAGGGAAGTACTTTCACAAGGCAAATGTCTTTGTTAGGGCCTAGGGCCGTACTTGCAGCTGAGGCAGTGTAGTATGTTCACAATAAAATCACCACACAATCTCTGAACGCTGAAGACTAGTGATAATCAATCGAGTCTATCTGACCAGATTCACGCGCTTTCATTGGATCCATATCTTATCTCCTGATGTAGTGGAAGAAACCTGCAAATGCGTCTAAATGAAGTTCACATCTCTCTCGTCAATTGAGTCTGCACATTCAAGCCTGTCCCATGCAACATCAGCGCTAACTAGTTGATCGGTCTCCGAAGGCAAAAGCGTGATACAAGATTGGTGAAACGTAAGTAAAAGATTGCCAAGGCACAGAGGATTCAAGCTGTGGAGAACACCCCCATCCAATGAACAAGCGCTAGCGACGTGCAGCATACGCATGGAGTATACAAGCCGCGCAGTCAGCCGCTTGCAGATTCTCACCGCTGCAGTATGTATAAGGGTGGATTTGGAATCGGATTTCCCCGACTTTTTTCTCACATTGTCACATTCATGTGCGAACAATGATTTTTTGGCTCATGCTCAGGTTTTAAACGATTTTCTTAAGTTGGGCGACTTTATACCTCGGATGGAAGATCCTTAGGCCTCAAGGAACGAAAGGTTATCCAGCATACCGTCCTCTCCGCGCCTTGTTACATATGGGCAGTGTTTAGTGGCAGACCGTCGCCACTGTAGGCTCAAGATTATAGGGTATATAATCACAAGCTTCATACTTGAAGACAAAATGACTACCTAAGATTTTGCGCATCAAATAATTTTCAGCGTCGGCGAGGCGTAGCAACATACTCATCATCTCCCTCGTCCTCATACTCATCAAAAGAACCATCTTCGGCCATGTCGTCCTCATGATCCTCTTCGTAATCGTCATCCTCCCCGTTTTCTTCGACCTCAACCTCGACAAGCGCCTGATTAGCCACACGTCTACGTGTGAGGGCTATATCCACCTGTTCAAATTTCCTGACTTTCGCCCTGACACGCCCCTGTCTCCCTCTTCCTTCGAAGTCAAGCAACCACTTCAATTCCAATGCAGCCTGGCGCGTTGAAGTATCGTTTGTGACCCAACTATATGGCTCTTTGAGTACAATCTCCGCTTCTATGGTGAACCAACCCCATCCTAGGCGTTGGACTTCATACGGGGCCCTTCGTAGAACGAGGCTCGGAGGACGAAATGTCGGGTGCTATTGCGCAGCTCAGTATTTTTCCTCTGTAATCATTCTTAAGGGTGGGTGGTTCAAGGAGAAAGTGAATGGCAATGTACCAGATGAACGCGCACTTCTTTAATCAATTCTGGACGAGACGTGCGCACGAAGAAAGTCCAGTCATGTTGGTTTTCATTCTCGTCCGGATCGCGCTCGATTCTATGCTTATTGCCTATAAGAATCAATACCCCTTCAGCCCCATCCTCGGCGATTCGCGATCCTCTTTCGATTTCTTCCTCTACACGTCTCTCCGAATATAAAGTCGGATACTTGCGGTCCAATTGCCTGGCGAGCTTTTCGTCAGGTGCAGCCGTAGTGCGTGTTCGACACATAGGGCAGTTCGCCTCGAGCCATGACGGATCATAGTTGGAGTCTAAGTCAAGTACAACATCGAGGCCGACATGTTCGATGCTGTTCGTAGAAGATGCGTCCGCCCATTGCGCCATACATGACTTGCATAGTAAATGATGGCACGTGGTTCTTACGGGCATGTAAAGAAGTAACTGGCAAATCTATCGGATATAAGACACGGAAAATACTTATGTAAGCGAAAGGACATACGGGGCAAAGGTCATCGTGCGCTACATCTGGTTGTGTTACTTCAGCCATGTTGGGCAGTGATGGAAAGAAGAACGAGAGCAGCAGGTGATCTTTGATAACATGGCTGCTACTTATACAAGCCAATCTACCAGTACCAGTAGTAACATCACTACGACCTTTTCAGGCGATGGACAATGTTCATTGGTCTTGACATGCATCAGGCAGAAGCCCTCCAAGGTTCGCCACATCTATCTGCACGGGCCATTCCATCTGCACGTGATTTCGCGTCAAGTATACAAAGATATGAAGTCTGGTTTCAAGCGTCTCAAAAATAGGATCAGACCATCATATTAGATCTAATTTGCGATATCATACACCTAGATTAATTGCCTCATCGATAAGCGCCATCGCCGCTACGGTCCAAAACCCCTATCCCTTCCAGCGTAACTCCGCTACCTTTCCTTCCCTGTGTACCTTGTGGTACTGCCAATCCCATCTCTTCCTTGCGAGCAAATTCCTTTTCCCTATTCGATTCTGCTTCCCTCCTAACTTCGTCCAAATGTCTCTTTCGTTCCATCCTAGCCTTCTCTTGCAATTCACCAAAGGGGTCGAATCGCTCGCTTTCTGGGTTTTTGAATGGGTTTTTGATCCAGCTACCGCGGTCTGTCAATGTAGTCGAGCGTGGTCGTCCCGCTAGCACATCGTAGGCCTTATTCAGTGGAGGATCCGCGAATGGGTTTGGTGTTGGAAGTGGTGGGTCTACGTTCTTCTTGGCTGGGAATCTAGAATCGTTGCGATTTGTGGAAACAGTTTCAGGACGTTGGTAAGGAGCTGGAGCAAACAAAATATTGCTGCCACTTCTATCAGTAGACCTGGTGAGATGCGAACCGCCACCAAACATGGGAAGATCTGAAGACACATGGGCAGTCTCTGGGGCACGCAATGACCCTGTGTTACTTGGATCGAATGCATCATCTGCCAAACGCCGACGATACTGATATTGGCGACGCTTGCGGCGCTTATAGAAGATGATAGCTGCAACGATCATTGTGAGAGCACCTGAATATTGATTAGCCTAGGCCAAGAAAACCCGTAATTCCCAAACTTACCAAGAATACTCAGCGTGATAGCGGCAGCCATTCCACCTCGAGTGATCAACGTCTTCTCTTCTTCTTTCTCAACCTTTTGTGGCGGGCCCTGATTAGGAGCGGTTTCTGATTCGGCGGGCACGGGTGGAGGAGATTGTGATGCTTGAGGCGCTACTGAAGATGATGGCTGTAGGTTCGAGGATGATACCTTCGACGCCAATGTGCTTGGGAGTGGACTTCCAGAGCTCACCACAACAGTTGTAGCAGCAGCCGATTGATTGGCGCTAGGCCGGCTGACTGCTGAAGATGCGGCCACGCCTTCTCCTCCTGGGGGTGCAGCTGCATTGTTGCCAGGTATTCGCGTGAAAGGAGTCTGGGATGACGACGCTGCTGGAACGGTGCTGGATGCCCTATTGGATGAACTACTTGCTGGTGGTGGTATTGCCGGTGTTAATGTTCTAGGTGCACTCGATACTGAAGGTATGGCTGGAGTCAATATAACGGGTACACTTGAGGGCGCAACAGTAGCTGGTGCAGAAGCAGATGATAATGCCGGTGCCGGTGGAGCAGCCTGGGAAGAAGGCGTTGCTTGAACTGATGGAACAGGAGAACTGCTTTCCTCTGGTGACTTTGGGCCTTCTGCTTCGTCCTCTGAATCCGAGTCTTCGCTCTCCGACGAAGCCCCTACCGTTGACGGGCTACTCTCAGGAGAGTCTGGGCTTTCAGGACCTTCAGCCTCTTCATCCTTTTCCTCTCCCTCCTCTTTTTCTTCCTCGGGTGCGGCGCTTGCAGCTGGCTCTTGTCGACGAACGCGCCTAGGGGTAACCTTGACAGGCGTTGGGCGTCGTAACTGATAACGAGCCATCTTTACGGTCGATTTGGCAATTAAGTAGACATGTATATCGTCAAGTACTGTCACCAGGACTAGAGAGCAAAGGAGTGGATCCGATCAACGGAGTGTAGAAAGAATGGCCTGATTTCCAGAGGTACAAGGACCCAAGAAAGTGCAGAGGAAGGGAAGCAATGGAATGATGGGGGTGCCAATACTTTCAATCTGACTGGCATCTTAGCGATTGACTGCCAAGCCTTATCATATCTGTCGCATGTCGTCGGAAATGTACAGTTACAGTGGACCTGAAATCATTTCCTGCACGGGTAACGTAGCTTTGGGTGCATTGGTATTGAAACGGGAATAGCTGTCATTGGAGTGAGATCTGCAACCTTGAAACTAAGGCTGTTAAAAAGACAGGACGTGTTGCACAGAAGAGCGAGATCGTATTGGAGTATTCATTGCCCGTGGCGGTTCGATACTGGGATGTCTAGGTCCTTGGTGGATTGCGGTTCGTCATGGGCACGATCTGCGACACCTTGGCAGTTTGACGAGCAATGCTGCAGCGCAACATGCATCAGATTATCGGCGGCAGATGGACACGCGGCCTGGAAGATGCTGGAGCCGCATGAGTTGTAGCACAGCAAAGTAGTCCACTGTGCGCATCCTACATCGGTGGTCTTCATCCCGAGTAAGCGTGTGAAAAGGGTGAAGAAGCACGTGAGAGCTTGACGCCCCCGATTACCTAGGTATTACAATATATCCGAGGTGTAGAACATGAAACCAAAACTTCTACACAATAAGCCACGAGGATGATTCAACAATGACGTCGCTCGAATACGATTACATGTTCTTGAACTCCTTTGGTTCTGGAGGACACCTAATGGTCACGTGATATCTCCTAGCCTCCTCAAGAGGCTGCTGACATACATATGCAAATTGGAGAGAACTTCCAGTAACTTTACTCAAATCAGTCAGGTCTGTTTACCCTCAATTCTGTGTTTATTTTACGATGTCTAGTATGAAGTACTGTAAAACAACAGCAGCAGCCCCTGAATCACACGATCGACGTTCGGAACAAGGGCATCAATACATTGACTAGCTAGTCTCAACTTACACCTCGCAGTATCACTTAATCATAGGCATATAACCGCCAATGATCACTGTTTCCTCTGTCATGCTGATAGGAGTCACATTCATATTTACCTTGGGAGCCTCACTCTTCGCAACAACTTCAATATATGACTTGTATGCAATCGCGCGTTCGTTGCATTTCCTAATCACACATCAACAAACACACAAGACATGTACATATTAGATACTGCCTTACACCTTTTATGGCTCGTTGCTTCAAATTCTTCAGGAACCTGTCATTTCCAGCTGCCCATCCAGGCCATCACTCACCTTGGAACCAATTAATGAAGCACTAAATCGACTACACTACTATATCACGTCTCAATAAGGTATATGCCAGGCTGGGCAAAGCTTGGCCATCATGCTTCCGATTTCCTGTCTTGGTATATGCTTGACGTCGCGCTTTGATTCGCTGGGTGGGGGCCATGTTGCAGTATTTGTAAAACCACCACTTCTTTCCCTTTCCAGCTTCAATGTCGACTAGATTTGAGACTGACAGTATCTTCACTTGCGTTAAATCGGGAAAAAAGTGGGACATCACCGTCTGTGCGCAGGTCTATGATGAAATTTAGGAGTGGATTATTACAACTCTTTTATCCTACTAATACATCAAGGGGCCAACGTAGCCTAGGGAAATATGTCTGTCTATGTTATGTACTATGCAGGTATGCTCCGATCTAAACTCTGTCCTAGACACATTTCATAATATACACCTCTTTTAGACAACAATTCTTGATGCGTTCCCCTTTCTACAATGCGTCCTCTAGCAAAAACAATAATCATGTCAGCGTCTTTAATTGTGCTGAGACGGTGCGCAACAGCAATGGTAGTACGTCCACTCTTGACCTTTTCCAAGGCAGCTTGAACGACCTTCTCGGACTCGGTGTCGAGAGCTGAAGTGGCTTCGTCAAGAAGTAATAGTCGTGGTTCTCTAATCAATGCGCGAGCGATGGCAATACGTTGTCGTTGGCCTCCAGATAATTGGGTACCCCTGGAACCACATAGCGTGCCGAAGCCTTCCGGAAGTGAAGAGACAAAATCGCGGATGTTGGATTGCGCTGCAGCTACTTCAATCTGGGCGTCAGTCACCTCGTCCTCGCACCCCATTGCGATGTTATCCCGGACAGAGCCTTGATACAAAACAGGTTCTTGCTGGACAAGAGACACATCTCTTCGGTATTTACGAGGATCAAGATCCTTGAGATCGTAGCCGTCGCAGTTGATACGACCAGATACGGGGTCATAGAAGCGCTCGAGGAGAGAAATCATGGTCGATTTTCCGCAGCCCGAAGCTCCAACGAATGCTATGAATTGACCTGGGCGAACCTGTTCAAAGTTAGTAACATTGTGGCTGTTGGGGTTAAGTGATCTTACATCAACGTCAATTCCTTGCAGAACTTTTGCGTGCGGCCTGGACTCATAGGCAAAGGCCACATCTTGAATCTCAATGTGGGACGGACCTCTACTACTACCATCATCGAATGGTGGCTTCGTTGGGTCTTCCTCGACAGCCGGTTTCAATCTTCGCAACCACAAGATGTAGTTGACTGCGGTGGCGGATTTTGTAAGGCTCGTAGTGTACGAGAAGAACGATGCTGCAGCCTCTCCGGAGAAGATGACGCCAATGAACACAATGAAGAACTGGGAAGTACTGTACTCGCCATAACTGATCAAGCGCCCTCCATACCAGAAGCCTAGTGCCATTGCTAGGAAAGAAATCGACTGGGTGAATGAGTACCAAAACATGGTCCACAATAAAGCCTTGGCTGAGCTCCTTGCAACACCTTGCAGACGGTCCTGGTACTTCTCGAGAATGTGTCGTTCGAGTGCAAGACTGGAAATTGTGCGAATGGCTATTGATAGAAGACGAATCAGTAGTGATCACCCAGGATTTGGACAATGCTTACCAGAAACTGCTTCAGAGGCTAGTGCAGCGCTGCTTGCAAATCGTTTTCCCGTTGCCTCTTCGAGCTTGAACTCCAGCCTGATTCTCAAATAGCCACAAAACACGATGAGCGGCAAAGCTCCAAATACCACTACAAGGCCAAGCTTCCAGCCAACAGCGATAGCCAATATGGAGCTTGATACAATGTTAACAATGTTGATCAAAATCAACATGAGATTGAACCCAAGTAATTCCGTCATGTTTGTTGGGTAGTTGGAGAGGTTCGAGGCCAGTGCTCCGCTTGCATTGGCTTGGTCGTCGAAAAAGGCCATATCTTGCTTCAAGATCAGATCAAAGATTTCCCGTCTGTATCTCCTTGAAACATGCTGTGCCACTATGTTGCTAGTCCATCCGACGGTAGCGAACACTAGCAGATTACCAATGGCTACAATGAAGAACATGAGCGAATAAAAATCGCCTTGCTCGACGCCCTTTTGTGGTCCAAGTTGAAAAGCTTCAACTACACGTGCAAATAATACGGCTTGCGCGGGATATGTTGCACCTATATCGATCAGTTATGGAGCTGCAAGTACGATTGCAGAACGTACCTCCGGCAAGGGTTGCTATGAGCAAGAGCACAAAGCATTTCCAAAGGTTGCCTTGTTCCTTGAGTATGATAAAGATGCAACTCAAAAGGTTGTAATTGACACCGGCCTTCACAACTCCTTCACCATCCTGTGCAAAACCGGACGCTTGGGTTTGTGTGCGCTTGAGTGCAATTTTTTCGACTGCCTGATCTTCATCTACATCTTCTTCACTCTGATCTTGACCTAGATCTTGTGCTCGGACAAGACGGGCTACTCAGGTTAGACTCTGCAAGTTCGACAGCATCAAAGCCACTTACCATATGCGCCATTTTGCTCTAGAAGCTGGTCATGCGTTCCTTGCTCGACTACACTGCCATCAGACATGACTGCAATATTGTCCGCATTTCGAATTGTCGAAAGCTTATGTGCGATAACAATTGTAGTCCTATCTTTGGACACGCGATCTAAGGCTTCCTGAACGATTCTCTCTGCTTTAGGATCAAGTGCACTAGTGGCTTCATCCAACAAAAGCACTGTCGGCTCTGAAACGATACTAGGCGCTATCGCTATCCTTTGCTTTTGTCCACCTGAAAGATTCGAGGCTCGTTCTCCCAATTGCGTATCGTATCCCTGAAGAGTCAGCTAATCCCGTTGTTTGCAGATTTTGTACATACTTTAGGCAGCTGGTTGATAAATTCATCGGCGTAAGCATCTTTGCAGGCCTTCTCTACTAAAGCGCGTTGCTCGGCTTCTGGTAAGTTGGCTTTCTCTGTGCCCAACAAGCCCATTGCTACATTCTCATAAACTGTTCCTGACAATAATACTGGTTCCTGCTGTACTAATCGCACATTCGTTCTCAGCCAAGTGAGATTGAGGTCTCGGATATTGACGCCGTCAAGTCGGATTTGTCCTGTGGACGAGTCATACCAGCGTTCTAAAATTGTTAGTAAGAAAGAATAAAAATAAATTTTAAACATGGTAAGCATACCGAGTAATCCTATAATTGTACTCTTTCCACTACCGCTAGCTCCCACAAGAGCTGTAGTTTTGTGCGCAGGCGCTGAGAGTGTTAAACCCTTTAGCACAGTGATGTCAGGACGCGCAGGATACGCAAAGGTAATATCTTCAATCTCAACAACACCCTTGCATGAGGACGGAATCAGACCTTCTTCACTCAATGGATCGATTTCAGATTTGCGATCAATCGTTTCGAACAGCTCTTGAGCTGAAGAGGCGGCTTTCGTCAAGGTTAAGATTTGAGGTGCAATCGTTGTCATTGCAGTTGCAGCGACGATGACAGCGAGGATGACCGTAAATCTGCAAATGTCAATTAATGCATGTAAAATTATTGCCAATGAACATACACGTTTCCACTTTGGGGGATCTCGCCACTCCAATACATTCGGATGCCTTGCCAGAAAGCAAGTCCATATCCAGAGTATACACAAAAGAACTCGGTAGAGAATAACACCGCATAATTTGGCGACTTCTTCAGTCCCACTGTCATGGCATCGTCTAAGAAACGATCATACTTCCGAGACAGCAATGGGTTAAGCCAGAAGGCGTGCACAGTTCTCACTGTAGAGAAAACCTCTTCGGCGAGTGAACCTGCTTTGGAGTAGATACCAAGGAGCTTCGACTCATTCTTTGTATCGATTCCAACGCATATTCCAGTTACAACGATAATAGTGGGTACGATGCTAATGGTAATCAAAGTGAGCTTCCATTGGACGGCAAAAGCCACTATAAAAGCGGCTACAAAAGTCGAGAGGCCCTGAATAGTCAAAGTCAATTTTTCAGAAATGCCATTGTTGACATTGTTTCCATTGGTCGTAGCTTGGGTGGTCACAGATGCAGCCGAGTCAGAATCAAAATAGGCGATATTCTGACGTAGGATGGCTTTGATGTAATCGGTGCGCAGTGCCTTTGTGGTCCGTATAGCTGCAATTGAGATGCAAACCTGAGCGAAGTCAGCATCCCGGTTTTGGACTTGACTGAAACACGTACCGAATGAATGTACACCGTCGCGAACTTGGCAATGAACAGATAAACGAAGATCAAACTAGATGGATACCGTCAGAGAGGTATGCAGGGTAGTTAGCCAAACATGCAAAGCTTACGAGTATTTGTTGACTTCGGACCGATATTGCGCTGGTGTAGTAGTTCCCTGGGCGAATCCTACAGCGATGCTGACAAATTTACCAAAGATCAAGTCCATTAATGGCAAGATAGTACCAGCACCAATGGCGGCAATGATGGCTACTACATTTAGCGTCCAGCTGGTACGGTCTGCGTACTGGAAGACGCGCTTTGCAACATGAGCATTCTCCCATTTTTGCCCAAATCGGGAGTGATCAAACTCACAAAGTAATGGCCTATACCGCCTTTGGCCTCGGTGGGCTTCGCATCCTCGAGGACATTCGCACTGTCATGATCGACTTCACTTTTGCGTCGTATGGGCGACGGAGATGGAGAGGGTTCTTTCTCTTCCGACATGATTTGGGACGGTGGAGCAAATACACGTTGAGGACCATGGAAGGGCTACCTAATACCTATCATCTGATAAATCTCGACATGCATTTCCCGACCGGGATCCACGCACCCCGCCAACCCTTTCACGATCGAAAAGCACGATCGAAAACGGGAACTCTAGTAGGGCCGACTGTTTGAAAAGCAGCCTGAAATGTCGTCACTTTGGTCCCAATACGAACAAAGCAAAAGGGCTGCGTGAGGGCGGCATCTCTTGGCGTTTCAACAGACGCTGTCAGTCGTGCCGCGCATCTGCCCCGACTCCAATGGCCGCAAGTCCCCAAATTGCTGCCTTCAGATCTGGTTCTTGTGTACTGGTCATCCTGTAATGAGATTTTGGTCGTCGCTCAAGTCCCACTGTTTGCTGTCGCTGCGCTGTTCTCATTGACAGAGGGCAAGTCATGACATAATCGACTCGGCGCCCGAGAACTCCAGATCCCGAACATTCACTCATTACAGTCGCCGGTAAACCACTTTCATCGCGTCAACGCGCGCCGCGGAACACCCGCCGCTCGGCCACCTTCAATATGGAGGACGGAGACGACATCGACATGTCCATCGATGGCACAACCTCCAAGCGTGCGGTACGAGACATGTCTTGCCCACTTTAGCTGTCTGCTAATCAACCTCTCTGCACCAGTGCGATTCATGTAGAAACAGAAAAATCCGGTAAGCCTAAGTCAGGACAGACATGGTACATACCGATCATCATTTTCTCACAATTTCCGCTTTCAGATGCGATAGGCTTGTGCCATGCTCAAATTGCAAGGCTAGCAAATTAAGTATGTCTATGGCTCTCCTAATCTTGGCTCACTACCGTTAACTTGGAAAGCTTGTACAACCACGGCTCCAACACAAAAAGCCCAAAGACAGCGAGTACACATCTCTGAAGAATAGTAAGTCTCCGCCATCTTTTTGATCGACCAACACAATGCTATGGTCGCACGCACATCTGTGCTGCGCCACCGCTCTCACGTGGCTACGGCTGCTTACAAGCGTGCAGCGAGAAGAAGATTGACCGCATAGAGGATCGCCTCGCAGGGATTGAAAATGTCCTTGCCAATCTTGCCTCAAAACTCAGTGATTTAGATATTCGAAGAGATGACTGCCAATCACGGTCAAGTCGAAACACCGTTGGTAGAAGCCCTGGGGTTCTCCCTGAGGCCGCTGCTACGCCAGCTCCTTTTGAGGGCGAGACAGCCATCAACAGTCAGTCAGAGCATGCCCGTGAGCTCTTGGCCCAGGTTGTTGGAAACTCACCTTCCATTGAACGAAATGCCGAAGTCAAGGCTGCTCTCAATGCTCTCGATGAATTGGTGAAAAGACAGAGCAACGTCTCTACCGTCGCGACTAACGGTAAAGAAGCTCTTATCAATCGCTCACTGGCAGATATTGATCCAGAGACATTGGACAAACCACCTTGGGAGGCTGCCAGCTTGGTATTAGCAAGAGCCGCTGGTATGTCTGCCGTTGCCACACCAATCTTTCACTTCGTTGCTAATCATCGAAGAATATCCTACCATGGCTTTTGCTGTTGTCTTCCCTTTTCTCCAGATGGACAACTTGTTTGACATATGCCATGACGCTCATCAAAATCCCGGGACATGTGGAGCTTCTCGGCGCATGCTGGCTTATGGTGTGCTACACAGCCTCTTCTCCGAATTCTGCTCCTTTCCTCTCGATGGAATGGATCCTGAGTCCTTTCGAATCTATGTCGCCCAGTGCGAATCTCAGGTAGAAATTGCAATGAGTCAGCTTGACATATTTATGCCAGCCACCTATGAGAACATCATGGCTCTCCTACTTGGCGCAGCCTCAGCCATTGAGATGTGCAAACCCTCTACATGCTCAGTACTGATCACTACAGCCGCTGGGTTGTGCCAGAATTTGGGTTATCACAGGTACCAAACGATGAAAGATGATCCCGAAGAAGAGCAAAATCGCAAGATTCATATTTTCTGGATGATCTACATGTTCGACAAAACCATGTCACTTCGGATGGGACGTGCAAGTGTCATTCAAGACTGGGATATCTCGTTGCCATATGTGACCGATAAGATAGACAAGACACTGGGTCGCGATGGAACCGCTATGCTGTCTTACTGGATCAAAGTTGCTCGCGTACAGGGCCAAACATATGAAAGGCTTTTCAGTCCCGCTGCGTTTCTAAGTTCGCAAGAAGAGCGCACCCGAGTGGCGGCCGACCTCGTCAACACTATGAATACAGCATGGTTTGAGAGAGGTGACGCAAGTGCCACAGATTTGCCCCTTGCTGGTCACGCGCTCAACCGACACCTCCAGCCACAAGGTCCTGGAAATAGCAGTCCAAATGAGACCGAGCTACCCTCGAGACGTAAGCGTAAGCAACATGGTAGGGCATTGTTCGGACCAAACATGGACTTCAGTGGTCAAAGACAAAGTAAGACTACTTGCCTGTTGCTGTTCTTCACTAATTAAATCAGAATCTCTCGAGCAAGTGCAAGATGTCTTCTTCTATTCTGACGTTGTCATGCATTACTCAACACTAGCGCTTATCCAACGCGCTGTCAGTCCTGACAATGTCACTTTCAACCAGGACTGTCTGGAATCATCGCGTGCTGCGCTAGTGGCACACATGCGATGTAATGACCGGTTCAATACCAAAGGCAACGAAGAACTATGGACAGGTTATATACATTGGTCTATTTTACAGGTTAGCTCAAACCAATGTCCTCATTTTCGATCAATGCATGTTGACTGACATAATTACAGGCTCCTTTCACACCGTAAGTGACGTGATCAACACTTCCCTCGTCTACTAATAGTTATGCCAGTTTCATCGTAATATTCTGCAACGCAATTCAAAACAGTGACGCTACGGACTTGGTCTCCCTACAAGATTTTGTCACCAGTTTGGAGTCTAGTCGTACTTTGTCTGAGGGCGCAGACAATCTGTATAAGATGTGCCATCTCTTTCTAACAGTCGCAAAGCTATACTTGCAGAGCAAACCGCAGACAAATTTGACGCAAACGCCAACATATACCTCACGTCAACCCAACTTCTATACAGCCCCTAACGGAGCTCAGCTAGATCTCAATTCGATGACGCAATTCGATCCGTACCTGAGCGCATTGGGCTTGATGACCAATAACGCCTGGCCAGGAGGAGGTTACACAGGCTCCGGCGCTCCAGACGGAGTCGATTTCACACAAGGCCAAAACCTCAACGGTATTGCGGGTTACGATTCGACTGGAAAAGTTCTACCTAGTGCTGCAGGCCAAAATTCTATTCAGGATTGGTTCTCTGGATCACGGTACTTGATGAACCTCATGGAAGCCGGGGATGATTCTCAAATGCCAGACTTGCCTTTCTAATCCGTACGATTAATATGGAATCGTTTTGCTTTACTTCAGGGGCCGACTCATCACTTGTGTTTGTGTTGTTGTTAAAAGGTATACTTCAGTGGGAAATGTTCACTTATATATGTAGATACCCCACTTATTCATATTATCACACTCCATGCAATACTTAGTCAAGTTTCGTTTCAAACCTACTAACACCACTATGCCTCAACCCAAAGCCCATATCAGAAGATCTCCAGATCAAAATCTCAATTGTAATTGAGAATATTGTTCTTGTCGGTCATCACTAAACTTCACAGCACCCACTTCAAAGAGCCAGCATTCGCACAATCAATCACATTTACTGTTTCTACACGACTATATGAAATACAAGGAAACCACAAGACAATACACGAAACTAAACACAAAAAGATGACCAGTATACACAACCACAATACCCCAGATTTCTCGATTCACAAACCCATCCGTGAGCCTAAAAGCTCAGTTTCCATCCGGATTTAATCATTAGATTAGTTGTTCTTCTTGCCCTTGCCCTTTCCACGGTGGTGGGGAGCACGAGCATCGAGGTGGAGGTCAGCCCAGTGAGCATCGTCGTCTTCCTGGGAGTCGCGGCGGTTGTTCTTCTTTCCCTTTCCCTTGCCGCGGTGGTGAGGCTCGCGCTTGTCGAGGGAGTCGGTCTCATCTTCCTCATCAGTAGTCTCGCGGCGGTTGTTCTTCTTGCCTTTGCCCTTGCCGCGGTGGTGGGGCTCACGCTTGTCGAGTTCAGAGTCTTCGGTGTCTTCGTCATCTTCAGCTTCGACTTCACGGCGGTTGTTCTTCTTGCCCTTGCCCTTGCCCTTGCCACGGTGGTGGGGCTCACGCTTGTCAAGGGAGTCGGTCTCATCTTCCTCATCGTCGTCAGTCTCGCGGCGGTTGTTCTTCTTGCCCTTGCCCTTGCCGCGGTGGTGAGGTTCACGCTTGTCGAGCTCAGAGTCCTCAGCCTCTTCGTCGTCTTCTTCACGCTTCTCGAGGTCATCGGTCTCATCCTCATCGTCATCCTCAGCTTCACGACGGTTGTTCTTCTTGCCCTTGCCCTTGCCACGGTGGTGGGGCTCACGCTTTTCGAATTCAGCATCTTCATCCTCGTCATCTTCCTCGCGCTTGTCAAGGCCATCAACTTCCTCGTCGTCTTCAGTGTCGCGACGGTTGTTCTTCTTGCCCTTTCCTTTGCCCCTGTGGTGGGGTTCGCGCTTGTCAAGCTCATCAGTCTCGTCATCTACCTCATCCTCAGCGTCACGACGGTTGTTCTTCTTTCCCTTGCCTTTGCCACGGTGGTGTGGTTCAGGGTCACGGGTGTGAAGGTCTGCCCAATGAGCATCGTCATCTTCCTCGTCGTCAGCCTCGCGGGTATGCAGGTCAGCCCAGTGAGCGTCATCATCCTCCTCTTCAGAGACTTGAACGTCACGGCGATTGTTCTTCTTTCCTTTGCCCTTGCCACGGTGATGGCGGGCTTCCAGAGCAGCTTCAACCTCACGCTTGTTATTCTTCTTGCCCTTACCCTTGCCACGATGGTGAGGCTCACGAGCCTCAAGACCACGAGCAGCGAGGGCAGCAACAAGGTTAGATGCTCGGACCGGTCCACTACCCTGATTTATGTCAATAAGGTTTTCGTCTCCATGTACCAGGGACGGTACTTACCGACATGCGGGCAGCTACCGCATTATCAACCACTTGCTTCGTATCTGGGACCACATAGGCCGACGAAGATGCACCGAGTGCTAAAAGAGCGAGTACTGAAATCTTCATGGTGAATAAAGTTTGGTAAAGTCTAAAATTGGCTCAACGAATGAAAACTGCACAGCAGTAGAGAAAAGATGAAACTGAAATGAGAAGATTGTGCGATGGTATGAGCACGTTCAACGCCTGCCGAGCTTTCACTTGGAGCTGGATCACACTATATATCACGACAGCAGCTCCCACAATGGCAAAGTCGCTTAGGTTGGTCGCATAGCCTAAGTTCCTGAGACAAAATCGCATTGACAGCGGAGCTTGCGAGTACCACATCCCAGTCACATACGGTGGCCGATACGGTATGGGGACTCGAAGCCGCATTCTATCAGTATCCGTTCACTTCCTGCAGGGTACCTGCGCCTTTCTCCACCAATAACCTACTGTCAAACTGATAGATCCTTGGCAAGGCTAAAAGCCACAAACGTGTCAAGCATCATTAGCTTGCCCCCAAATGCTAATGACATAGACTCCGTTATTTCCGTCTACAAAGGGAACTGAACGGGCAACAGCATACGAGATCGCATCGCCGAAGCCTGACCAACCGCAGGGCATGCAGGCCCACATTACCAGGGAACAAGTGGGCTCGATCAAGGACCCCACACGAAGTCTGGCTCAAGATTGGCCCACTGACCCGGAATACGGCAAAGCGTTCACCAGCACTTTTGTTCCATGTCCGTGTCAAATGCAACAAACAGTGGTCATTCACGCTCGGTTCAGCTAGCCCGCCAAGGATGAAACAATGGTGAAGGTCCAAGAGAATCACGTCTTGGCTTAGCGCCCATCTCGAAACTCAAACGTCAAAATGACCAACGGGAGCATGAGACGCGGAAGCGGAGCGTGTCGCAGAAGGCTTGTCAAAAGCTTGTCTCAAGTTGGCGTCGCAAATGTCAGGCTTGCGTGGCTAATGTTGCCTTAGGAAGCGAAGACCGTGGAACTCGTCCGAGGTGTTTATGCACAGCACTCCACGCAGAGTTTTACATGTTTTATGTGCCGGTAGGACTTGCCTGTCAGTTTCGCAGGGATATTTGCGTGCTCTATCGAGTCCTCGTTTGTTGCAGTTTGCTCGCTGGTCGTTGATTCGGATTGCACGATTCCTTCTTTCCATCGCAGGTCGACCATAACAATTGTTTTCTAGTAATTAAGATCTGGCTATCAATAATCTTCCAATACTTTCTACCTCAAGCTGTTAATTATGGAGAAATACAACGATACTCCTCTATCGCCATCTCAGCAAAACGATTCTGAATTCGAAAACTCAGCCCTCCTCAACACACATTACATCAAGCAAGAAGCACAACGGCGGCGAAATTATGTCTACCTCACACTCTTCAACCTTTTTCTTTTCACATTATCTATGCTTTCTTTAATATGCGCCGTCATGTCACAAAAAGATACATCCGGACATTCTGCGGCGAAACTGATGGATCAGTATGGTCTTTTCTGTAAGTACATCAACTACCAAAAATGACTTGAATACATACTAACAAACCAAGCACCGGCAATGCATATCGTCGAATACGAACCCGTCAAGTTCGAACTCCCCAACCCTCTCAACTCCTCAAAATACGTCGGCATCACCGATGACGTCGAAAACGCCTGGATGGACGTTGCCTACCGTAAGCCCCACTCACCACCATCTCACTCGACTCATTCATTTTGACTGACCTGACTCATCCAGTACCCGACCAAATGGTATCGAAAAAAGACTTCCCCAAGCTTCAAAAACCCTCCGACGCAATGACCGTCACGGACCCCAAAACAGGCGAAACAGGATACCGCGTCGGCCTCGAAGTCTTCCACCAACTCCACTGCCTGAACCTCCTTCGCATGTCCACTTATCCAGAGTATTATCCCAAGCTCTGGTGGAGCGATACCAACGACAAGCCTGAGAATGTCAGGGCGCATTTAGGTATGTTCATTTTTCCCACCTATCTATCCACATTCATCCATCCTTCCTTGTAAGCCATGTCATCAAGTCATGCCATACCAAGACCCTTCCCTCGTTTCATTCCACAACCCAAGCACACTCCCCAATCTCTTACTAATCCACCCGCGATGACAGACCACTGCATTGAAATCCTCCGCATGAACCTCATGTGTCTCTCCGACGTCAACGTATTCACATTCCATCCCCGCCCGGGCAAGGAAGGCTACTGGCCGGATTATGAATCACACCATGTGTGTCGGAATTTTGAGAAGGTTAAGAAGTGGGCGAATGATAATGCTATGCCGTTTCAGGATGTTTAGGACGGGGTGGGTGGCTTGGCGGTTTGGAGCGGCTTGGCGGAGGTGTTTGTATATAGGTTGATAGGTTGGTAGGGTAGGGATGGGCTTGGTGGGTGGGAAGGAGGTGGTGTGGTTGAGTGAGCTGAGGGTGGAGTGGATTATATAAGTATCAAGCATACCATTAGCGAGTGAGCTTTCTGAGTAAAAGATTAAATTAGCATTCATCACAATGGCTATAATCGTGATGAGGGAGCATGTATTCATTTGAACGGAATCAATGACACATAAACTTGACTTGAAATATATTTTACATCATGTTCACCCATCAATCCACTGACACCGCCAAATGCAACCACATCACCACAGCCAATCCCATATACAACATGTACTCCTCAATCCCTGATGCTGGTATGAAACTAGAAACCAGAAACGAACGCACGTCTTGTGAGCATTGTCAGTTCAAGTATTTGGAATGTCCAACAGAACCCGACAACCATCACAACTGGGATTAAGACAGATATTCATTTCTACACCAAATACAGTGTCGGTAGTGGGACTCGGTGTATCTGATGTGGACTATACAAGGTGTGGAGCATTAGATGCGATTAATATGTTAATTAATTTGGAGTTAATTTTTTTTCTTTTTCTAAAAAAATATCTAGAAATATCTTACCTGTCTCAACTACATTAAGTTTATTCTTAAGGATAACTAAATATTAGAAAATAAATAAAAACATACATAAAAACGCTTTAACATGTTTACGATTGTAAGAATAGAAAGTTGATGCCAAATTTAATCAAGTCTTGATATCTTGTATTTGATCCATGTTCTAGTCCAACATGTATTAGATCTATATTATAAAGTACTTAACGTCCTAGACATAAACCTTTCTAAAGTTAGTTTAACATCACTTTCAAACTCAAACACTACATCACAGCCTCACAAAGTCCACCAAACAAAACACAATCACAAGACCATAATGGGAACATGCATGTATACAACTACATAACCCCTACTCTAACCTAATCATACACACACACCTCATCCTTCGCATTCCAGCATACCTCACTAGCAGCAGACGGACAAAACTCCAAACCCAATGCACCCAAGACACGAAACAATACAGTGTATCCAAACACACACATGACTCTATTTTCAGTTCAACTACAAAACCTAGCAAACTACCGCTAGCCTATCCAGCATGCTCCACGATCTCACTAACAAGCTGCCCATTCTTGATATACGTTCGGATCTGCTCGGGGAGCGGGTTTTCCGCGTAATCGTCTTCAGTCGGGATGTTGATGTTAATGCTGCTGCACTTGCTTGTGAAAATTTCAGTGTTGGGTGATTCCTTGCCTAGGTAGACGGTTGCGCCATCAACCTGGTCGAGCAGGATGGTGGGCAGGGTTCCCAGGACTTGGATAGCAAAGTTGGGGCATTTGATAACGTCGACGGAGGACACGAGCGAGTCAATGATGATGGAGGCACGAGTCGAGTTGTCGACAGAGATAGCGTTGGCCTTGCCGTTGATGCGAATGGTTGTGTTCTTGCAACGCGAAATGAGGACAGTGTGGTTGATCTCGGCATCGATTTCAATCATATCTGAATGATTTTCAAAGTTCTCCACGATCCAGCGGTTGCCATCGAGCTCCTTCTTTGGCGGCTTTTTCGTTCGCATGCTTTCAGGCTTTGGCTTCTTGCCGGGTGGTGCAGGGCTCTTGGACCTCAGTGAGCCAGTGCTGTCACTACGGGTTGGAACTGGTGCTGCTGCGCGGAGAGAGGGGTTCTTGTGTGTCATTTGGCTAGGATCGACCTTCTTAAGGCCCTTGGTAACATCAGAACCCTTATTGAGGTCGTCAAAGACGGCATTCATATCTGGTGCTGCTTTCTTGGCTACGGGAGCGGCACCAGGTGGTGGAGGTGGACCTGGTGGTGGAGGAGGGCCGGGTGGCGGTGGAATACCTCCTGCTGGTGGAGGGGGAGGAGGTGGGATAGACGAGGATGATGTAGGGGTGTTGGCTACCTGCTTGGCAGCTTCTTTGGCATCGATGCCATTTGCGTTCCAGGCGACACCACCTGGATGGTGCTTCTTTGCGTACTCTGTCTGTGCTTCGAATAGTTTATAGTAGGCTCGCACCCAATCAACAAAAGTTTTGTTCTCAGGCCTGTAATTGTTAGTTTGATTGCGAATGTAGGAAGGGCTGCGCATACTTGTCTCGGTACTCCTTAAGCACCTTGTTGCCGTACATCTGGGCTCCACCAAACAATTCTTTGATGTGCTCGTGGGGCTTCATGCTGCCACTGCTGCTGATCGTGATCCATCCAAGACAACCCACACCATCGGCGACCATGGACAGTGGGTCTTTGAGCGCAGCCTCGCGGTTGGTCTGGCGGAACTCATCTGTTTTCTCCATACTTGCCTGTAGATCCTTGAGGAGCTCCATAATCGTTCTGTCATCGGGCTTCTTTGCCTTGTTGGCAATGAAAATAAACTGCCTCTGTGCGGCAAAGGCCTGCTGTACTGCCTTTGACTGTCCCTCAATGACCTCACCCAGTAAGCTGCTAAGCTCCGTCCATGTCTTCAACTCTTTGTTTACAAGCTCATCGTATGCTGCAATCGCGGGCGGTAGGCTCTCTACGGCAGGGTTTGGAGCGGCTGGGGGGCCCCCAGCTTTGCGCCTGGGCCTGGGCTTTGTGATCCATTGGCGACACCCACAGCGCCAGCATCTGCTCCGCTGGGGAAGGCAGAGCTCGCAATATCTTCTAATCGACTCGTGGCAGCTTCGAGCCTGCGCACCATGGCTGTTAGCAAACTGTCTGTTGCCTGGATGTGCCCATTACGGCCGAGGACTTGTTGGTCGGGGTCGGTCATGGTTGTAGAGGTGGTGAGACGTGGATTTGGTCGCAAAGGAGGTGGGTGGCAAACGCAGAGCTGTGAGGCAAGGCGGGCGTGCGGAGGACTCACCGCTTAATCAGGGTTGTAAAGCTATTCATGTTGTTCTGCGCCATTTGCGGACAAGTTGCAGGGACGCGCAGGGAAGGTGTGGATAGGTACTGTGACGAAGCTCGGGAAGGGGCAGATGACGGCTAGCTGCAGCTTATAACGCTCTGATATGTGATCTGCCAACAGGAATAATCGGATGCAAAAACAACGGGGATAGCGTTGGGCTGTACAAGATGGAACGGAAACGATTGGGCGCTTGTATGCGTGTATGATGGGAGTAGAGGCCTGGTACGGGAGCTCTCGTAGAGGGACGGTCCATGGCTCCCACGTTGCCGTTAGCTGCATGCCAAGAGGGAGCTCCCCCAACCGCCAATGACCTTGCATTTGGGTATACACCTGCATTGGGCCATCGTGCATCCCACTAGCATGAGTCTCTGTACTTTCTTTGATATCTTCAGTAAATATTGAGATCTGTGGTGTGTCTCTCTCTCTCCAACTGACTCCTTTGTGCCGGCAAATAAATTAACTACGTCAGTGTCTCAGCCAGAGCATACGTCAATATGTCTGAATACGATGGAGGCATCGACTTCTGTACTCTTGGCATGTTCATCATAGGTGAGCTTTATTATATACAACTCGTTGCCTAATCGATGCTCATCGAATGTCAGACGAGATCGAATTTGCCCCACCAAAGCCCCCAGTGAAAGACATTCTAGGCGGAGCAGGGTCCTACTCTGCACTAGGTGCTCGAATATTCTCCCCGCCCCCACTTTCAAAGAGTGTAGGATGGATTCTCGACTGCGGGTCAGACTTTCCTTCTGAATTGCGAGACTTTATTGCCAACTGGGAGACTGGAGCAATAATACGAGAAACACCCGAGCGTCTAACGACTCGAGGATGGAACGGGTATGGTGATAATGAACATCGAGGTAATTAATAATCTGTAATTGAGTATTAAGTGTCATTAATAACACAATTCAGCATTCAAGTACACAACGCCGAAACTGCGCCTAGACCATACTTCGCTCACTGACACTCCTCTGCTCTGGTCCAAGTCTTTCCATCTAATATGTTCACCTTTACGCTGCATTGACTTGGTCGAAAATATCCTCAAACTGCGAGAGCAATCAGCAGATCCAAAATCACAAAATCGACCGTTGTTCATATGGGAACCTGTTCCTGATCTGTGCATATCCTCCGAACTCGACAATTGTCTCAAAGCATTGCAGTATGTGGATGTAGTTAGTCCAAATCACGGCGAGCTAGGTGGTTTCTTCGGCAAGGATACAAATGGTAAAGATGGACATGTTGACTATCAACTCATAGAGTCGTTGAGCAGCCAATGGATCAGCAGCGGGATTGGGCCGTCCAGCCAAGGCGGTATCGTTGTGCGCTGCGGTAAAGATGGCTGCTTTGTAAGTAAATCTGACAAGTCATCAAAATGGCTGCCTGCATTCCATCAGTCAGCAGACAAGGTCATCGACCCAACGGGCGGCGGCAATGGCTTTCTCGGAGGCCTAGCGATTGGGCTTGCGAGGATTGGATCACAGCCAGGGGTGGAGCGTTTGGAAGAGGCTGCAGTATGGGCTAGCATCGCAGCAAGTTTCGCAATTGAGCAAGTCGGGATGCCAGTACTGGCCAGGGGTACAGAAGCGAAAGGCGAAACATGGAATGGCGTAGTGGTTGAGAACAGAATCGCAGATTTCAAGGAGAGGCTGAAGACATATATACAGCGGTAATGGTATTTCGTTACCAACCAGCGTCATACCAGCTCTTTCTTCCTCCCAATTGGTCAGACCTCAATTGTCTCCTCCACTAAGTGCGTTCGCCTTTTCCTTCTCTTTCCGCTCGTGCTCGATAATCTGCTTGCTCCAGCTGTATCGTGTTAGCCAATGTCCCGAAATTCCAAGATTGGATAGGTTCGTACTATCGGCTTGGGAAGAAGCGGCCTGGCTCAGGCATCGATTCGCGTTGCTCCAGCCTTGCGCTAGCCATCCAAGCCAATGCGACAATGCTGTACATGCCAATGCTTATGATGATGGTGTTTCTCTTCCAGTTGGCTGGCTGGGCGTACCAACCTCCAGCCGGCGACCAGACGTGCTTTGGGTACCTGTGCCGCAGTGTCAGTACGATCATGGCGCTGAGAGGGCATTGAACGAGGGTGCGTACGGGATCTTGCCTCCTCCACCCATGGTTGCGAGTGTATGTGTGGGTTTCCGGGGTGTCTTTGTCGTGTCCGTGGAGCTGTTCGTGAGGTGAGGTTCGACATGCTGCGGGAGCTAGTTGCTGATGTAAGGCAGTCTTGGCAGAAAAGTTCGGGCAGTCGCGACTGAGATATCAGGAACCCACACGACACTGGCCAATTGCTGCTGCTGCTTCGTCAGCCCATTTATATTCTCCCCTCTGGTCTCTATTAATTCCATCTTTAATGCAGCGAATACCAGTAGCACGATGCGCCTCGCAATTGCTGGCACAACCGCTTCCCCGGCGGCCCTCGTGCCCGTATGCTGCGGCAAAATGTGTATCGCGAAACACCACACCTCATAGCCACAGAATACAAACACGGTCACTCTTCGGTGCAGCGGCAGCGGTAGAGACCAATTCGGAAGTTGAGATACCTGCATCGAGCAGTGCAGCCAGTCAACCGTCAAAACGGCCGGCCCCATACCCATTACCGCTGGAAAAACTTCCATCACCACATCCTCGAGCTGCAGAGGCTTCAGTAAAACTTCACGCTTTACGGAGCAGATTATCGCTACCGCCACGCTTCCCTCTCCCTGCGCTTGCACGAACTCTCGTCCACCCTTCCGCAGACCCAAACCCACATTTCAATAATGCCTCTCTCTCCATACTAGGCCGACACCTACTCGGCTACTACACTACTGAGCACATCCTCTGTACCTATCCTCGCCTCCCAATGCCTGTAGTCTTTGCTGCAGTCGAGGCATACATTGGCCCCAAAGCACTTGCTATGGTCGCAAGTGAGTGGGGTATCGAAGCTGCTGCTGAGCCTGGAGGTGAAGTCGATCCTGGCCTATTGCAATTCAAGCGGATACGAAGTGGAGAGGGATTGCCAGATGTATTCGGAAGACAAGCGCCCTGGAGGTGGAATGTGACGACTACCCACAAAATCACCAAGACGGATGAGTTTGGCAGCGACAGTGCACCACCTAGCCCCCATGCACTTCAAACGACACCGGTACCCTTAGAAGAAGCCGCCCAGTCTTTTGTCAGGGCACTGATCGGAGCTCTGCATGTCCACCTCGGATCACCACTCGTGAAGAGATTTTTCCGCGACCACTTCCTCAGCAGACATCTTGATGTTAGCACTCTCTTCGATTTCCGCACACCAACTCGCGATCTTTCACGACTTTGCGCTCGTGAAGGATTCGAAGCACCGGTAGCTCGCTTGATATCGGAGACTGGTCGACTCAGCAGACACCCCGTTTTCGTCGTGGGTGTGTACAGTGGAAAGGACAAGCTCGGTGAAGGTGCAGGAAGTTCGCTAGACGAAGCAAGAACCAGAGCAGCAGTGGCAGCACTAAAAGCATGGTATCTCTACAGTCCATTGGACATTACAGTCCCTAGCAGCACAGAAGGCGAGCTTGATACAAGCAAATGGCGACCAAATTTCATTGATTGTGGCGAGGTTGTTGTATAAGATAACAGGCGACGATACTACACTTTGGCGTTCTTGCGGGCATTGCATCTCTAGAAGATGCAGCAAAACAGACAACGGGACCATCACGTGACCAAGAGAGTATGTGTGAATGTGGAGGTGGAGCAGGAAGTGGGTAGAACTTGTGAAGTGGCTCTAGATGCTCATCGCGTCGACTGAGCGACCCTTGTACCATACGTAAAATATTTACTTGGGATACCCCATGGCATTCTCAACCTATGTAGAAATATAGGAACGATGTCAAACGTTATTTTGTTCTAGTCCGTGTGACACTACCGGTAAAAGTGTGCTTCTACTGGGGTCATCTCGAGAGAATCGAAAAGTAGTGACGTTTGTTTAATGCTCCAGCTACTCAATTTCAGGATATTGTAATTTTATTGTTTGTTATTAAATAAATCTAAACTTTTCCATCATATCCAAAGAGAAACAAAAGAAAGTCCATTATCATACACATGTAGAAGAAACAAGGGTTAAAGAGTGAAGCAAGAAAATAAGAGAAACATAAGTATTTACATTGCCACATTGAGCCCAATTTGTTAAGAAGAAACAAATGAAATCCTCCCATGAGATCCTGATGATGTTTATGAAATATGAAAGAGGTGGTTTTCGATTCTCCATCAGGTTAGTCCAGTTGTTACAACCGAATTTGGCGATGTCGAAGGAGAATGGGGGGTGGATGCTGCCATTGTAATTTTCAAAATTACCAGCGTAACTGTTGCTGCCGTCATTCTCCTTCCATACGTGGAGTTGAGCTGCCGCGAGCGTAAAATTCTTTTACTAAGTCCTCGTAGTACGTGGCTCGGGGAGGCCAGCCTTCAATTATGAGATTACACTTCCCACTAGCGAGATCCTCAAGCTCTTGTTTTTGATGAGCCTGTTGTCTTCTTGTGACTTCCAGCTGAGCCTCTTCTTCGTTCCAGGCGGGGTAGGGTTCCTCAGGAGGTGAAGTTTCCGGGGTTTTCGGAAGGTCAAATGGGTAATAAAATCTTTCATCCTCGTACGCATCCTTCTCTTCATTAGCATGTTCCACGTCGATCTGTGGGATTTTGCAGGCAAGTGTTGAATCGTTGGGGTTCCATTGAGCTGTAGGCGTTCCATTTGGATGTACCAATATTTGATTTTCGAAAGATTCACCTTCGAACCTGCATCTCTTCCAGCCTTCGAGTGAGAGCCCTGTGCCTACCGTTTGAGCCAGCCGGAGAGCTTTAATTTCTCGACTGACATGTGATGTAGGTACTCTATGATCCAACGCTATGCCTCTGGATGTAAAATTTCCTAGGAATCTTCTCTTATTGCACCACCAAAGCGCATCGCAATACCGGCACAGCCTTCTGGCGTTGCCAAAGGCTTGCAAAAACCTGTCACAAACAACCCTTCCGCAACGGTCTTGGCAAGATTGCGCCTCTATCAGACGTCTGGACCAGTCCGCAATCGGGATATTTTCGCCGAACAATTGGCGACACTTCTCGATGTCTCGAAGGTCACTTTGAACATCTGCGGGAGATACACCGTACTTTTGCATGCAGTCATCCCAGCTTGCCTTGAAGCCATGGTCGCTGTTCCACAGCTCGTCACAGTAAAGACAAATGAATGCTCTCCGATTTTGGACTACTCTCCCGCAACCATACCTTTGGCAAATTCTGTCATCGGGTTTAGGCGGATTTCCCGTGGGACTCTCGTAAAATTTCATGGGGGAATTTGTCGAAGACATCGGGAAAGTCTGAAATGTATAATTGGAGGATCACAAGATCTAGATCGATCGCTTTCATGTATTCGACGAGGATGCGTTTGTATAAATCCCGATAATTTGTTCGAAGTAGTACCGCAGCCGTAACAGGAATAATCTGTAGAGCTTGTGTGAAAGATGTGGTTGTAGTCGCAATGTTCAATTTGAATTGATCTGCTTTTCTTCCATGCAGCTCTCTCCAGGCCTTTATATACATAGCTAATGAGTACATTATGACAGCGAAATATCGCAGCAATGAGTCCCTAGGGGAGACCAGTCAATCATGGAGTGACTGTTTGGGCGGCGCAACAAATGAGTGAGGTAATGGGGCCCATTGGCAGTCCATGCGAGCCACGAGTATGACTGCCAGATCAGGTAGGTACCATGAAGAACCGTGCAAAATTTGGCGAGATCACGACTTGAAGGCAATATTGCGATTTCTCGTCATCGAGACATAAACGTGAGTCGTGGTGAGTCTTAGAACGGGGGAAGGTGCCTCAGTGAACCGTGCAATACGATATCCTGACATCAATACAGTTGTCATTGCCCAAAAACCTGGAACATGCTATATGTATCACACATTAGCCAATCATACCGACATATCAAAATCATAGCAAAGATGAACGTAGTCACCGCTGCTTTATTGAACACCGATTAAACTTCCGAAATCGAATTTACACAAAGCAATAGACTACACCCCCGAGAAATACCCATTCATCTCCAACCCTAACACCAACCTCTCCAACATATTCTCCTCCACACCGCCCGCCCTCCCCGCAGGTGCTACATACCCCTTCTTACCCGTCAACTCACGACACACGCTCAAAAACACTCGAATCTTGCCCCTCATACTCGCATACAGGTCCTTGACACTGGGACCCTCAATTTGTGCTGTGGGGTTATTCACCTTCTTTGCGAAGAGCAAGATACATTCTAGAATATCGTGTACGAGCGCTAGTATCTTACGCTGGCGCTTGCGGAGGAGAAGAGAGAACATGATTGCGTCTAGGCATTTTTCGTGTGTGTCACGAAGTAAGGCGATGCCTTCTGTGACGCGGGTGCCGTATTCGCCTGCTGCGTCTTCGTCGTCGAGACGTGTTGCGATGGTCGATACGAAGGTATCGAAGGAGGCCCAATGCGTGGTGATGCCGGTTTGGAAGACGTAGTTTGCAAAAACGGTGACGAAGTGGTGGGCTTCGAGGCGAAATTGGCGAGATATGGGGTCCCGGTATGTGCGTGGGAGATGAGACACGACGAAGAGGACGCGGAGGAGGCGCAGGAGAAATTTAAAAGTGACATCGTATTTGTCTAGGGCAGCGGTGGTTATGACGAGGTTGAGCGGCATTGGAGGGACATATTGTAATCGAAGGAAGTCAAGAGCAGGTAAGGCGTCTGGGTCCATGACTTTTTCTTGTTCGGCTTCGGAGAGGTTGCGGATGGCGAAGTTTAGTTGACCTGGCAGCTCGTCGTTATCCCTACCTGCTATGGTAGTGCTCTGTACGACTGCTGTTCCTGTTGTAACTGCAGATTGATACAGCGCAGACGAGTAATAACTTTCACTTAGCACACCTCGGAGGGCGAGTCGAAGCTCAGAACTGGCTGGAGGCCATGCTGTTCGGGAACCTAGTTGTAGACCCATCTGTACCCCGCTACGCATCTGCCCTTTATGGCGCTCAGCACTCTCACGATTGGGATCGAACAAGGCAGTGGCCAAAAGAGATGAGAAGACGCCATCACCCAAAAGGTGATATTCTCGTTGCAAGGCCAAGTGATGTCGCAAATGGTGTGATCGAAAGAATAGCCGCAGTGTCGCTGCATTGACAAGTTTTGCTTGGGCCATGACCAGTGGGCGGAAACAAAGCGAGGATGTGAGTGATAGAGGTGGAGAGAACTGGGATGCGGGCTGCCGTGTACCATCCGAGTTTAAGATGTCTTCCATGATATGTTGTACCTCGTCTGGTAATGCTTGAGTAGAGAACTGGGGCGCCGCATCTAGTAATCTTATAGATGCTTCAAAGTACTTCTCCAAGTCATCCGGGCGGTCATCATTATAGGATTCGGGTTGGCTTATACCAGTGGCAGTATATGATCCAGTATGTTTTCCTTTATCGTATATAAGCAATGCCTGGCGAAGCGTATTTTCGTAAGCCTTGGCTTTGTTTGAGATAGCCTCGATGTCTTGCCACCCAAAGGCCCAGTCGAAATCAGGTGGAGTAATTCCAGATTTGTCCAAGTTCACCAACGGATGGTCAGAATGGTGTGTTTTCAGGAATCGTATGCTGTTCCCTGTCTCGAAGATGGTGTTGCCATCTTCTGGAGAGATGAATCGTGGCATCATTTCAGATCTGTACATGTACTCGGGTGGTGCATCGTCAGTCAAACCACCATCGATAGCAACAAAACTATTTCTTGAAGCGACAGGCATAGTCAATTGCTCATCTCTAAGGCCTATCCATTCACCTAGCAACTCCAAGGTAGGCTGGGCTACTTGACACACAATTTGGCTTGATAGCCGACGTATGTCACTATCACCCTCTTCCAACTCGAGTAGGAGGTGATGGAGGATGGATGCTAGTTGTTCGTTGTTCTTGGCATGTTTCGTTGCATCGACTGTTCGAGCCAAATGGACGACAATTTCTCGAGGCTTTGCAAAATGGCGTTGAAGCTGAATCAAAGTTGTGATTTGACCACTGTGTTTTCCAAGGTGATCCTCTAACGTAGACAAGATACTTGAGACTGAGGTAGCGAGTGCAACTCTGGCAGAAATTGAGGATGCCGAGGTAAAAGTGCGCTCTGCAAAGGATCGAAGATAGAGGAAGGTATTTCCAATGTGCACAAACTGTGAAATCAGGCTGTGGGCAGTACGTAGGCTAATACCTGATGGACGACCATCCTCGATAGAAGGCTCAAAACTCCTCGATTTGATATTGAACTGAAAGAGGATCGATGAGCGGCCAAGGCCAAGATTCCACAATGATTGCAAGAGAACATCGCGCTTCACAACTCTGCCAGCACTTGCCTTGTTGTCACTGGCAAGCATTGCATCGAAAAGTTCAGGGCCACATTCGCTCACGTATGTTGTTCGCCTTTCAACATGCTGGCTATTCTCAAAGGCCTCCCAAGTGTGAAACAAGACATCTTTATTGGCAGGCCCTAAATCGAATGCAACCTGCCAGAGGTCTTCTTCCGGCTCGATAGAGGGCGCTTCGATGGATATGGAGGACTCATCAAGACTCTCGAGCTCTGGCAGTGGGCCAAACTCAAAGGTGTCCAAATCTGGCAGTCGTAAATCATGTTCGAGGTCATGTTTCGGGGCGTATGGGTGATCGAATTTAATTGAAGAGACTTGACTGGTCAGCACTCGACGCGTGAGAGAGACGCGACCAACTTACTGTCTAGTTGTAATGGTGTGAATAGTGCAGACTCAAAGGTGTCTGGATCTTGATAAAAACTCGACTTTGTCCAGAGGCCACTACTAGAAAAGGCATTATGTATGGCATCCTCTTCCTCCATGGCAATACAATACACATGGAGTTGTGGTGGAGTGGGGCAAGACATGACGCCAAAGCTTTCCGCGTTCAGCCCTACGCGGACCCTGGTCTTGTTCCTGCAGCGCGTCCCTTCACTTCACACGCTCACTTCACCTCAAGCCATCCCATACAACAGCAAGATATCAATATGCCTCCCCGAAAGAGAGCCAAAGCCAGCGCAGCTTCCACTCCGCTACGAGAAACCCAAGCCAAGACACCACAGGAGTCGAGTGCGGCGCAATCGCAAGATGATTTGCTTAATGATCCATGGGCCGACGAGCAAGAAACACAACTGTTCAAAAGCATGATGAAGTGGAAGCCAACAGGTGAGTTTTCAGTGCAGATTGATGTAAATTAAACTAACACAGCCAGGCCTTCACAAGCATTTCCGCATGATTAGTATTCACAACGATATGCGCTCACATGGCTTTGCGACAGAAGATGCGCCGCACACACGCATTCCCGGCATATGGAAAAAGTTACACCAGCTATACGACCTAGAGACGCTCGACACGCGCGAGAACGCAGAGGCCTTTTCAGAAGACCCAGACCCGCTTGATCCCGAAGAAGCCGCCAACCTGCCAGAGTTTGAACTGCCAGAAGAAGAGTTTGGCGAGCTCATGTGGCAGAAGCGCTTTCATCGCGACGAATCTGCCTCTGCTTCTTCACCACCTACGATTCCAACCGAAGATGACAAGGCCCTCTTCTTCCCAGGCTTGGGCCTCTTAAAAGACCTTCCAGACAGTGTGCGGTCACACAAAGCGGAGACACCAGCAGAGGCCACCCCCACTCCAAGGTACACCAAGAACACAAGAGCAAACAAAGCTGCTGCCGCAAAAAATGCCAAGGCTGCGAAAGCCAGTGCCAATACCAAGGGCAAAAAGGCCCAATCGTCCGTGTCAGAGTCTGCTGACGAAGAGGAGGAGGGGGAAGAGGAAGAGCAGGAAGAGTCGAGTTCGGAAGAAGAGGAGGAGAGCGCACCTACAACACGACGTACCAATCGCAATAGGCAGCAGAAGCCAGCTCCAAAGCGGACTAGGAAGAGGTAATGGTTGGTGACGTAGAGCGGATTCTTTTACTACCTATTGATACCCCGGATCTGCACAAGCAGGCCCCAGCACAAGACTGAAGAAATTACTGCGCAATTTCCATGAGCGTTTGCATCTGTGCCGCCTTTACCTGTCACAAGCATCGATAACCCGTGGTCCAACGCACCTGCTAATTCACAGGGTTCTGAGTGAAATTACCTCCCGCCGCTTCACAACATAAACTAACAGTTCCCTCTCCCCTTCTCCACTTTCTCCACTCCATCCGCTCCTTACTTCAATCACTCCTTCAAAGTAATTGATATCAACGATATCCACCTACAATTGACCGATAATAAAACCTCAAGTCGGCAAAACATGAAGCTCACCACCACCATCGTTCTCGCCCTCGGCACTCTCGTCGCTGCGGAGGCAAGCAACGTCGTCAGCCGCGGTCTTGACTGCAAGAAGGCTGAACAGCAATACGACTTTTGCGTTAAGGCAAGTGAGTTCTAATTCGCAGCATCGCATAATGCTGATCTATGTAGAACGGTCACACTCCTGGACAGACCGGATGCAAGTACACCTGCCGTGATCGCGTCTGCGACCAGCAGCCTGGAGTAAGTATTTGAAGTTGCAATTGACGACTGTGGTGCTAATAAATGGACAGGCGCGCGAGAAGTGCGGCGGTGTGTTCGTCGACTGCCCTGAGAAACGTCGCTGGCTCTAGATAGCGTTGCGCTCTCGAGCCATGGCTAAGCGGTTGGTGGAACGAGTTGACGTCGGCTTGGCAGGTAGAAAGACGGAGAAATGAAGACTGTATTTCTGGACTGCAATGGCAGGAAGATCAAGAATTCATGGTAGATGGTAGATGATTGGTACTCCGGGCCTGAACATTACTTCTTCGATGGGATGCAATTGTGAAATACCTTTTACTTTCTACCTCTTCATTGATAAATCTATCTATCTAACCCTTTTCAAATCTACATCTTTGCCTCCCACTCTCCCACTCCCATCTACCCTGACTCTAAACCCACTCCCCCTTCTCCACCCTCCCACAAACCTCCACCAACTTCTCCGCCGCCCACTCAAAATCCTTCATCTCCAGATAAACCTGCCCACTCAGCCTCACCCACCACCCCCCAGCGTAAACCATACACGCAATAAACGTCTGATAATCGCTAATCAGCGTCTGACTAATCCAATCCCTCACCGCACTCGGCACATCCTCCTCCTTCACCCCCTTCTGCCCTCCATACGCAACGAGAGCAACCTTATCAAGCGGCAACCTCACATTCACCATACAACACCTCGTCAACGTCCCCGTCGCATTATCCAACACCTCCGTCCCCAGCTTACTCGCAACCACCGCCCCGCCCTCTCGCGCCAACCGCATAGCATAATTGCGAATCGCCGCTTCGCCGCCGATGCTCGCGCGCCATGCCAGCGCCGTCGGGACGCACAGGTAAGGCGCGTTGTCGATGGTGCCGACAAACTCGAAGTTCGTGACGAATGCGGATTTCGGGGTGGCGGTTTTGGGTAGGGGGTTGGGGATGCGTGCGGAGGAGGGGATCAAAGGGTGGAAGCCGTGGGAGGTGGGGAGCGTGGAGCGGATGAGGGGTTGGTTGCGGAGCGGGACGTGGAAGAGGGCGCAGCCGCGGGGGGTGTGGAGCCATCTTTGGGGGGTTAGTTGGGGGAAGTCAGGGTGAAAGGGGGGATGGGATGGAGTGGGATGGTAAGGAGGAGGGGGGGGGGGGGGGGGGGGTGGGACAATTCGAGATGAAGAAATCTGGATCCAGCGCAGTCAAGTCGAGATCTACATGGCCTACTCCATGAGCTCCATCGACACAGCTCAGCACATTCAAGTCCTTGCATGCTTTGACGAGGTCTTCAAATGGTAGTCGTACACCTGGCATGCTGACTATCGTGTCGAAGACAGCGACTTTGACGTCGTCGCCTTGAGCACGGATTTGCGCGACCGTCGAGCGGAATTCTTCGACTAGCCAGGCATCTTCTACGGGGAGGGTGAATGGGATCTTGGTGGCTTGCGCGGGAGTGGTTTCGGTCATGTAGGAGACTGTTTTTTCGCAGGCGCCGTAGATGGGTTCGAAGTAAACGATGTGCTCGCGGGGTGCGTAGGTTAGGTTTCGAAGGACGGTGTTTACGCCTGTTGTTGCGTTGGGGACGAAGACTATGGTTTCTACGGGGGCGTTGAGAAGCTTGGAATGTTAGATGTGTTCTTTGTAGTTGGACACGAAGTTAAGTTAAGAAAAGACGACGTACTTTTGCAATAGCTTCACGAGACTCATCAAGATGTTTGGGATATTGGTAACGGATGAAGTCATCTGGACGAGCTTCGGCTGCATCTTGGAACGAGCGAAGTTTGGACTGGACGATGCGAGGGTATGTGCCGAAGGAGCCTGAAAATGTTAGTATTCGTGGGATCAATGAAGATGTAGAATCAATTGATCAAGAGAGATGGATACATTAAATGGAATTAATTGATATACATCTCTTCAATTCACCATGAAAAGGAAGACATCAAAACATACCATGATTCAAATTCGTCCACTCCTCAGCAAACAAAAACTCCTTCCTCAACTCCTTTCCAAACTTGCCCTCCTCCTTCGTCCGAATAGGTAGAATCTCACTCGCCATCTCTTTTCTCTTTCGTCTTATTCCTTTTATCCTTTCTCTCTTCTCTTACTTTATTATCCTTTACTCTTATTCTTTCTTTCTCTCTCTCAATCGTTCAATCAAATTCTCTTTCTATCGTTTAATCCCAATCCCAACAGTACTGCTAAATCTTCCAGTACACAATTATCCTTCCCACACTATAAATACTTCCCGCCTGTTAAACAGTGACTCCTTCCCCTCCTCCCCTCTGACTCCCCCCTCCCCAAAAAACCCACCACACCAATTCCACCATCCCCCATCCGGTCTGCATAGGGCGCAATCGTTATCGCTAGCGGGTGCGGCTATTGGCGGGGTGGGAATCGGCGGGAGAGTCGGCATGTCGGCATGTTGGACTGCTTACATAACGGGGGCTGGATGCGCGCCACGGGAGTGGGCGTGGGGGATGGATATGGGAGACGGGAATGTAGGGACGTGGCACAGTTGCGTTGGCGTAGGGGTATGGCGGGAGAGCTAGGGAGTAGGTGCTGATGGGATGGGGTCGGAGAATAGTTTATTTGGACTGGACGACATATGTTGGGATGTTATGTTAAGACGCGATGATGAGAGACGTTTGAATGGTATATTAAACATTAATTCGAGATTTTGCAAGGTGCTGTACATTTGATATTCTTTTTTTTTGACTCAAATTTCTGTTGTTTTATTTTTTATTTGACGGGTTGATTGATTGACTGGCTACGAATACTCCTCCCCTCTGCTTTCCCTCCCAGAAAAGAAGCATCGCCAGGATGAATGAACAGGATAGCAGATGTAGAGGGATGTACTCTACAAAAGCTATTTAAATTATGTACAAGGGTGTAATAAGAGAAGGGAGGGTATCCTCAACGAACGTACTCTTCGCATCTTTTTTTCGCATCAAAAAATCAAACAACATGAAAATCAAGGCTAGGGGGGAAAATATCAAAAGGTATATTAGATGGTGCGGATATTTCTCGTGGATTCGTTCTTGACTCGTCGCCTGTACTGATCGCGGAACTGAATGCGGCCGAATGTGCCGAAGCCAACGGCAAGGAAAAATAGAAGCGCCCAGATGCTGGTGATGACGAGACCGGTCGGGAAGAAGGCGAGCTCCTGGCCAGGAACGACGAAAGGAGCAGAAGATTGCACGGCAGCCGAAGCAGAAGCTGCTGCATTGGGGTCGACATTCGTGGGGCCAGATGCAGCCTTGGAGAAGACGCCATTGACGAAAGAAGCATCTCCCGAAGAGAGGGTTGTTTCAACGACTTGGCCCGACCTTGGGTTTCGTGCTTCGAGGTCAATCTGTGGGACAAGAAGAGGCCTCAGCGATTCACTGTTTGCCTATTAGAATGGTCATTCAGGTCATGTGATGTAAACTTACACAGTCATCGCATCACCCATGAGATTGCTGTTGACTCTGCCAACATACATGAGCACCTTCATCTGGGTCATGGAATCGATGTTCTGCCTCTCGACTAATGCTCCTTCACTGACATCCCTCTCACGAACAGGTGGCCAGGTCAATTCGCGCTTTTGAAAGGTGCCATTCATGTTTTGGACGGTGGCCCCCAGGTAGGACAGGGTCATGCTGACGTCTGCAGCGGTGACGCCAACCCATGGATCGACTGGCGCAGAGACGTTGTACATTCGAAGTTCAGCTTGGAAGACTCCTGTGCGGTTGTCGAGAAAGGGCAAATTGTAGCAGACGGCGATGCCAGAAGGATTCGAAGCTTGACCATTAAGGTTACCCAGCGTCTTCATACATGCAGAGCGCGTTTCTTCCTCCCATTTGGCGAGATCGATGCGAGAGGCATCACCAGAGGCGGGCGTGAGGGATGCTAACGGTGCGGTGCCAGAAGGGCTCGAGTTTTGTCGACGGGTGAGCGAGGCGACCATGTTGGAAGCGTCCCTTTGAAGCGCCTCTTCAATATCATCACTTCTTTGGAGAAGGGCGCCGACGTGGGAGAGCTTGATGGCGGTTACGTGTCCAGCAGCGAGAAGACCGCCGATCAAGGCGCTCTTGAGAAACATGGTGAGATTAATCGGCAGCCAGCTGTATTAAAGGCGGTAGTGGAAAGGCTGCTCGGCTGCCCAGCAGCGGGATAGAATGAGAGTGGTGAGCAGGTGGGCGAAGAAAAGAATGAAAAGTCAAAAAAGGACAAGGAAACTACAGGGAAACCGGCACTATACGGAAGTCATTAGGAGAAACGCGCAAGCGCTGGGACGACCAGAAGAGTGGCAAGGCCGGTGAAGAAACACACGGTGGAGAGACACTGAAGACGAGTGCGTATTGCGAGTGTATGGCAAAGGGCGAAATGGCGTGACGCAGCCACGATAGTCATACCGGCACAGAAACACCAAGCCTCTGGAGGACAGCCATGACGGCGTTGAGACTGGAGATGCGTGAAGATGCGACGTGGTGCACGGGGCAATTGTATGCGTTCACGGTATAATGGGGGGTGTTAAGCTTAATTTAGCAGCAGACAGGCTGCAAACCTTGGGAGCCAACGGAGTAGTTCGCTGGGAGGAGTCGAATGTTTTACAGTGGGGACGTGCCAGCATAAGTCAATGGGCCCCTTGAGACAATTGGTGTTGAGGTGACAAGCTGGAGGAGCACAGACGAGACGGATGGTGTTAGGGGCGCTTACTGGGGGGGCACGTGAGGAGGCGTCACCAGCCAATCAGACGCGTCGATGGCCAAGCGCGGCGGGAGTGGCAGTCGCGCCCCCGTCTCATCCTGTATCGGCCCGCTTGAGCCTCGAAGTCCGCGGACACCTTCTGCCATCTCTTACCTACTTACTTTCAACAGCCTCTCTCGACAGGCACCTCTTTGGGCATACACACTCCACACCAGTACATACCAGTACATACCAGTACATGGCGCTGTGCAACTCCAGCCAGCATAGCCCAAGTACCCTGGAGTGCCTGCCTGGACACGTTGCACTGCTCGACGCGCTCGTCTAATTACCTAGCTAACCCCTCCAGACTGCCACTGCCTTTGCTCTTGGGCAATCCAGGGCAATTCCAATACCCAGCCTATCGGCATGGCTGCATTCCAGGTCACTACTCTCAGGCCCGGCCCCACGTTGTTCCCCCGCCGAGAGGCTCATGCAAATGGCTGCTGCTGGGCCATCACCCGCAGCTGGCATCCGTGGCTACGCTTCTCCATCCACTAGCAAGCCAGCAATCCTAGCCTGGATGCTGCCTCAAACCTTCGCTCTCGTGCCTTGCAGTACCGCTCCGCGCCTCCTCCCACTTCATCTGCCATCATGTATGTGAATTTCATGCAATCCTTCGTTATGTCTGTGGGTGTCATCAGTGAGCCGCCACCACCACTACCTCGACATGGTCATGGCAAGAGACTGGAATCTGGCAGTGCCCAGAAGCACTCGGCGGTGAGCAGGTGACACCCAACCCAACCACGATGACCACCAAACGCCCCCCTCGCGATCCCGTAAATTCACTGCAACACCACTTGCTGCCCTCTGTTCCAATCCCAATCTACATGATTCAAGATTGGGCCCCCTCCATCGCCCCCCTCGTAGGTAATACAGCGGTCCTGCGTCCTGCGTCCTGCCGTGTCCACCTCGTAGCCGCTCCTTTTCTGCTGTCGTGCGTCTACTCCACCGCATCTCTCTGGCAGGGCACGCAGGGCTACTCGGTAGGTGTGTCCTGCTCCTGGCTCGGAACGGCTCGCGCATTACATAGAAGATTCTTGGTGATCTGGCACCATACGGCAAACCTGGCTGCGAACATATGCACCAGGTGCGCCTTTCCGACCAAGGCGACTCTGAGCTGGCCACGTTCGCCTGCATACAGCTAACCCACAACCGTGTGCTCGTGCCCAGTCTGCATTCGCCCAACACACCTCTTGAGGCCTTATATTGTCGACCCTCTGCTAATGCGCTTCCCAATGCAAGCGACGAATTGCCAGCACATCACAGCCTCTGCGCTTGTCCTCGAAAGAAGCCTTGCTTCTCTGCCCCGTCACTTCTTCCCACGCGCTTCCCTTTCTACCCCGTACGTGCTTGTTGTACATCTACTGACGGGGGCTCCTGGGCCCATATCTCCTCATCTTTGCATCTCATCTTGCTTGCTTTGTTGCGCTGAAATGCTCCTTTTGCTTTTTTGCTCTCGTTCCTGCGCTCATCGGCCCTAAGTCTTTTGTTTGCTGCATCCATCCCGCTCGTATACCAACTACTCCCACTTACTCCCACACTCTTCTCCCACGTTTTCTGCACGACTACTGCCCTTAGCCGATATGCAGCACACCTCAAACTCGCCATGGCGAAAGCAGCCAACCGTCGAGTACCCCAAACCTCAATACAGTCTCCAGCACACCATTTCCATGGTCAACTTGCACGATGAGCCTGCGTGGTACACAAACCGAGGTCCTTCCTCTCCTACAGCATCATCCGTTTCGTCCTACAACAGTCGAAGCACCACACCCACTACTACCAACAACAATCCATGGTCCAACATCATTTCAAGCCCTGGATCGACATACTCAACCCAATCTACCAACTCGTCGCCCAAAGACAGCCCAAACCGTACCCCGCAGTACACAAGCAGATCGACAACACCCACGCCGCCTCACGCGCCCCAACCACTCAGGCCATGCAATCCGGTAGCAGGATTTGTGCCCATGTCCCCTCCTCCCTCCTCACCCGGAGATTCCTTCCGCGGCATCGAGTATCCAGCATCTCCAGTTTCGCCCAATCCATACCGGCAACCTATTCCCCAACTAACTCCCATAGTCAATGGTTTCATCAACACATCCGTCTTGTCTTCTCAGGGCCAATCGCTTTCGGGCTGGTTCTATGAACTCTGTCGAAAACAGAGCTGGGATGCTGGGCTGATCAAGAAAATCTGGCAATGGACTTTGTCAAACCCCCGACTTGCCATTCTTCTCTTCGTATGCGATGATGTTGCGTCATGGCGACAAGCTGCCTTTTTCGACCTTCGAGATGAGAGCCTACCTTTTCCAGAGGACCGTCTCCAAGGCATTGTAGCAAATGCACGCAAAGTTGTTGAAGAGCAATGGCGAGCAACTTCAAAAGAGCTACCGTTGACAGGTGGTCACGTGGACTTTACCGCTCGTGAGACTGTTCCCCTACAGCACATTTCTCTGATCCGCACATCCAGGAACTCTGAAAAGAGTGTTGACAGGGTTCGTATGGAAGGAAATATCGACGACCGCATCCTGGTACGGAAGCGATTTGTCACCACGCGACCTACTCAAAAAGCAGCAGTGTTGGAGCAGATCAACAAATTCAAGCAGCATGATCACAAGAACATTGCCAAGTTGTTGTGCACATATGCACAGCCAAGCCATGTGGGTATAGTCACTGAGAAGGCACAGTACAATCTCGATGAGTACCTGGCGATGCCTGCAAGTGACTCAGGTCGGCCCAAGGTCCTTGTAGACTGGATGTACGACCTGGCCTCAGCACTTGATTACCTTCACTCTCAGTCAATCTGCCATCGCAGCATTCGACCTCGTAAGATTTTGATAGATGGGTCTCGAATATTGCTGGCACCTTTTGACATTGGGGTTAGTGGCGACTCCTTTAGCCCGACCCTGGCCACATCACAGCGCATGGACCAACTTCATACTTATTTCCAAGATCAGTCTTATGTCTATGCAGCTCCAGAGGCCATTGTTTCTCGCGGCAAGCGCATGGCAGATGTATTTTCTTTGGGCTGCGTGTTCCTTTCCATGATGACAGTAGCAGCAAATCAATCACTATCCATGTTCACGCAGTATCGAGCAGGTTCAACACAGGACGCTTCGTTCCACGCTCATCTCGACCGTGTAGGAAGTTGGAGGAACCGCCTACATGCATCAACCACATCCGCTCTCAGAAATGGGATCACCGGATCTGGTAGAAGAATGAGGCAGCTAAAGGCAGAAGCAGAGTGGCTCGGCATCATTGAGAAGATGCTTCTCCCGAGGCCAAAAGAGCGCATAAAGATGACCTTCATCATGGCCAGCATAGGCAGTGGTGGTAAGGCAGTTGGAGGCAGGCGCAGGAGTTTGGATGGAGGCTTTAGTGGGCAAGCTGCCGCATCTCTGGGTGTGAATGCCAGTAGCTCCACTCTGATTGATGTCGGATCGAACGGCATGTCTGGAAACCAACGAAAGCCGGAGCTGAGCGTATTTGATGGCTATTTTCAGTCACAGTCCAGACGCATTGAACCAGCAGGTGGATGGTAAACAATGCCGAGATGTCAAACAAGCAATGAAACCAGCTACATCGACGTAACACTCGACAACGCGTGTTTACAAACTTTGACAGACAGAATTGTGTCACGCAGCGACACACAATGAAACATGACACCCCTCGGAAAACCCGGCAACCAGAAACAAACAACAAGAAAGAAGAAGACCACAGCCAAAAAAAGAGCAGGACTTCACCACGGATATGAAACACAAGGCAAACTGTTGGACAGGACTATACTCTCACATTTTACTCAACCCCCCACAACGCCTTTTGCCAAACCCACCGTACATTTCTCTTTCAGTTCTTGTTCTTGTTCTTATTCTTGCTCCCGTTCTCATTCTTCTTGCATGGGTCGGACCTTTGATACCCCCCTTTGTACCGCGCGACCCCATCATCATTATCATCATTATCATCATTATCATCATCATCATCATCATCTCCTTCAGCAACCCGTAAGCGTAAAGCGTTCCAGCGAGCATCTGATGACAATTCACGAACACAAGTCATGAGCAGCATTTAAGAGGAAGAAGAAGGGATCTTGCATGAGATGCCGATATGCCCTTGCACGTAGATTTTTAGCGACAGCGACAGATTGCCTTTGCATTTGTTTGGCGAATGGGGTGGGTGTGGGGGATGGAGGGAAGGGGCAAGGGGAGGAGAGGGGTTTTTCGAATAGTAGGGACAGGGATAGGTATATATAAGAAATGATTAATAGAATATTCAAGGATACAACTGGCTGCTTGTTTTTCGTGGTGAGGTACGCATGCTCATTTTTATCAATTTCGACACAATCATAGTCTTTATGATAGTATACACATGTACATATACATACAACATTCCATACACAGGATACTGAAACACACCTCCCTCCCCTCCCCTCCCCTCCCCTCCCCTCCCTCCTTCTTACCACCTCTAGCCACTTTCATTCCCCGAGCACAGCGGATTCCACACATCGAAATTTCCGTTACACCATGTCTTACATCGACGATAGTTCAAGACTTCAAGTATTTTATTTTTCTCACGCCTCTGCTTGAACGCAGGTAATTTCTAGTGCCTAACGCTATGCCACCCACGTACATGTGTAAGTAATACAGTACGCACTACGCATTTCGAATTCTCCATCCTGCATTCTGCATTCTGCATTCTCCATTCTACTCTAAAATGATAAAAGAGGATAAAGCGCAGGAGCGACAGGTAAGCAAGCCAAGCAAGGAAAAGAGTTAGTAACATCGTACCAAGAGGGTGTGTTTGTACATTTAGTCACGTCGTGAATATCTCTTTCGAGATAGATGGAAGGATGAAAACAGGGGATTGAGGTTGACGAGTGGGGATTGGAAAGGGTATCTCATGAGCTTGGTTTGGATTGGATTATATTGGGGTTTTAGGGGAGTATGCGCTTGTGGTGCTTGGGGGTGTGGGTGGGGTTGGTAGGGTTAGAGTTGACGTTGAATTAAGGTTGGTTAATTGTTTAAAATGATTGGGGAAGTTGAGGTTGGTGGTAATGGGGATGCGTGATGGAAAGGTAATACGTGTATTTTTAGGATGATGTTTGGGGTTGTTTTTACTTGTTTGGGTGTATTGTGGATTTAAGGCATGAATGAGGTTTGATTTCTGCGGAATTGGAAAATAAAGGAGGATATGGTGTGGTTGAGGTGGAGGCAAGGTTGGTAGGATTGATGGTGGGTAAGTGTGTGATTAGTTATGATTTATATTATGAGGATTATGTACAGTATTAAGTGCTCAAAGTTAGGTATGAAATAAGTTACATGAAGAGGGATCTGAATGGAGATGTGATAGCAAGTGGTAACAATATCCAGAGATCCCAAAAAAGAGCTTGAAAAAACATGTTCCAGCAGTGTATCATGATAAGGAAAAGGCCCATGAGATACTCATTCAAATACTTTCAATTATTTCCTCCTCACGCTCTTCTAGATCCTTCCACATTTCTAGCAATTCCTCCAACCTCATCTTTTCGCGTAGATACCGCATATTCCTAGGGGCCAATGCAACTGCGTGCTCCATTTGTTCTATCGCAGCCTCTACATAATCCACACAGTATGCACGCAACCGAAACCCCATTGCGTGAAGAAAGCACACTTCTGACATCTCTTCAACCGATGGATCATAATGCCCTGTCCAGTTCGTGTTGTTTCGCGTATGATCACTCAACATACGAATTAGCCATGCCCCTGAATCCTGCACCTCTGGAACTTTCATCATGGGTATAGTTTGGTGCGCATGGCAGGCGTGTTGGGCGTATAAACAGCGCGCAAGGTGGAGGTTAAGGGTGAATAGTTTCTTCCATACAATAGCTTGTTCTGTGTTGTCGCTGGCAGTGAATTGGCGAAGGCGGTGACCGGCAGACAGACCCAAGGCACAAGATGCGGCGCAGTCAAGCAGGTTGCGCTGCTTCCATGCTTTCATCGCGCATTGTACGTGGCCATCGAGCTGTGTGCGCAAGGTGTACAACGGCAGAGTAGATTGGAATCTTTGGTCGGTAAAGTCCTTTGTCAAATACGGGACAGTGCAGCCTGTGAGACAGACAGATAGGCGGCGGTCGCTTCTGACATTAGCTAGGATAGGGCTCAAGAGCCGTCGTTGTCTCCCCTCGTTGAGAATGCTGTAGTATGGGTTATCATGCCTTTGAGAATCATGCCACCCAAATTTGAATGTGTTCATTTCGACTTGAATCTCCAGTGGATCTCTGTTCCTGATGCCACGTATGTCGTCAGACCACAAATTCAACCTTTCATACCAAGCTTTGAGATCTTTTCCCAAGATAACAGCATCAAACCCGTTATTCGTGTTGTTTTTGTGATCGAATGTTATTTTCATTGCATGCCAATTGAACTTGCTTACAGGAAGAACATCAAGCATTTCGGTAAAGCTATGCTCAGTCCCCGCTACAACGGGCAACATTCGTATATCGTCGGTGATTAGTTCGTAAATCCATGCACCTCGACATGTTATGCGGATGAACATGTTGGCCTTGAGCATGTATGTAAAGGCTTCATTATACACTTGCTTACAAGTGCATAACAAAGCGATGGTGCCAAGGAAATCGCGTTGCCTAAGATGGTTGTGACCTTTCCAATGAACACAATCGCGAATGGATGGATCAGGATGATCGCTGAAAGTACATAGTGCGTATTTGTAGACTTCATGTCGCATCTCGCGAGGGAGTGAGAGGAAAGACATTGGTGTCGCAAGTTCCGACATGCAGAATCGACGTCGAGAGAGATTGTGTGGTGGGGGGTTGGTCACAACGAACACAACAGAACGATAGTGAAGGTACGGCCGCCCACGTGGCACAGTGCCGACACAACCCTTCGATAACCCATCGAAACGTTTAGGCAGAGGTCCGGCCGTTAATAAAAAATGTAATAACTACTTCTAGGGCTTAATCTGAGTATAATATGATGGTACAACTAAAGAAACCCGACAAAATATAAAAAGATAGATTCGTACACCTAGAATAAGGGATACGGATATCAAATAAATACCTCGCACCATTTACGACAAGCCGTGCTATCACATTCTCCTCTAAACCCTCAGAGTTAGACTCAAGTAGCTTTCAGTAGATGCCAAACAGTACAGAAGGCAAACTGAAAGCAAGAGAACAAGCACTTAGAGAAGAAAACGAAATAGAATAACAAACATAACATCAAGATCTAGAAAGCTAAAAAGAGCAAATCCATATATATACCAAGAGTGAATAAAGTAGACTCGCGAATATACGCAAACCCATTCAAACCAACAAGCACACCAAACACCCAATTCCCAAACCAAAAAAGTAAACACTCCACAAAACACTCGAAAATTCACTACATACGGATACACACAACCCCAAAATTATCAAACATAACACTACAAGAAAAGTTTCACACACAGTTTTACACTACAGCATCCACCTAACCCCATCCATCTCCCATCCCCCTGTCCCGCTCCGCCTCCCCGCCCGCCCCCGCGCCATCCACCACCACGCACCAACGTCCCCCAACCTTCCCAACGCAGTAAGAAAGCCACCACCCATCGATTTCCTCCGCGCGGTCCGCATGCCGTCGCGCGCGGTGGGACGCCAGGGATGCCATTTTCGTGATTAGTTTTACGAGGTTACGGGCTGCGTGTGCAGTAGCGTGGTGGACGGGAGGGGGAGGGATTTGCATTGCATTTGTACCAAGTATGAAAACTGGGAAAGGGAGTTTTGGGATGGATGTATGTGGAATATGTATGGATTTGAGGTTGGATATCTAGGTACTATTGAATGGGTTGGTGGGGAATTAAATACAAGGAAGGGATGAGAACGCCGGAAATGCTTTCTTTTTGGATGCCTTGAACGCCGTGGATGTATTTATGGTGGGGAAATGGATGGATCAACTACTTCCTAGAATCCTGGCGTATGCGTCTTCGACTTCGCGCGCGATTTCTAGTAAGCTCACTATAACAATCTGATGGGTGACGTTGGGTAGTCTGTCGCGATGTAGGCCGATCCATTCTAGTGGTGGCGTAGCTTCGCCCATGTCGCGCAATTGTGGGGTTTCGATGAGTGGTGGTTCAAGTGGGGTGTAGTCGTATTTGGACTGTGGGACGTTGACGACTGCTGTGATTTTCTCTTGTCCGGCTTCAGATTGGGCGCGAGGGCGTGTAGTGGCAGATGGAGATGGATCAGGAAGTGTTTGCGATGTACTGATCTTGATGTTTGACTCTGGAAGCGGCTTGCCGAGACGTGATGCTAGGCTGCGCGAGTGATTGGACCACATCGTGCGGATGGAGCTGATACGCGAGTAGTTCCATCCTACATCCACCTTTCCTTCCAACGAGCTGCGGAACAGGTAGTCGATGTGGTTGCTTTGAGGTACTTGCCAAGTATGCATGGTTGCAAGGACTTTGGGCACTCTTAGAATGGTTCCACCACGTGCTGAACGTGCACTTTCAACAACGTCTTCACAGGTGAGCTCGGCGACTGGTTTATTCTTCTTGGGTGTTGGCACAGACGATAGCGCTACCGACAACTGGCCAAGAGCCAAACCCAGAGTTGAATGAATTTTCTTTTCTTCCAGCGCTACAGCGAAGCGTGCTTGTAGGTCTCCGGCAGACAAAAGGAGAATCTGATTATCGACAAAGGTTGATGGAAACACCCCAAATTGGATGGAACGTAGTGTGACCACCACATCAGTGTGCAGCGATATTGGAGCTTTGAAAACCTCATCGCCAGGTTTCGTCAGTATCTGGCTTTGTGACGGAGATCGGTCAAATGGCGTTGCCACTGATGATTTGCGACGAAGGAACTTTTCGATGTCCTTGAGTGATTGCTTGTATGCTTGCTGGTTTTCTTGTACCAATCTTTCAATCGCTTGGAACAATGCAAGGCCCTGAGCGGCGCTCGTGGCGTGGCAGAAGACGTGGACTTTATCGCCATCGAGGATAGCAACAAGGCGGTCTTGGGTGTTTTCTTGACGCACGTTGTACATGAGGAAGGCAAAGTTTGCAATGTCTGCCATGACAAAAGCTTGATAATCAAAGCCGGATTTGACACGGAGTTGCTGGAAAGCGATCGAAGCCTGGATAATGGGCGTTTGGCGGGTACCGACAGTCTCCGATGGCCATCCAATGGATGTTCTGACCTTGATACCATACAACTCAATGAAACCACTCGTTCGGCCTGAACTTTCAACACCAATCTTTTCTACACCAATACAAAGATTTTGCTCCCAGGTTGTACTCTTCTTTGACGAAGCCCACATATTGTGAATGTGAAGGGAAGATTTGCCAATCGCTTGCCCAAGATCCAAGTCAATCTTGATATCCGCAATGGCCACATTAGCGTTCCATGGGAACGCGGTAGCGGCAGTGACTTGCTCATAGCGCTGTATGAGATATTCTTGCGGTTCAGTGTTAACGTTCGCGGTAGGGGATTGAGCTGGTTGTCGTATTTCGGGTGGATACCAAATTTCCCGGAAGAGTAAGAAATCTTGAAGCTGGCGAGCATTGATCTGCATTTTCGTGGGGTTTATCTTCAGTATGGCTGATATACCGCTAGTGCCACTGAGATGTTTGCTGTTCATTAATGATAGAACGATTGATTCAACGTCGAGACTGAACGTCGACTCGCGCGAATACACATGCTGTACGGTGGCTTCTAGCTTTTCAAAAGCAGCAGAAGCAGCAAAGAAGTGTCCATGTTCCTGGGACTTGACGCTGTTTGCTGTAACATAAATGTCCTCAAGCTTAGCAACAGCAGTGACCCGGGCAATCGGTGAACAACTGAGGCTAAACTCCTGTTTGCATATTCGAAGGCCAAGATTGAGCCTCGTTCGGCCCAACATGGTTTCAGGATTAGCTGTAATGATGTTGCTGTCTTCATCGGCGGGTTTGGTTGTTTCCTTCAGCTGCAATTCATCCTCTGCAGGCGAACTCGAAGATCCTTCATCATCATTCTCACGCATGACAGCCTTGATACTGTTCGATACCTCAATGATGATGGGAACCACAGTCGGTAAGAGCTCGTTCTTGGATGAATCGACACGGACTTCTGCATTCAAGGAAGGATCTTGTCCATCATCTTGATACTGCACTCTGATGGCCACTCCGGGTGCTCGGAGTGCCAGGCTACTTGCCGAGCCGTCACCAACGAACTGGCTGTATCTACCCTTTTGTTGGGCCCGACTTGCAGGACTTTGTTCAGACGATATTCCTGCTCCACCTCCATTAATGTGAACAACCGCTCCAGCGAAATTCGCATCCACAGTGAGCGAAGTGAGGCGTTTGTTTCCAAATGGGTTCTTCCGCTGTGCACCAGTGGTGGTGGGAGTCATGCTCCAGTTTTCAGATGCTTTGCGGAATCTTTTGCCAGCAAGTGCAATTGACTTTTCGATAGCTTTTGCAGGAATGATGAAGTGCGAATCGAGCTGGAGGTCCAGCGATTTACCAGCAGCATGGAAAGCCACTCTGCGGGTGTCTTTTGTAGATGCATACGCAACATTAAATACCATGTTGGGGAGCAAAGCTGAGTTGAAGGCTCGCTGCTTCTTACTAGCGGATACAGGCACCATTTGCAATTGCGTATCTTCGATCATCAACCGTGCGGCGTCATCTCTCTGCGTCGACAAATCGATCTTCTTGAATGAAAGAACCAGGTCTTCAGCCTCGCAGTTTGAGAAGGGGACTATCGATGTTCCCACAATCCAGCTGATTTGCAAGTCTAGCAATTCCAAAGAGTATGTTGATGTGAACAGAGCACCAGAACTGGCGCTTTCGTTGTCAGCAGGCACATCCCTGTTGGCACTCTTTTCGCGTTTGTTGGAGACACGGCTTTTCTTATGCCGAAGACGCCGCAGATACCTCTTCTCTTTGGAAAGATCAAGATCTTTAATCTTGTCTTGCAAATGATTGACAACATCGACAAAGGCAGAAGCTGTGTCAGCAAACATATTGACTTCCAGGCCTGTACTTTGAACGCGATAGAGCCGACGAGTAGGCGAAGTGTTTTTCTCTGTGGTCGCGTGGAAAACTGCGTCGAATGTGACATTTCCGCAGCGGCGTTCAAAGTTCGACTCAATCAGGGTCAAGTCCACATCAACCTTATTGACCCTGATGATAGCTTCTGGATAGAGCATGAGATTCTGATCGTGATCGATATTTGTAGCCTTGAGTTGGACAGAAGATATGCGAAAGAGCAAGTTCGCTGTGGGCGAGTCCAAAGTCCTTCCTGGTGCATTCGCAACAACATCTATACCAGACAGCGTCAATTGTACCCGGAATAGGAGGTCATGTGACGTCTCAGAAGGTTTTCTGGAAGGTGTTTTGGGCCCAGCCGGGAAGATATCTTCGATATGCTTGTTCATATCTGCAAAGTCGTCCTGAACGGCTTGTATCATATGGGAGAATTCTGGCTTGTTGACAGTAGTCACAAGAGCCTGTAACTCCGAAGCTTGAAGCTGGATCTGTTCAACAATACCTGAAGCAAGAATACGGGTTTCCTTTTCTGCCTGGGTTACAGCGAGTCGGCCATTGACTGGAGGGAGTTTCAATGTGCTGATTACATTGGAGCCGTCAGTGGAGTTGCTGTACATCCTATGAAAGCTGGCGTCAAGGTCATAGTCTATCTGTAGAGTGACATTCTTGCCCAATGCAGGTACGACCGCAATACGTCCAGAAGAGCCAGAGATGGACCAACCAAGCGGCTGAAGCAACGCAAGCTCTACTCGGTAAGCGTCCATGAAGAGAGCCAAGGTAACATTCGGTAATTGGTTGACTTTAGTTGTTTTTGTGACGTCTTCAGACTTTTCCTCTGCAATATTCTGAATGACACGAGACTGTTGAACAAAGTAAGCCACTTCATCTCGGAGCACTATATCAGCAATTTCGATGATGCCAAGTATATCTTCTTCTACTTTGATCACAATCATATGGCTTGTTGCAGCAACCTTAATTTCATCTGGTATCGATGTACCTCCCTTGTGCTTTGTAAGGGCGAAATACAAGCTTGGCTGTTCGAATTGTGCCTTTGCCACAGATCTCGATTGAGACAGAAGCTCACTGACAGCCACTTTTGCATGGACATGAATACTCAAGATCTGACCCAACCCTGAGGCTTGGCTATCCGCGTCAATGATAGCAAGTCGGAATTGTTGGGCTGTGGTGATACTCCGAAGGTTGATGGTATCCAGTATCAGTTGTGCTTTTTCGGTCACGAATATGAGCTGTATATCTTCGTCCAAAGTTGGTATGGCATGAGACGTCGGCTGGGATGGTTTCGGAGAAATCATCTTCTTTGCCTTTAGCTCTTCCTTGTGGAACAACTCAACCAGAGCCTCTACCAGTTCACAGATCTCCCACTGCACGTGGATCGATGTCTCGCGGGAGTTCAACTGCACGATTGTTGATCTCTTCCCAACGCCATCACCTACCAACATGAGTCCCGACGGTGAAGTCGGTGGCAAGCGGGCGACATTGATTGCTAGATAGTGAAGTGCTGCCTCACTTTGTCGTGGGCCCGGATCGCCAATTAATTTTATTTCTGCCGATTTGACATCCAGATACAAGGGCGCGGTTTCAGGCGTGGGCAGATCATCCTTGAGGCGGTCAAATAAGAGTCGCATCGCTAGACTCTTCTTCACATGTGCGAGGTCCCATGTCCGCCACTGGTCCCACATACTGATGATCTTTTCCTCTGCATTTTCTGGGTAGTCGACAGAATGTTGCTCACAATCAGTCGATAGTGTGTCCTTCTCGAGCTGGGGAATGCACTGCCAAGTGTACCGAAAGCGAGAAATGATCTTCCAGGAATCGTGACTGCGCAAATGGTCCCGAGAAGCTCGGAGAGCATATGATGCTTTGGTCAAGAAGGCCGGATCGGGATACTGATCCTGTACGCTTGTCAAATACCATGCCAGATACCGCAAACGATGCTGCTGTTGTCGTGCCAACTCGGTGAATCGTATAACCATCTCATCCGCAAGTAATGTAGTCCGATGGATAAGTGAAGCAAGGTAATCAACTTTTCTGCTTGTTGCAGCCACTTCGAGAGATCGGAAGGATACATTTACCGAAGTTGCTGTATTTTGAAGCATCCACACCAGCACGTCGCGAATCTCGGCTTGAATCGCCACGTCTTGGTTGGGACCGTATGCTGTCCTTTCTGTGACAGAAACACCAAGAGAGCCCAGCGTTGTATGTAATGAAAGTGAGTTTTCGCCGGCTCGCTCTCCTGGATACTTTTTTATACGCGCCGCAGCTGTCCATTGGTTGAATATAACATCAAATTGATCTTTGCCTGCTTCAACTGTTGAGATGGCATCGAACGCATGTTGAAATCGAACATGAGTGAAAGGGATCTGGATGTTGAACTCGAGTGAGCTGCCTTTGCCCTCAAGGCGCTTTCTCTTTTCCAATAGCTTCGTCATAACTGCGACCTGGAAATCGTCGAGGATGTCATCTGGACGTTTGGGTTCGAGAAGCTCAATCAAATCTGCGATACATTTGATGAATGTGGGCGTGCAGTAGACACGGACCCCTGGTTCGGCACGGAGTATTAGACTTGTATGCGAAAATGTCTGGTCCAAATGTGTTGTCGACATATCGCTGAAAACAATGCCACCATCTGTGTGAGTTTTATGGCCAGAATGGAGTTCCGGAAAAGGGGGGACATCAGTCAGATCTGGGTCAATCTGCTCTAGAGGGAAATATGGAATAGCTAAAGAACTTGACAAAGCGACCGAAGAAGGTGCAAGATTGCGTTTGGTACGCGCTTCCTCTGACACACGTTCACGATAGCGAGCCTGGCCATCTAAGCGGTGTGGCGAACCTCCAAAAAGCGTTTCACTTTGGCTCGAGACTGTAGTAACAGCAGTACCACTAGTTCTCTTGCGTCGTATAGATGAACGAATACTGTTTGCCACAGAAGCATTTGATCTGCTGCGCGGCATGGCAGTCCATCGCTGCGGCCCTGTGGCCAAAGAGTCGAACGCTGACGAAGGTGTGGTAGATCTGTTCGAAGGAGTCTGATGCTCTTGTGGTTGGAAGAGAAAGATAGGATGAGCTATGTCTGGAAACTGCATAGCAGGGGGTCGAGGAATTTCAGCACTCTTAGCAGCTTCGTGGAAGGCGTCTTTCGAATCGTCACTGAACATGAACTGGGTCCGCTTCGTGCGTTGATCATGCAATTGCATATGTGTTTGTTGCTTCAAGCGGTCCTCGGAGAAATCGAGCTTGCGGGTCAACATGTTCAATGACAAGGTCGTCTGTAGAAAAGCATGGGTGTCGACACTTTGCTTTTCCCCGATTCGTGTTCGATGACGATATGCTGACCTTGTATCGACTGCACCAAGAGTCAAATTGGGGATGCATGCGGACAGCCGCTGCGAGAAAGTGTTGCCTGCAAGATCATTAAAGTCCAGCGATATCGAATCTGTCTTCAGAAGAATAGCTTCTTGTGCGACATGAACCCATACATGGAGATCCTGGGTGCAAAGTCGCAGGAACGTAGCATCGTGAATGATGGCGATCTCCGTAAGTGGAAGTGAGTTTTCATCATCATCCAGTGTAAACGCAAAAGATCTTGCAGCCCCAGCTGCTGTTTCGACAAATTCCGAGGTACACTCTCCAGATATCTTGCCAACGTCAAAGTCCCAACTACACACATAAGTAGGTTCTGTGGGAGGTAACCCAAACAGCCTATGTCCAAAAATGACTGTAGATTCGACGAAAAGCTCTGTCCGACCCGTAGTGAATTCATTCGAGTACTCTGGACCCGGAATCGAGCCTCCAAGAGCAACACTGATTGGACTGAAATTGACCATTAGATCCATGTAGTAATTTGTGAATCTGAGATCTGCAGTGGCGTAGGCTATATCAGCACGGATACTGCGTGTAGCTGAATACAGGTTGGCTGGTAACAAAACACTTCCTTCGTCGGCGGAGATACACAGAATAACATCGAGGTCATTGGCGAGTTTGGCAGGTTGACCATTTGGTGCGGTTCCATCTGCTGCAAGACTGACATTTGGGAGACCTTGAAACTCTTCTAGTGTCTTGAAGTGCATGTCATCGCCAAAGTAATTGTCTTTGATTTTCATAAAGTGATGTACGAGCCAACCATATAGCTCAAGATTGAGCCGGTGACCTGAAATATCCATGAAAAGCCTGTCAGTGTTCATTGTAGACGTTTCAGTCATATACGTATGGCTCCCACTGAGCGTCAATCCGCCCAATCGGGCAACATGCGGTGAGTGGACAAACGTATTCAAAGTGTTCTTCTGTGGCATGAGAACTTCAAGTCCGAGGTTGTGGCCTCGGACGTCGAATTTGATTTCGTTTTGAAGGGGACGGAATTTATCCAAAGGTATGACAACATCTCCATGCAATTGTTGGCCAGAAAGGATGACGAAATTATTGTCATCCAAATCGGCGGGATTATTGACGATATTGGAATCATTTGTGTTGAGGTAAAGTTTGAAGTTGGTAAAGTCAATGTTGAGTAGGTATCGGAAAGGGACAAAGAGGAAGTAATCCGATGGTGGGCCAGAACCCCAGTCAGCAACAAGATCTGTCAGGAGAAACAAGTGGTCACGAAGGAGAAATAGCTCCAAATCCTGACATTTGATATTGAAGCCCCATGTTCGCAATGTGTTCCAAGAAGTGGCGTTTGAAAGATCGCAATCAAGAGTGATGGAGCCCGATCGCCATAACAAACCATGATTGACACTAGACGAAATCTCAGTGCTTGCTACATCGACGTCCAACTTGTTCTGAAATCCTTTTTCTGTGGCATACATATCCATCACATAGTTGACCGATGTATTGCCGGCCACTTTGATGTCAATCCATGCAAAAGGACGAACATTCTGAGCAGCCGTAGTATCGCGCTGGCCACGCCCCTTGCGAGCTTTGGATTTCCCTTTCGATTTGTCGGCACCTAGCTTTTCGTGCGCTGCGAGAGTATGCGCTTTGCCTTTCCATTTCCAGTCTTTCGATGACTCGCGAGTCGGGATGCGAAGTACGGTTTCTTCTTCGATGCTCAGAAAGAGCCGGAAAACAGAGAGCATACGGGTATCACCAAGTTTCAAGGGTGGTGTCGTGACTGCATCAACATGAGAACCAGGGAAAAACATTGATTGGAATATGCCCCGATGCCGATCTGTCCAGGGCCCATAGTTGATAATGCCTCCAAAGACTTGGATGTCCATTCCATAGTCAGGCGGTAGGCTACCGTTGATAGTGTCCAGTCGAGCAGACTCATCTTGGCTGCTGTTACAGATCTCATGCGTTACAGGACCTGGCACGTCCCAGTAGAATGAGACATGAACTTTGGGAATATCGGCCAACAGGGATGTCTTGGCGTATTCGATGCCATCCCACTCGCCGTGGCCGTCGTTGGCGCTGTCGTCTAGATACCGAGCCAACCCTTTCCAACGCTCTTGTCCTGCAAAATGCCACTGAGGAGTGAACGGTTTGTTGCCAGCTGCATTCGATTTGGTGTGGGTATGGATTGAGTCTGAAGATCTTGCAAACAAACCTTTCAGCGATGGCAATTTGCTCAGCCACCGTATGTGGCTCTTCCGACCGGTTTCCTGTTCCAGGATGCTCTCAGCTGACATACCTAGACCAGCTTCTTGCTTGATCTGTGCAGCAGCATCCAACTGGCTAGTCCTGTAGTCCGGATTCGGCTTCATGTGGATGACAGGATGAGTGACTTGAAAGTTGAAGAGCTGCTGATAAACATCTAGTGGCCCACATGTGCCCGCATCGAGGGTGCCTTTTGCCTTTTCAAATTGAGCAGTAATCACGGCTGGTGTGTTCTCGTTGCCAACTACGATGGCGCCTTTGCCTATGTCAACCTGAATCGGTAAAAGCTTGAGAAAGGCTGGGATATCGGGCTTTTTTGGAAGTGAGTTGGTGGCTGTGCGGCTAGCATCTTGGTCATCCTGTAAATGTGTCTTCTTCAGCTTGTTGTGGGTATGCTCCTCGTCTTTGTGTTCCTTGCTGGAGTCAACTGGTGCAACGCACGCCTTCTCTTCATCTTTGTCGCTCTTCGTCTTTCGCCTCACTGCCTCAATGATGCCATCATATGCAGGACTTCGGTTGTACATGAAGGCCTCGACGCCCGAGAGTTTGATCGAGATGCGACATGGAAGCTCCTTTTGTATCTGTTTCCCTCCCTTCTCTGCTTTGTCCACAGTCCTACTCCTACTACCAGACCGGCTGGTGGGAGAGCTGGGCGTATGGCTGCTGGCCTCATCTGGTGGCTCGTCGATGTTGGTATAGACTCCAGCATCCCTGACGCGGCGCAACCAGTATCTCCAGGTAATGTAGCCACCATGCACGTAAATGGTCTCGTTGTGGCCATGGTATCGTATGTCTCTGAAAAAGATGCGGCCCCCTAACAGCGATACTTGGAGAGAGGTGATGTCAATGTATGCGTGAAATGTATGCCAAGTATAGGCGCGAATGCCATAGGATATCAGGGTTGCAACGAGGCGGTTGAAATAGAAGAGGAAGAAGATGGTCAGAATGCCGCATATCAGCAGCTCAACCAGGAACACCCTGCACGTGTCAGTCTGGCAGCAAAGCAAAGCACTCTGCATTCAACATACCAATTGAAGCCGCCGCGCTGGTCCAGCGGCTCTGCGACGATTGATTCCACCATGGCTGCACGGCGAGATGTCGACGCGGATGCTGTTCATCGTGGCTCCGCTGGGAAGGCGCGCATTATCGATAGAGAGTGCAGAGGAAGGAGCGATCGGTCACCTCAAACACATTCGAATGTTGGTGCAAATAGTTCACGATGCTGTATAACGTGACCAGAGTCGTCGGGAAGTTGTTGGTGCCAGTGCCGACAAATTGGCGGACATGCGCGTGCACCCGTTGAAGCTTGCGCTTGTTTGGCTGCTTCCTCCTCAGGGTTCGAGATTCGAGATGCAGATGCGCGTCATGGGGCGAGCTAGTCACCGTAGTGCAGGGAAGCTTGGGCCCGCTCCTCCACAATCCACTTCATCTAGAACCGCAAGCCATACAGGCGACAAAGATCACGCCGTCTGGTCTTCTCTCCTCATTTCTCACCAAGATGCTTCTCTTCGCTTGACATATTCTGCTCTTCATTACGTACGTAGGCAGGCCACCACCCGCCACTGCTGTCCTGCTGCTGCCATTCTCTCTCCTCTATCATGGCTGCAGCTGTAGGCACCCATGAACCAGGCCTTCAGACGTCAGATCTGTCTGGAGGCACTGGTGCGCGACTTGCGCGAGCTGTCATTATTGTAGCCGGATCGTGTGCGCTGGTTTCTAGTCTAATCACTTTTGTGTGCGTATTCTGCCCTGCCATTGCTTTTCAAAAACACTGACGTATTGATAGCGCTGTTTGGCTCCAGTCGTAAGAGACCACACTACTTATACCAGACGACATACTAAAAAATTGTAGCAAGAATTACCGAAAGCCTGTCCTTCAGCGATATGTCATCCGAATCCTGCTAATGTACGTTCATCACTAGCCTGTCGCTGCAGCGCTCACACAAACACAGGGTGCCCATCTATTCGGCGTCATCATGGGCAAGTTTGGTGTCACTCACCGCGTCAGCCTATGTCGAACCTCTGCGAGACGTCTACGAAGCCTTCACAATCTACACTTTCCTCCAGCTACTCATCAACTTCATTGGAGGCGAACGTGCCCTTATCATCCTCATGACCGGTCGCGCGCCCGTCTCACACCCCTGGCCACTCAATCTCTGTTTCTCCAAGATCGACATATCCGACCCTCATACTTTCCTCGCCGTTAAGCGTGGCATCCTACAATATGCTTGGGTGAAGCCAGTCTTGTCGCTGGCAACCATCATCATGAGAGCAACAGGCACCTACCAAGAGGGCTACATCAGTGTAACCTCAGGCTACTTTTGGAGTAGTTTCATCTACAATGTCAGCATCACCATCAGCCTGTATGCCTTGGCTATGTTTTGGGTGTGCATGTCACAAGATTTGCAGCCTTTCCGGCCCATGCCCAAGTTCCTGAGCATCAAGGGCATCATTTTTGCCTCGTATTGGCAAGGCTTGTTCTTATCCACCCTTGTCTGGCTCGGGGCTATACCAGATGACGTCCCAGGTTATAGCCCTGACAACCTTGCCGCTGCCACACAAGACGCTCTCATTTGTTTCGAAATGCCTTTCTTCGCCTTGGCCCATTGGTATGCGTTCTCGTGGCACGATTATGCTGACGACACTATATCCTCTGCCCGCCTACCCGTGAAGTATGCCTTGCGAGACGCTTTTGGACCCCTCGACCTTATTCAAGACACCAAGGAAGTCTTTGCTGGCAAGCACTACGAATACCGTTATTTCGATGCCCGCGACAATGTCCTCGCTCATGAGGAATCGACATCACGCGCGGCACGTATGAGAGAGGGCATGCGGTACGAAAGAGGCGGTAAGGGCAAGTACTGGATACCGAAGCCTGGCCAGTCAGAGCATGAACCTCTCCTTTCCAAGGTTACTACAAGTCGTGCCAGGGCGATGAGTCCAGGGCCCCATCGAGCTCTTGAAGGCACAGGTGCCAAGTATGGGACAGAAGATGACTGGGAAGAACCAAACTTGAACCCTGAAGACGAAAGACTCTTTGAAAGTGCACGCGAACTCGAGTTTGGTGATTGGAATGTAAGTAGAAATCACTCCCCTGTTGTAACTGATCTGACATGCAGCAGTACCCGGTAATCGAGGCCCATCGAGCATCTCGTGAGGACCGACTCTACAGCACACCCCCTGTGATCACTGCAGCGACAAATCGCAACTTGCTACAGCCGACTGCAGACCATAAGAAGAGACGAAGAAGTCAGATTGAAAATGTCAAGAAAGGCGCAGATAAAGGTAAGCGCCGTAGCGACTCGGACAACAGCCATGCAGAATCATCTAAATCAAATTCGCGCGTACCGGTTGTCGGAAAGCTTCTACGCCAAAAGTCGTCATCATCAACTTCAGCCAAGTCAGACAGGAGTCAATTGGTCGATTTAGTAGTAGAGGACCACCAAGCAGAGGAGGTAGAGCGGGTCAGAGCGCGGAAGGAGGGTGGCTCAGCTTGGAATGAAGAGCCACCAAAGCACTTTGTGCATACATACCCCCAAGAGGGCGCAGAAGAGGAGGTGCGGGAAGGCTTTGCCCCTGACTACCCTGAACCAGACAATGCAGAGGCTGATCACAATCTGGATTATCCTTTTACCGTGCAAGAAGAAAGTGCAGAGCAACTAAAGAAGAAGGGCATCAAGCCACCCATCAATGAAGAGGCGCAAAGATGGGAGACGCGCCATCTTGATGACGATGATGACAGGCATAAGAGCGATCGACCAAGCCCACAGTATGGCAGTTTTAGGGAAGAACGGAATGTTTGGAACGACGATTAATCACGTCAGCATTATGCCGTCTCGGTCAAAGTAATCTTCTCGAAACTCGGCGAAGCTAGTGGTGGTGTTTCTGTGGTTGTTTCAATGCCCAAGAGTCTGTCAGCATGGACCAGGGTTTGTACTGCGTGTCGATCTGTTCTATACCCGACTGTTGGTGTACATGTTATTTTGCGCTGTCGATATTGATCTTCTCCTGATATTATACAAATTTAGATGTGCGATTTTCACCTTTAGTATCCGGGTCTACTTGAAGCAGGTCTAATGCCTATGTTTTGCACATATTATTCGACAATTATGCTCGGCAATCACACTTCTATTCCAACCATTGGAGCTGGAGAGTGTGCATGAATTTCTATAAGGCCACGGTGTGTAACCAATCACGATACCTACACTGGCCTTTTGTTACTGCAGCAATGACGGGATGGTTGAACTGGGTCTAGACATGCCGGGCTCCACTACGGCTGCAAAAGACTTCTGCCTTTTGTGCAGCATGCGCTGGCTCCAGCAACACATGGTCAAAGAGCCCCAAGCTCACGGCAAGTTTTCGAAAAGGGCTTCTCTGTGTTATGGTTGGCCAACACAAGGATTGCATTTTGTTGGCGTTTGTTTCAGTATGCGCAAATCGAACCAATGTCAGGCCAGAAACTGATTGGGCTTTTTGGCAAATTCGACTTGTCGGGCGATGATTGGTTATCTAGACATGCACTTGTGGAAATTCCTGGCGGGATAAGCAACCATTGTAGTTCGCACAAGTCTCTTCGTTCATCGTCGAGGGTAGGTGCACACGACGCGACAAATCTCGAGACGTTCGTGGCGCATTTTACTCAGCAACGTCGTCACGGTGGAGGTAGGACCGGACGCAATTATCTTCAAACATGATGATCGTCTCAAGGTGTGTTTCTGATATTCAAACATAGAACAGGTAAGACAGGCATTCCCCGCCGCGAGGCTCAACACCCGGAGGTTTGCAACAAAATATGCATCTAGTCCTGCGCTGGCAAGGCTGATCTCTGGACTCGAGGAACAGAGAAACCAGAGGATCCCAGCTTGCCACATGCCGGCGGCGCAACGCGATGCATATGTCAGTTTCATTCCGCAAGCGCTATTGCTTCGTGAGTGGCTCATGGTTCTGCACTGGACCTGGCGCTTACTCTACCCTCGGACCAACCACAATCCTCCTACACACATCCCAAAGCAATGCACGCCAGCCATGAACCACGACTTCTCCACAAATTAACAACCCATCATGGCAAGGGACGCTTGCCATTGGGCGCGTAGCTCTTGCGCATCAGCATGCTCATCTATAATATCTCGTTCCTGTCGTCCTGTGAGGTCCTCTTGGTCTGCCGTTCCTGAAGCCGGTTATGCGGGCTGCATGCACCGCGTCCATTCTCGAAGCCAACGTTGAGGGACAACTCATCAGGAAAGCCCTCTAACCGCAAGGGCTGTACCTGCATACTCCTCACCCGCCTTACCCTCTTCCTGTCTCTTCACTCACCTGCTTTTGTCTTACGTTTGTACGCTGTTCGCCTTAGGGCATCACACTCCTTCTACACCTTTCTTCTCAATTGTCTTTTTTGCTTTGATATGGATTATTAGCTGCCTGGAAGCAGCTGGACTACGAAATGGACTTTGCAAGTCACCAAAAGAAAGAGAAGGATGTCTGGCTAGCCATGAGATTCGGGTGCTGCGCATCAAAGGAAGATGCCGTTGAGCGTGAAGTGCTTCAGGGCAATGGTACGTCTGACTTCACAACATCTCACAGTCTTGCACACTTTGCAGTCTCTTTCGAAATCTCTACTCTCTCCTCCTTTTTCGATCACGTTGTCCAGAATTTGGTGTCCTTTTCCATTTTCATGCACCAACACTCTCCTTAATCTGGCTAAAGTCCCAATATGCTCCAACCAACACCCAATCTTCCGGAACCACAAGCCATGCTAACGGTGTTCACCAGGGAACTCTAAGATCGAAATCGTCTATGATCAACCACAGTCGATCCAACACCCACGTGCTGAGCCAATCTATCATCAACGTCCATCAACCAGTCAGTCCATGAGCCGCCATGTATCGCAATGGGTCAACACCAGCCGTGACTTTGCTACACGTGCATCATCACGTGCCAGCTTCTCAACCCTTACGCGACCACGACGTTCACATTCTATCCATAAGGCTCGGCCTAGCATCAGCCGTCCTACCAACTTTCAACATTTTGACAATGGCTTTGGATTGGAAGGTTTCCAGTCTATGGTCGACGAAGCCCCCATGCCAATCCGTCGCAACAGAAGCTTCCGTCGCCTTGAACTTTCAATTTACCTTCCCGACGGCTGCGGTCGTTTGTCACCTCTACCAGACTTTGAAGATGAAGAGACATGGGGCTCGACCAAGATTGATCTAGAGAAACCCGCGCAAGCGCTTGTACGAATGCGAGACTCGCGAACCAGCTCATTATCCTCCGATCCATCAACCTCTGACTATCTCGTGCAACGAAAACCCATTGCGGCTTCTTCCATGTCTGTATCACATTCGAGACGTTCAAGTACACAGTCCCAGCAGAGCAATGGTACCACCACGACGCACGAGCGCCGCCTCTCTGGCACCACTATGAATACCATGCAAACACCTCTGCTCTCGACTTGGCCAGAAGAGCCAAAGGCCTCCTCCGAATCGCTGCATGAGAGGCCAGCTATTTACCGCTCCCGCACCTCTGGCACCCTATCCCCTGCACGTGTTCTCTCTCGCCTCCCATCTCCATCCCGCAGCCGTGCCAACACTGCTCCCTCACGTCCTGGGTCCATCCGCCGTGCAAAGACCGATGTCGACGAAGCTATTCGTGAACTCAACACTATCGTTGAAGAGCGCCGGGCATCTGCCTATCGTTCACAAACCGAATCGCCTGCCCTGATCAACCGCCCTCCCCCATCGCCATCCCACCACGTCCCATACATCGCACCATCTATGCGTATGCATGTCCGTTCAGAGACTCTCTCTGACATTGGCTCCGCATTCTCCGCACCTCTGGCCACCAACAAGGCAATCTCCCCTTCGCCATCCGTAACCTACTCCATTACTCCTCGTCCTCGCCGCACAACCACCCTCACCCTCGCGCCCCCCTCGCGCGACAGCACCATGGCCCTGTGCTCCAACCCCATCACTCCCCCCGCACCCCACACCCCAACCAAATCCATAACTCGCCTAACAACCTGGCTCCGCCGCAGCGCATCCCACAGCGCAACATCTCCAACCACACCCCAGCCCTTCTACAAATGCTCCCCCGAACCCGAAACCACCCGCCCTTCCTCCTCCCAAACCCTCTGCAACACCCACGCCCGCCAAGACTCCAACGATTCAAACTACACAGCCACCGTCACCGTCTTCTCCTCCTCGCCCACCATGCACTCCTCACGCTCTGCATCCCCTACGTTCATCGATATCCCGCCCAAGTCGCCCCTCAGGAAGAAACGCGTCCCAGCGCCGTTGGTGCTAGATAAGGAAATCCACGTCGATGCGTATGCGGGCAGGAAGAGGGAGATGCCGCTTAGTCCGAACCGAGGGCTTTTGAGGGGTATGGAGATTGTGGGGAGGGATGTGGGGATGGGGGTTGGGATGGTTTCGCCTGGGGCTGTGGGGGTGGCTTTTTAGATAGGTAGATAGACTTTGGTTTGGGTTTGGATGGGAAAATACAGGGTTTGGGTCTGGGTCTGGGATCTGGCTGGGTTTAGATGGATTGGTTGGCGGGGTTTTATTCTTTTTTCTCTTTGAGGCTTTTACTCTTCCTTCTTCTTTTCGTGGTGTGGGTTGGATGTATACCCTCCGCTTCCCTTGGCCTGGTCCTGGTCTGTTTCTCCAGTCTGCTGTCTCGCATGACGGGAGAGATGTAAGAATGTAGATGGAGATGGGATGGGACGAGGGAAGCGGATGTCTGAACCTGCTTTTATTATTATTTAACTATTTATTCTTGTTTCTAGGCATCGTTGTTGCTGTCGGCAGTTTTGGTGTTGACGGTGGTGGTGGTGTGTAGATGTAGATGTAGGATTATATAATCTTCTTCTTCTTGTTCTTTTTAGATTCATTGTTGGCTTGGTCTGTCTGTGGGCGCAGCTGATGGCTTTTATGTTGTAAGAAAGGCAAATGAGTAGAAATGAAGTTTGAGTCGTATACACACTTGATACTGGATACTATAATGTATATATCAAGTCTAAACACATCCTACTAGACCGAATACAATTCATGGAAAATTATTTCAAGAGGTTATTCCAATATTAATTTGAAAATCAATTACATATTTGAAATAAAAAGGCCAATGTATGATTAAAAAACAATACAATATATATCTAGCCTTGAGTCAACGTTCAAGTAAAGGGTAGTGATGTGCAGTCGTTCATGTGATTTTAGCTGTGACATAACTAGCGACCCCGCGGAGCTTTCACCGCTCTCGTTTACTAGACCCGCATGAGCTTGGGAAGCTTGGGCAACTGCCCGCACGACTCATGCTTCTGCGACAGTACACGACTTGTGCAACACCACGACGAAGTCTCAAGACATTGAGACGCCATACAGTCGAAGTCGCACTGTATCCATCGCTACAACATTGCTACTCGCGTTGGCACAAAACTAGCGGAGTCAGTCACTTTCGAATTGAACCATAGCGTGAGGGCTGAATATAGATTGAGCCCTTGAACACGGCTGAGACTATGAGCGGCGCAGTCTGAAGAAACCATGGCACAAGTTCAACGACCCCTGATTATCCAATCGCATATCATACGGCTGTGTTGTCCGCGCACTTCTCGGCGAACAAACAGTGGTCTGTTCGCCAAAGCTCCCCTCAGCCGCGGCCTCAACACACGAACAGTCACCGACAATGACATTTCACGCCTGGCCAGTCTGCCATTACATCCACTGACTCTTGCGGATCTCGTAAAGCATGTTCATCAGTTCCCTCGCACCACGCGATTTGCTAACAATGGTCGCGTGTTTAGACACGGACGACCCCCGCTCACTACGCAACAATTACTCACTTCTGCAAACTTCACCCTCTCGATCCTTCCAGCACGGCTTGCCCACCGCATCCAATCGCTTCGAAACTTGCCTTTCATCGTCGTATCGAATCCCCACGTGTCCAAGATCCATTCCAATTACATTCACAGCCTGTCAACACTGCTACCATGGGCGGAACACGAAATCACAACGCTCGAAGAGGAGGTGCGCTTCACAGAGGTCATGGCTGATTTGGTGCAGACCCACTCAAACACCATCAGCATCCTGGCTAGGGGCTTTTTAGAAGCTAGGAAGTATATCCAGCCCAAGGATGTGACGCGCTTCCTGGACGAGCATTTGCGAGCCAGGATTGGCACGAGATTGATTGCTGAACAGCATCTTTCTCTACACTTTTCGAGCCAGCCACATAATGAGATCATGCATGAGGCAGACGAGAACCCAGGTTACATTGGCGTTATCGACACCAAGCTGAAGCCTGCTACCATTGTGGAGCATTGTGCTAATACTGTGGGTGAGATTTGTGAACTCAAGTATGGTGTCCGACCTACCGTTGTGATCAACGGTGAGCCAGATTACACATTTGCCCATATTCCTGTCCATCTTGAGTACATCATCACCGAGCTGCTCAAGAACGCTTTCCGCGCCACTGTTGAGAGCGGCATGGAGCGAGAACCTGTTGAAGTTACCATTGCACCATTGCCAGAACTTCTCCCAGAAAGCACGGGGACCAACGACCCAGAAGATGCTTGCAACAAAAGAGTCGAAAACAGCGATCAAGGAAATGTAGATGTGGCGTCACAAGCATTCACCGGTCTCCATACGTCCACGAATCCCAAAGTCGGCGCTGACATTCTTCCCCTCAAGCACAGCACGCCTGGGGTAACAATTAGGATCCGTGATCGAGGCGGTGGTATATCACCTGAGAACCTGGGTCATATCTGGGACTATAGCTTCACGACATTTAATGATGATCAAGCCTCATCAACCTTATCTGGCCATAGTTCAGGGAGCGGCATGGATGCACTGAATGCAATTTCAGGTCCTGGCGGAGATGGAGCACATAGTCTTGCGGGGCTTGGATACGGTTTGCCGCTTGGAAGGGCCTACGCTGAGTACTTTGGAGGAGGTATTGCAGTGCAGAGCTTATGGGGTTGGGGCACGGATGTGTATTTGAGCTTGAGGGGAGTAGGAAGGGTGGATGAAGTCGAGAGTGCAAAGGTCACTACTGAGAAGAAGGAATGAACAGTTGGCCTATGATCAAGCCATCGATCATTTATGGATCGATCGAGGTCTGATAGCATGGAGATGTGCATTGCATAATAGCATACTGTTAGCAAGTGGCAGCCAAGATGATACATTGGAGCGGCATCAGCAGAGAGCACAAGATGTGGTTTGTATAGGGGTATTGGTATTTGGAAGGTCAGGGCAGCTACCACTACTCAGCTAGTGGAAAGCTGACACCTCAACATGATATGAACGCATTATGCCATGAATCGTTACTGCCATGCATCGTGCCACCAGAACTCTACTGAGTCCTAACCTCTGCATCCTCCTCAACAGTGATCTTATCGTTTGACTTCAGCGTAGTTACGACGTCATCGGGGAGTTTGGCACTGTTGGTAGCTGATCAGTGTATGCTTTGGACCAAGAGCATGGGTAAGCTGAACGTACGTGAAGCCCTTGATCAGAGTGAACTCATGGACCTGGTAAGCCAAGTCAGAATCATTATTTGCGATCACTCATATGTTTGTTCAGAGCTTACGATCTCTCCGCCCTGGTCTGTAACATGCTTCTTAGCGTTCTGGAGCTCCTCATACGGAGCATCCTTGGCAAGTGTCACCTACAGAGCAGAGTCAGCAAATGGTAGTACTAGACAGTTAGAAGGGAGCGTACGTTGAAGGTGGGCATTTTGCGTGTATTAAAGGGTTGGTAAGTAGGGTGTTAGATGGAGCAGCAGAGTGTGAGAGTGAGATGCAGCAGTGGTTGAGGCAGTGTTTATATAGACATGTCACGATAGGGGCCCAGTCAAGCAGTTGGGCCTAGAGCCTTGGATACGCGCAGTCAGAACGATGACGTGCGTCCTGTCAACCGGGGCAATTGGCCATGTGAGACCTAAAACAGCCCACTTTGCCTTGCTGGTGCTTGTTGTGCCCCTCAGCCCCTCCATCCTGCCACCCGCACGTGACCGCGATATGCTTATCGATAAGACATCCCTGCATGCCCGCTAGCGCGACTACTAGCGCCGAAAATGTCTGGATTCGTGAATTTCGCGAAGTCTTGCCGCTGCTTTGCTTAACGTCTGCTATTTGAAAGCTTCTACAGACGCTCCTTTCACTCCAAGGCGTTGCTCCAGTGACTTCTGCAGCCATGGCAGATCAGGGCAATCGTCCTCACCGGACGACCAAGGAGAAGAAACCGCATACGGGCGGCCCAAATCCAAAGGCCTTTGCCTATGCGACGCCTGGAAAACTGCAAAAGCAGGCGGCGCGGTCTCACGATGTATGCGATTTTGGAGAGAATAGGTTCAAAAAGAAAGACCAGGCTAACATTCACAGGTTAAAGAAAAACGTCTGCATGTCCCGCTCGTCGACCGCCTCCCCGAAGAAGCGCCTCCCATCATCGTCGGTGTCGTTGGCCCGCCTGGTGTAGGCAAAACTACACTGATCAAATCGCTTATTCGTCGCTACACTAAACAAACTCTCTCCACTCCGACCGGACCCCTCACAGTTGTGACGTCGAAACGGCGGCGCCTTACGTTTGTAGAATGTCCGGCCGATTCGCTCGCTAGCATGATTGATATCGCAAAGGTGGTTGATATTGTGCTGCTCATGATTGACGGAAACTACGGCTTTGAAATGGAGACAATGGAGTTCCTGAACGTCTTGAGCGCAAGTGGAATGCCGGGTAATGTATTTGGCATTCTAACGCATTTGGATTTGTTCAGGAAGCAAGAAACCCTCAAGCTGCAAAAGAAGAGGTTAAAGCATAGGTTCTGGAGCGAATTGTACCAGGGCGCAAAGCTTTTCTACTTGTCGGGTGTGGTCAATGGGCGATATCCGGATCGCGAAATCATGAATCTTAGCAGGTTCTTGAGCGTGATGAAGAATCCTCGTCCGTTGGTGTGGAGGAATAGTCATCCGTATTGTTTGGCTGATCGCTTCCTCGATATTACTCCCCCGACCGATATTGAACAAAATCCGAAATGCGACCGGACGATTGCGTTGTATGGGTACCTGCGTGGCACAAATTTCCCTGCTGGAGGCTCGAGAGTACATATACCGGGCGTGGGCGATTTGACAGTCACCAATACCGAAGCGCTGCCTGATCCGTGCCCGACACCATATGCGGAAAAGCAAGGCGAGAAGTTGACGGGAAAGAAGAAGCGCACAAGGTTGGGTGAAAAACAGAAGATTCTGTATGCGCCAATGTCAGATGTTGGCGGCGTGTTGGTCGACAAGGACGCGGTGTACATTGATGTGAAGACCTCAACCTTCGACCCTGAAGCGGATTACTCTGAGCGCGGCCTTGGAGAGCAAATGATGATTGGTCTGCAGGGTGGACGAAAACTTCTTGGTGAAGACGATAGGGGCTTCAGGCTGTTTAGCGATGGCAAGGTTGTTACCAAGATTGACGATGATGCGGAAGATACAGGGCGAAGATCACAACGCAAGGCGCGAGCTGCAGATGCAGACGATGTTGATGACGCGGATCTTGAGGGCATTGATAGCGATGATGAAGAGCTTCAGCAAAATAATAGCGACGTGGATGACGATGAAGATGATACAGGCTTCCTTGACACCAACGGCCCTTCCAACGGTAAGCCAAGATTTGCACGCAAAGAGTCGGAAAGAAATGGCGATGTGGCGGAAGAGCTCGCATATGCGGACAGCGATTCCGATCTAGGGTCAATATCGGGCGACGAGCGTGATTTGGAAGACTTGGAAGACGGCAGCCTCGACTCGGACGATTTCGATGACGATGACGAGGGTGCACTTCGCTGGAAAGACAATCTACGCGAGAAAGCTGCGCAACTCCATGGCAAGAAACGATCATATCGCATTACCGACCTCGCCAAGATGATGTACAATCTCGATCTCGCGCCGGAGGCTGTCATCAAGAAATGGACAGGCACCGAGGAAGAGGAGGATATTGAAGACGAAGATGACGAGGACGATGGCTTCTTCAAGAAGTCAAAGGCTGAAGAGTCTGCGTATACTGAAGATCGACATATTCCAAGGCTAGATTATGAAGAGCTTGCTGAAAAGTGGGAAGACGAGGAATATATCGAAGCCCTACGCAGTCGATTCGCTTCCGGGCATATGAATGGCAAGTCCGGAGAAGACGACGAAGAGGATGGCGACGATTTCGAAGGGTTTGACGAAGATGACGAAGGCGATGGCGAATTCGAAGATCTCGAAACTGGCGAGAAGTTTGGTGGAGAAGAATCAAAACCTGAACCAGACAACGAGGCCAAGACAATTGAGGAAGAGCGCGAGCGCAACGCCAAACGCAAAGAAGAGTTAAAGTTGCGATTTGAAGAAGAAGATCGCGAAGGTTTCATGAACGACAAAGCCGATGCACGGAAAGAGGGTGGCGCCGCAGAGGAAGAGTTTGGCGAAGACGACTGGTATGATGCGCAGAAGGCTATGATTCAAAAGCAGCTCGACATCAATCGTGCCGAATTTGACCAGCTTGATGAGGTCTCACGTATACGTGTTGAGGGGCACAAAGCAGGAACATATGCACGTATTGTTCTTGATAATGTGCCTTACGAGTTTGCGGCGCACTTCAATCCACGCTTCCCGGTCCTTATTGGCGGTCTCACGCCAACAGAAGAACGATTTGGATTCGTTCAAATTCGCATCAAGCGGCACAGGTGGCATAAGAAGATTCTCAAGACGAATGACCCTCTCATCTTCTCTCTGGGATGGCGTCGATTCCAAACCACACCTATATACAGCATCTCGGATTCGAGAACACGTAATCGGATGCTCAAGTACACCCCTGAGCATATGCATTGCTTCGGTACCTTTTATGGTCCCCTAGTAGCACCAAACACGGGTTTCGTTTGCATCCAGTCGCTCTCAAATAAGACGCCTGGCTTCCGAATCAGTGCCACTGGTGTTGTGCTCAACGTTGACGAATCGACTGAGATTGTAAAGAAGCTCAAGCTCACAGGTCACCCTTACAAGATCTTCAAGAACACCGCCTTCATCAAAGACATGTTCAAGTCTGCCCTGGAAATCGCCAAATTCGAAGGTGCATCCATCCGAACAGTCTCAGGCGTCCGCGGCCAGATCAAACGCGCCCTCTCCAAACCCGAAGGAAATTTCCGTGCCACCTTTGAAGACAAGATCCTCATGTCCGACATCGTCTTCCTTCGAGCCTGGTACCCCATCAAACCCCGTCGCTTCTACACTCCCGTAACGAACCTCCTCACACCACCCACCCCCGAGCAAATCGAAGCCGGCGAATCCACAGGCTGGACCGGAATGCGTCTAACAGGCCAAGTCCGCCACGAACTCAGCCTACCCACACCCTCCATCAAAAACTCCGCCTACCGCCCCATCGAGCGCCAAACCCGCGTCTTCAACCCCCTCCGCGTGCCCCGCAAACTCGCCGCCGACCTCCCCTTCAAATCGCAAATCGCCACCATGAAGCCCCAACGCAACCAGACTTACCTTCAGAAACGCGCCGTCGTGCTGGGCGGCGACGAGAAGAAGGCCCGCAGACTCATGGATCAGGTCATTGCCATTCGCAACGACAAGGTTGAGAAGCGCCGCAAGAAGCAGGACGAGCGCAAGGATCCGTACCGCAAGAAGGTTGCGGAGAATCTGGAGATGAAGGGCCAGAGAGAGAAGAGGGAGAAGCAGGAGTATTGGCAGAGAGAGGGCAAGAAGAGGAGGGCGCAGGAGGATGGCGGTGGTGGTGGGGGGAAGAGGAGGAAGTAAATATTGGAGTCATTGGTGAGAGGGAGGGATTAAAAGGGGAGGGAGGGAGGTGTAGTGAAGTGTTAGCATTTACGGCGTTTTGTATGGATGTGAATGGTATTGTTGTAAGCAGAGTAGTGGAAAAGAATCGGCATTTGCATTTGCATCGAATTAACTCTTGGAGATCTTACTTGGAATGATACTGTATATTCTATTTTGTTGTGCCTTCTCGTACATCCTATTTCGCACTACACTCCACTGCCTACTTCCCTCCCGCCTACTGATGCAGTAGACCACAACGCAATGCACACCAAGGGTATCAAAAACTCTCTTTCCTACACATGCATTTTCTCCGAAATTCCTCAAAAGAACCTCGTTCTTTCCAAACGCTACAAAACGCCAATGCAGATGTATGCAAACAATACACATAGCCATAAACATAGATATAGACATACAAACCCCTTTCCTCCTCCATCCCATGCACAAAATCTCTCCTCAAGGCCTCTTCTTCCCCTCTCCTCCCTCATCCACATCAACCCCCCTCTCACTCTCACTCCCCTCACCCCAAAAATGCAACCCCACAACCCACGCACACCCCCCCTCCACCAAAAAATGCAACACATACGCATAACTCACCCCATAAACCGCCGCATAACCCCCCACCACCCAAAACACCACACCCGTAACCCTCTTCCTTCCCCACCCCTCACTCCGCGGCACCATACGCCCCGCGCCCACCGTCTCCACAAGCAGTACGAACGGCGTGATGGCCAAAAGATTGTGGTGCGGCGAGAAGGGCGTCAGGTAGTGCACGGAGAGATTGCGGATCCAGACGATGAGCACGGGGAGGTTGAGGGGGAGGAGGAAGAGTAGCAGGAGGAGGAGGGAGTGGGTGTAGTTTGTGAAGTTGGTGGGGTGCGGGGTGAGGGTTGCGCGGGTGGTGGTGAGGAGGTGGGTGAGGCAGAGGAGGGTGTAGGCGAGGTGGTAGGGGATGACGGTTGTGGTGAGGGAGAGGAGGAGGAGGGTTGTTAGGATGCGGCGGGGTGGGGTGGTTGTTGTTGTAGAGGTCGTGGTTGTGGTGGCTGGGTTGATGAGGGTGTAAGGGATGGCGAGGGTGGCTTCGAGGAGGAGGGCGATGTAGTTGATTGCGATGCAGATTGCGGTGCACATTAGGCCGAAGAGAGGGACGAGGAACCAGAAGAAGGGGTCGTCGGTGCCTAGGAGAAGCTCATGTGTGGTGTCATCGAGGAAAGACGCGACGTTTCCAGAAGGATCGGGGAATTGTCCTTGCTCGTTAGCTTGACGCTGAGCTCTGGCCAAAACAACAGATAAGATTGTTAAAGCCGTGAATGATAGTGGAATCGACGATTGCAGCGCGTGATTCAATCCCTGGGCAAAGCTCATAAAAACCCCTGTCTCGTCGTAGGTGCGGAACTGCTGGCGTAACACCAGAGCCACTATCAGGAGTGGGAAAGCAGCAAAGACAATTCGATATCGCATCCACAGCTTTCCAAGACTACCTAGGACATCAACCTTGAGCGTGATCTCTACGTTGCTTTCTTTGCACGTGGGATCGGACCAGATCTGCAAAGAGAGTCCTTTTGATGGGGCTTTTGAACGTAGTGCTGGTGGTAAGTAAGGCGATTTTCCGTAAATGTTGATCTTTGCATTCTCAACATTCACAAAGAACTTGCTCTCGTATACATTGGTGATGTATTGGCGAAGCAAAGGCGAAAAGAGCTCGCCCCTTCCGCATGATTGTTTTCCTACGTGCACATCGTAGGCTAGCAGGCTGGAGTGCAAAGCGGGCAGTTGAATGTCCATAGTCATTGGACGTGAGGTTGGAATTTGGACAGAAGCTCCACTTATCAAGAGACTTGGTAAAGCGGTATTGATTTTCATGGTTGAGGCGGCAATGGAGCTGAACTCTGCGACAACCCATCCAGTGTTGTGTGTGCTTGATTTGTCGATAATTGCAACGATCTCGAAGCCACGGAGATCATTTAGCGCATACTGCAAGTAAGCAAAAGGATGACGATCAGTTCTGAAGGGCATATCCGAGTGACCGAGAGATTCGGGAAGTACAACGACATCTGAAGCGGCACTCTTGCACGCATACCGCGTGGCACCAGGATTGTCACCTGACAGATCAAGGTTCACAGAAAAATACGGGGTCGTTTGTCCAGGCTGCGATGCAAGTGCGTTGCACAAGAGAACCTCCAACACGCCTTGGCCACCCGGGTGATCAAGTCTCTCGTTCGTCAATAAGGTGAACGTTGTATCTTGTGTAGCTGAAGTAGGAATAGGCAGTACATAAGCGCTCGGTCTACGATCAGAACTTCCAAGCGTTCGAAGCTCAATTTTTCCGTGGGATGCGGTGGTTGCACTTATTTCATCCAAGGCGAGTAAAGCGTGTGCTTCCTCATGTGGAAGCGCTTTTTCAACAATGTCTTCAAGACCAGTCAAGAACCACTTTTTGAAGCCTCTCATACGCGAGGCACGGGGAACGGTCTGAGTTGCCCTCGACACATCAATTACATCGTACAATGCTCGCACTACGCTCTTGCGAGCTTGGTCACACCAGGTAATGGCCAGATGATCCATGCCAGTCCAGACGTTCGGAATTGATGACGTGAAGACTGTGAATCCATGAGTTTCTGGGACCAAGGAAGTGGTATCTGCATAGTCTGAGGAGACGATTGTATCCAGACCACCGCCAGCAATAGAAATGAGAGTTACATGCCACAAAGGGTTGTCGGTAGCCAATTTTTGTGCATAAGCGTTCCTCCAGTAGTCGTTGACTTGTCTGTAAATACGTACCATGTCGCCGTCAAATGAGACTGGGGGCCTAGCATGCGGAGCGGCAAGAGTGACGATGGTATTGATCGAGTTTGCTTGATAATTTGGCATAGTGACCATAGTTCGCGCGACCACGCCACCCATAGAGTGCCCAACAATCAATACTGATGTAGGGTCTGGTAAGTAAGAGTCCCGCTGCACACTGCCTGGGGTGTGATATAGCGATAAGATGAATGTAATGGCATCGTTAAGATACTCGGCCTGATCTAGCAGAGTTTGTCCATGAAAGGCGGTAAAGTCCTCATTGAAGTCCACAGAGAAGAAATCAAGGGGCCTTTTCGATCCACTGGCATTGAGCTCGTGTTGGACCGAGTTGTGGTAATGGTAAGCTGCCTCAGATGCAAGGGACCTGACCTGTTTGTAGCTCCCCGCGTTCCCAGGAATGAACAGAACTGGTACGCCTTTAACGGTAAACTCTTCGTCAACGCCCCATTCTCTATACAGGTATAATGAATATTTGCCAGCGAGGCGAGTGTGCTCAGTATCGAAGGTGTCAAATTTTGAGTATGTTGGGCGCATATATGCCATCTCACAGCCTTTGGCATCCAATTGCATCGTCAAGAAGGAATTGATCATGAGATATAGCGCCGCAAACCCCACTACAGCAGTTGCAACAGTGTATATGGAGCTCGACCACGGGTTGCGCAGACGTAACCGTTGTTTGTCATGTCGATTATCGGCCATGTTGCGCGTTGGGCTGCTATTTGCGACCGAAATCTTCGTGGGTTGTGTTTGCTCGGTTGACATTCGTGGGCAGTGTTGGGAATGGGCAGGGGGCCGCACGCTCGAAGGACACTCGAACGTCTGGTGCGAATCAAAAGTAAAGAAGCTCGAGCCGACTTCTTTCACCAAATGATTCTAGTCTTGCCCACGATTGGCACACCGTTTGCTATGCCTTCAAGTGAATCAAAATATCCGTCATACTTCGAGACTTTGTGGGTGCCTAGGAAGACTATTGCCGCGTGGCTGTGACAATAGTTGTACACTGTTGTCGCGTTTTATAGCTTCCGTCAGATGCCCCTTATGCCTGCCTCGCCTCGGTTGCGAAGCGCGAAAGAGCAGCTTATAGACAAACACTCAATCTGCGCCTTCTGCTACGAGATATCCGCAACTCGATCGACCTTAAGGGAACATACGCGCACGTGGGATCGTGTTCGAGTTAGGGCGGACCAGTCGGCGAGTGACGAGTGTGTCGCGTGGATATGTTGCGGACCGAGTATCTTATTAGAATGCGGCCAGGTACAGGAGCCCCAGGGCGCAAGAAAGCAGCGATAGAAGCGTTCGTGAGCGTGCAATTGCAGCTTCTCTATCGATATGAGGTCCTGGTCAAGCTCTCGCGTGGTGCACGATCAACAAGGGTCCTGCGGGAGAGCTAACCACTAACATGGGACGCGCTAAATTCTCCAATCTCAACGTCCATCACGGATATTCGATCCCAATTCTCTCGCAATTTCAAGGCATGCTGCAATACAGGGAATTTGTCACACCTTTCGACGTGATCCACTGAACGTAGTCTGTGTCCATCATGTTACGTGGAGGAAAAAGGCCATCAATACAGTCGAGTACCGATAACTTCCTAGATCTCACCGTTGCTTCATGGGACAGAAATTCCTACGACCATCCATTCGATGGAGGCGCGAACATCTTGGAGAGTTTATGATACGAGACATTCATTGAACCTGTGTTGAATTTTTCGTTGATCCTATCGCCGTGAAACTGGATGGCGGGGAGGACGAGAGATATTGGCCCCAAGTGGCCCCTTAAAGTGACGTACATGAACATTTCACATTCCAACTGCCATTGGTTGCAATGCCGCCCCATGCGGGTCAGTTTTATAGCTTCTATGTGATGACGCTAAGTTGGGGTGACGTTTGACAAAGACTACTCTCATTCAGCGTATCTCTCTTCCATAATCTGACCACACTTAGAAAAACATCATTAGAGTCATCCGTGAGAAGAAGAACCTCCTTTTCCAAAAAGAGCAGGAAACATGAAGACGCTGTACCAGTACGAGAGTATCATCGCAGATAGACAGATTCGTTTAGTCGTCTTACTCCCCGGACAGCAGGAGGCTGATATCGCATGCATTTTGCAGACAGAAGATGTGACCAATGCACCTTCATACGAGGCCATCTCGTACGTGTGGGGAAACATGCACGATACGAAACCCATCACTTTACAAGGTTGTCTTGTACAGATCTCTGCCAACCTTGAGGCGGCCCTGAGGCACCTCCGACATGCAGAAAACCGGAGGATTCTTTGGATAGACGCCATCTCTATCAACCAGGAGGATGAATCTGAGAAAGCACTTCAGGTAGCCATGATGGGTCGGATATATAAGTCATGTGAGCGTGTTTATATATGGCTTGGACTTCCAGAATTTAGAGGGTCTCAAGCAACTCGAGGCACGAACCCTTTTGCCTTGATTCAACGCTTTGCGGATAGCCGCCACAATCCCCGGCTCCCACGTCTTCGGCACCCCAAATTTCGGAAGCGAAATGTGGTCTTCCCTAGCACCTCGAAGTACCAAAACAACTTTGAAGCTTTTATGGACGCTTGTCGCAGCCCATGGTGGTCAAGATTTTGGTGTGTACAAGAGCTCCTTCTTCCACCAGAAGCTATACTACTCTTTGGAAATGGAGAATATCATGGACTACTCTCATGATAGCTTTAAACAAACATCGTCGGCATCTCATATCATGTTGCCTCTGTGCGTCTAGCAAGATACCAGACAAGTATACCATTCTAGAGGATACTCTCATTTTCGATCGACCCCAATTTGCAAACGAAGGATTAGCTTCAAATGAAGATAAAGCTTTCAGGGATCAAGACCTCGTCCTCAGGAGCTACCGACATAAGAAATGCAAAGATTATCGAGACAAGGTCTTCGGTATACTAGGACTCATCAACCCAGAGAAGCATCCCGACATCGTCACAGACTACACCTCGAGCATCAGCGAAGTATACACCAATGCCATGATTTCGATCATTTCCCATGAAAACGATTCATTATGCTTTCTGACGGGCTCCGGCTTCAACTCTCAATCATCACTGTATCACTTACCATCTTGGGTCCGCGATTTTGGACAGCGTCCCGACGAGACTGCCATGCTTTACGAAAAAATGCGTATGCAAGCCTACGGTCTATACAACGCCTCCGGAAATGGACGAGTTTGCCAACCGCGAATACACGATCGCGCCATACTCGAGTTGAAGGGCGCTCCAATCGAGCGAATTAGTAAAATTGGAACTGCCTTCACAGAACGAAGTTGGGGCCATTGCACACGTATCCTTCGAGAGTGGCACTCAATCGCCGGCATACACCCCGCACACATGTTTGCGATGGTCAAAGGTGATACGACGCAGCAAGCCTTTTGGAAAACGATCGCTGCTGATGTTTTCTACGATCTTGAAAAGAACGGGCGGCGAATGAGTATTCAAGATATTAAGTGTTATCTCAAATGGGCGCTGAAGACGATTGCATCATTGAAAAGATTAGAAGCACCAGCTTTGCATGACAAGTTCGTGGTAACTACCTTGACAGCTATTTATGGGCGGGCTTTCTTCGTGACTGAGAAAGGCTCATTTGGACTGTGTGATCCTCAAGCAAAAGTGAGAGATGAGATATGGCTCATAACTGGAGGCAGAGTGCCATTTGTTTTAAGGCCTCATGGAACAGATCATAATTTTATTGGAGAGTGTTATCTTGATGGGTCAATGGACGGTGAGTCTGCGAGCATTGCGGAAAAACTTAGTCAGCAAGTACATCTCAGGTGATGGCATGGGTGGGAATACTATTGAAGTTGGATGTATGATGAATCGCGTTGAGCAAAGAGATGGTTGTTTTATTTAAAGCTCAATCTCGATATGATTAGGCGAGTGTCAAGTGATTCCTGCAACAAGGTCAGTAGGTGCATTCAGCCTTGCCGCTGGAGCCTGATCTCAGCCTGGTCCGCATATTAAACATATATATATATCTATAGACTGTACCTTATTCGAGCTACCTCATGAAGCTCTAAGTGATCTGTGACGAATCATTCTCGCCGACCGAGGTACTTAGCGCAATATATTGTACCTATTGACCAACCTGCCAATATCGAAGTATGGATCGCCAGTATACATACCGACCATTGGATCGCGACAGATCCGAAATCCGACTTCTTACACTTTCCCCATCAGGCTTTGACAAGCGCTTCAAGGACATACCGATTTGCTACATACATCATGCGAGTCTTCTGGATGATTTGAGTTATACAACACTCTCGTATGTATGGGGAGATGTTGGCGACCAACGCGTTATACTACTCGACGACATCCTTGTTCGGGTCACTCGGAATCTTTACGATGCATTGATAGCGCTTAGACCTTATGAAGAATCAATTATAATCTGGGTCGATGCACTTTGCATCAATCAATCTGATGACACGGAGAAGAGTTGGCAGGTCGATTTGATGAAGCAGATATACTCTCGCACTACTAGGGCTATTGCTTGGTTGGGTCCAGCAGACGGGACTAGTGATTCGACACTCGATTATCTTAATGCTTTTGGAGAAATGGCTGAGGCTTGCAGTTTGGTTGCGATGTCGGATCTTGTTATACGCACTCACGATCCAATTGTTCATAATCGGGTGTCACCAATCGATCTGGATTTGAACAAGAAAAGTAACAGATCTGTTCTAAATTCATTTGATCCCGTAAATCAGACTGGTATACAACCCTTGATCCACAAAATTGACGGTTGGCATGCAACCGATGGAATATTGCCAATCGCTGGCATGACTGTATTTTTTACACGGCCATGGTGGGGAAGAATCTGGGTGCTCCAAGAGGCAACACTTCCAGAAGAAGTGCAGTTGATGTGTGGGGCAAAGTTTATATCGCGCCGACGGTGCCATGCTGCACTCAACGCATTGCTTATAATAGGACAGGTAATGAGCGCAAAAATTCTGTATGAGCCAGCTATGGCTACAGATTGGCATCGTGCTGTTCTAAATATGCCTCGTCATGGGCCTAGCATCATGCTCTCAAACTGGTCAATATACCGAATGGGGAGACTTCCATTATCGAGATTACTTCAAGCAACATGCTTTAAGAGTAGGGACTTTCTCTATTACCAAGATTTCCAAGGTATGGACTCAACAAAGAAGGAAGATAAGATTTTTGCATTGCTTGGAATATCGGCCGATAAAGACGAGCTCGAGAACATGGGCGTTTTTCCAGACTACAGCAAATCCTACCAGATAATTTACACAACAGTTATGGCTGCTCTGCTTCGTCAAGGTCACTTATCTTTGCTTTCATTCTGCCAAACATATGGACTTCGCAATGACCTGCCTTCTTGGGTTGTGGACTGGTCACTCCCTCTCACACGTATGTTACAGTCTTTAGAGGAGGACTGTGTCACTCTTTCTCCAGAATTCTCTACGTCTTCAGTCACTGCGGATGGCTCGAAGGTGACAATATTATACAGAGCCAATTCTCCTTGTGGAATTTCTTTGCCTGCTTGTTTGTACGACGAAATCAGGGTGAAAGGGCAATTCCCATTTGAGGTTGCAATCTTGGATCCGAATAAATCCTTGGATGATTATAACCCGTGGGCTTCCCGTTGGTTGATAGAGACAATTCTTCTATCTTACCATGTTGATGGGATGTACAGAGGGTTCAAAAGCCGTCTGAGTGCGGCTGTGCGAACCGCCACAGGAGGTAGAGAATTGCATTCCATTCCGGCTGATGGAGCAAACAGTTTCAAAAATGCGGTCACACTTCTTCGCCTAGGTCTTAAATTCATCAATAACGGCCAGATGAAAACAGATGCCGAGATGTTTCTACGCACTCAAAAGGAAAGTTTAAATGCCAATGTAGCAATACTGGAGGCCACGGTTGCATTCATCTTGACAATGGCTGAATACAGAATTCCATTCGTGACCAACAAGGGTCACCTTGGCTTGAGTACCGTACACGTGGAGTCAGGTGACTCTGTTGTGGTCATTGAGGGAGCCCAAGTTCCATACATCTTACGTGCTCAGTCAGATGGAAGGTATCGCCTCATTTGCGAGGCCTACGTGGATGGCATAATGCAAGGAGAGGCTGAACAGAAGGAGCGTAGTCAGATGATAGAGATAGTATAGTCATAACAAGACATTTTGGAGTTGATCAGAAGTACCTCAGTTAAGGTTTGTCTCAATAATTCATGTGTCAGCACTGCAAGCATTCACAGGCATAAAAACCCCCACATGACCCCAAAAATCATACATACCTACACTTCCACTAATAAGAGACAGCTCAAAATAAATCTCTCTTTGCAACCAGCAAAAAAGCACCTCACCCTCTTGTCCGCTACCTTTATAGGTTACGAGGTTCCAAGGCGACCTAAACCAGGCGAACTGATTTTCGGTGACCCATGCGGGATTCGAACGAAGGACCTCCAGGTGTCGGCGGAAAGTCAGATTAAGCGTAAACCCCCGGGTAAAGACCACGGAGACAATACGAAATTAGAGCCAAGCAGACCCTTCAGCTGGAGGTTGTTCGTTCGTGAAAGATTTGTAGAATTAATTACTTATATACGGGAGACAAGACTTTTTGTTTGTAGTTGTGAAAACGCTGGTGGTGATGGGATTACGTCACACTGTTGTGGGAGGGAAGGAGCGAGCAAACGGGCAGGAGCGAGCAACTGCCGTTGGGTACAGCACAGCGGACGACATCAATATAGACAGACCAGCTTTTGAAGGGTGCCCATGATATAGATTAAGTCGGGTCTATCATTTAACTATCCAGCACCTTCAACATCTCCTCCACACTCGCAAACTTCTCTCTCTCTTTTCCAACCTTCTTACCTCTCTCCCGCTCGGTCTGATCAATGACCTTCCAGTCCTTCCACGCCAAAGGTCTCACGCCACGCGACTCTACCTCACCCTTCACACCATCCCAGCCTAGGCCAGTGCTTTGGCTTTTCCCAGATACATCGTTTAGGAACGGCACGTCTGACTCCCAGTCTTGCGCAATGATATCGGCAGACGAGAACGCATCCTGCATGGTACTTGCTATAACGCCTGTTGGACCGCGCTTGACCCATCCAGCGCAGTACAACCCATGCACATGACCTGCTGTAAGATTACCAGGGCCTACAGAGGGATTGATAATGCGACCATATACATCGTTGGGTATGATACCAAGTTTAGAATCAAAGGGCACACCCAGATCGGCGAGACCTGGAAGCGCGGTTGATTTGTAGCCTACCGATCTGAAAGCTACACTTGCTTCTAGCATAGATTCCTCGTCTGTTGGTACCACCCGTGCGGTGGGTGAGAAGGGATCAGCATCAGGCGCGAATTGCTGCTTTGTAAACGTGATTGAAGATATATGGCCAGATTCGGAGTTCATAGACTTTGGTGCTTTTAAAAAGTCCAGTGCCCATGATTTAGGCGATTCTTGGGGTGCGCTAGGTGTGCCTTTGAGTAATACATCCGCAATTCTCTTTTGTATCCGCTCCAGCTTCTTGACATTCGGTGGGTATAGGGATTTATCGACGGGTTCGAAAGCAACGGATGGGATATGCATCAATTCGCGTGCTTCTTTGACTGTGAAGGCAGCCTAAATTCACGTTAATAAGTACATTTTGTATCTGATACGAATGACCTGCCTGAATAGGCCCACGACGCCCTACAACCCTCACAGACTTAATCTTGCTCTCAGACAGAGTTTGTATGGCCTGTTCTGTGATATCCGTCGAACGAAGGGTATCCACAGGTGTGAGGAGCATTCGAGCAACGTCCATTGCCACATTGCCCTGGCCAATAACTACTGCCTGCTCCCCAGCCTTCAATTGCGGCTTCAAATCCTGGAACTGTGGAAGGCCATTATACCACCCCACAAATTCCCTGGCAGAGAATACACCTTCAAGATCCTCCCCCGGTATGCCCAGCTTTCGATCTTCGCTTGCCCCGTACGAGAACAGCATAGCTTCATAGTGAGGTTTTAGCTTGGCCAGATCAATGTCATGTCCGATCCGAACATTGCCGATATAATTGAATCGTGGAGATTGGGCGACTTGCTCAAATGTATCTTGGCAATTCTTTACATCTGGATGGTCCGGTGCCACACCGAACCTTACGAGCCCGTATGGGACGGGCAATTGCTCATACATGTCTACAATTGCATCTTGGATCTTGTTCATGAGACGATACGCGGTATAGAAGCCTGCAGGCCCAGAGCCAATGATGGCAATACGTAAAGGCTTCTTTCGATTTGCTGTGGCCGTAGAGTAAGCATTTTGAGTTGCTGGTACGTATGGTCGAAGGGCGTTGTCTCGAGTCAACGTTGATCGCAGTAGGAGCGATTGAAGGCGATTCGCGGTGGTAAGTCTTCGTACAGCCTGAGTAGAAACATGCTTTCGACTTCTCGTATGTAAACCTGTTACGGCGCGTTGAGTACAGCTAGTGCAGATGTAGGCCGCACGGGGTAGGGGTCGGGCTGCATGCATTATGCCAAATAGTCACGTCGATGACTCTGCTTGCGGTTGCGCGGTTCTTCTCAAATGATTATCGATAAGACCGGAATGAGCTATCACCGCCAGATCGTCTTTCACAAGAATCAAACATACATAACCAGGTGTATTTTCCTGCTACCAACGAAGACGAGCATCAATCGTATTCGTCTACATGGCTTTTTTGTGGTTTGTAAGAACTTGGTCGAGACGGCATCCTAACCACCTTGCTTCCCCACCAAGCTGGCCAACAGTCTCGCCAGCTCCCCACATGTTCTTCACATTTCCAAGCTTCAGCAGTGTGCGCTATTTTAACTGATGCACAAGCCGTCCCGTCTAGCCGCGCATCGTCACGTCATGGGTGGCCGTCACATGCATGGGTAGTTTATTGGACGTCGCCATGGCAACCACTGTTTACTATACTATCGACCTAGATCCTCGCCAGCATTCCTCAGCTAAGCGAGTGTACCTGCGTACCTCAACTTCGTTGCGGACGGTCATCGTCGGTGCCCATACACGTTCTTTGCCTCACAACTGCAATCGCAGACCGCAATCATGGTTGGCCGGTTCCAGCCTTATCTCTACGACCCTCCGGTCAGAAACTCGACGTCCGACTTCAATCCCAAGGCCGTCACAATGGCGAGTCGCATGCCTCCCTCGCCAACAAAGTCGAAGCAGGATGGTCCATTAATCGACTTCAACAAGCACCCCGATAGCTATTTGATCCTTCCTTATGGAAATACCAATGCGAAGCCTATGGGCAAGAAAACCAAGACTTATATCAAGGTTGCGCGATGGATTCAGCTCTTCTTGCGCGTATGCACACTATTGGGAGCAGTTGGCGTGCTGCTGTGCTCCATCTTCATTCGTGGTGCAGTGGACACAGAAGGCTATATCATGCGAATTCCAGTATGTGGTCAAGAACACTCAACCTAGAACAAAAATGCTAACATCTTCAGCCTGGTGTCGACCTCGTCGTTTGTCTCTATGCAATCTACCACCTTATTCGCAATGCCAAGTCACGGCCCCCAGCTAGCTCAGCTAGCTACCATTTCTTCGCCCTGGTAACTGATGCTGGCTTCATCCCTTTCTACGTCTTCACTGTGCTCATGTCTCGACGCAACTCGGACATGGAAGCTGGAGAAGTTGGACGATGGCGTACTATGTTCCCTACAGATGAGGATACGAATAAGGTCCTTGAAACGACTTGGTTGTCAGCAATGACAGTCGGTGCATTACATCTTGTGTCGTTGTTCCTGGACATGTATCTGCTGGTCATCTTCAGGAAGATCTCCAAACTTCCCCCGGACATGAACCCACTGGAGGACAATCTGACAACCCGCCGAAAGAACAAGCACAAGCATAAGAATTCTTCCATCTCGGCTATTACTCCATTGACAGGCGACAAAGAGAGCCGCTTCAGTGCCATGAGTACCGTCGCTGGTGACAGAGTATCGCAGGCAGACCCATTGATTCCCAGTCCTAGCAAGGATCAGGTTGCTTTCTTGCACACGCGCACAAACTCTGAGATGACATACTCGCCACACACGCCCAATTCTGCACGCGAATCCAAAGAGAGATTCTCGATGTACTCGCAGGTACCATCTGCCCGCCAATCTCGCAAAGATCTTAATCATCGTGATGATCTACTTCGTCGTGATAATACCATGGATAATGAAACGCTTGCCCAACGTAAATCTATGCTTGCACAACAAGCCAACATCAAACGACATACTCGAGCCGAATCCTTCATTACGAACGGTTCTAAAGAGCAATTTTACACCCCACCAGCTACTGCCCAAAGTGACAAGCCTGAAGCGACCGGTGATCTATCGCTGCAAAGAAACAGTCGCGAAACTTTGCAAAACGATAATTGGTTTGTCCATCCTGATGACGAGGAGGACCGGGAACCAGAGCAACGCCAACATTCACCTGCCCGCAAACAACAAATGTTCAACCCAACATCGAACCATGGATACAGCACGTTGTCGCCATATGATGATGTATCGGATCTGGAGGACGAGCGTGAACGAGAGAAGCCAATGGCCCCTCAACCCCTTCGAATGAATCCGCCAACTCCTCCACCAACGCAAGTATTTGATCGAAAGCGTGATACGCCACCTCCTTCAGGTCTCCACCGAACACAAACGACGACTTCAGTCTCGACAGACGCTACGTTCAACCGTTCGCATTCTCGCAGTGGTACGCCCAAGTCACGATACTACGGGGATTTGAAGGCTGCTACGAGCGGCGTCCGAAACGGTTCGCCCGCCAATTCACCACACACATCACCGACCAAGGGATCTTTCCGTAACCAGCCAAACAACCTCCCAAGTGCTACCAAGCAATACATTTCCAATACCCCTCCTCCTTCTTCTCACTCTCCTGTCAAGAACTCGCCATTTACTCTGGACAAGAAGTCGTACACTAGTGTACGGCGCACTGGTGAGACAGGATACACACCAGTGAAGGGACAGTCACCACGCGTTGTGAGCCGAACGGGAGTCGACTACGCCAATCCATACGAGTTTGATGATTCTGATCTCGGAACGCCTGGAAGGAGGCGAGATGTCAGTGGAAAAATTGCGGAGGAGGGACGAGGCGGAATGGGTGCAAAGGGCTGGGGAGGTATGACTTATCGCAAGATAAGTGGAATTGCGTAGACTTTCAAACAAGAGATTCACCTAGGGATACTGGGAGTTTAGGTGTAGGATTATATTTTTTGATATCACGACGGGTTAGTTGGGGCTTGTCTTGTACAATGGATTTGGGAGGAAGATCGCACATAGGAAGGCAAATGAATGAATGATTGTCCAATATTTTATTTTTAAACTGAGCTGTGCAGTGTCTATTGTATTTCAGCTTGCAGACGAGGACTGATTAGTGTTTGACGGTCGTTGTGTGCATTTCTACGAAGAGTGCTCAGCCTTGAAGCTGCGTGGTCAAAAGAACGTGAGTTCGCGCGTGTGCGCGTGCCCAACCAGATACCCTGACCGACGCCATTTCCGCATTCGCTGCACGATGTCATGCTTTGACGTGCAGAAAGAGGGCATGGGGGTTGCAGCACACAGCACGAAAACTCAAGATAGCGATCGGCTTACCTGCATTGCATGAGGCTATTTTGATTGCATTGGGAGTGTTGGGACTCGTTGCGTTCGCCACCCGCTAAATCACGCATGTGACTTCGCGGCTGGCGGCTGCGGCTCACGCTGTCGCAATACCCAGTACTCAACGCCTATCTCCATTCACCACCTTGCTACGCGACGCGTGCCTCTCCGTTGGATCCCCTGAGTCTTCTTTCGCGTAGTAAGTCTGCCTGCACCCCTTCCAACGTGTTGGGTTTGGAGACGACTACACAGCTGCCGTTCGCGTCACGTTCACGTCCGCGAGACACGTCCCGGTTCTGGACCAACGCCCGTCCATCTTTGACCTCAACCATTTAGGGCATTTGGCTTCCTCTCCCTTTGAAACCGCGGGTCAATGATTATCACTTTCTCGCTTTTTGGTTCATAATTGCTCGTTCTCAATGTCGCAAGTCGAGGCGTGCTTCTACCCCGCCACCATGCGTAAGTGCCGGCGCGTCAACCAGCGATCAATCGCGATGATAAAGTCACTTATCAATTGCGATCTCAGAAAACCCAAACCCCGTATATTCGCCTGCTGTCCATGCAGCAATTAAGCCAGACGTATCAGATTCTCAAGAATCCGCCTTGTCTGCCGTGTCAAGCGCCTATTCTGCTCCAAAGCTGCCATCATCCTCCAGTAACCTGTCGTCATCAACAGCTGCAGAAACCGATTTCACAACCGATTTTACAACCCCATCATCCATCAATGTGACATCTGAACAGTCCAAGCCCACAGAGGTGTCGATGCCAACCTCGCCAAACCAAGCTCGTGGTTCGGATGTGCGAGCTGCTGCATCGCGGCTTGATACAGGCGCTGCCGGCTCGCTGCAAGTCGGTAACACAACAGCTAGCCCCATGTCCCTCGACTCCCCCGTCCCTCAGGGGTCCAAGAGAACAGCAGATGGATCAGTCAAGGGCTCTGGTATGACTTTGCATAGCGCAAACAGACCTTTTGCTGCTCACAAGAGGAACAAGAGCGTAGACACACTGGGAGGGTCCCGAATTGGAGAGGTGTGTGGTCATCTTTTGATGCACCGTCAGCAGGTCACTGACGCGTACGCAGCTTTCCGCTCAGCTCAAAACCCGCTTGTCCTACGCAATGGTCAAAGTGCAAAATGGTTGGGAGAAGCAATCACTAGAAGAGCTGGAGGAAGTCCATTCCCAGCGCGGTTCTCCCAGTTCTGCACCTAGCCGAAGTGAACGCTTAGCTTTTGATTCACCCTCTGCCTTTGATCGTCAGCGCCGACCTAGTGGTGTGTCTGATAACTCTGACCAGATCATCTTATCGCCAGCCTCAGACCCGTCTCGCTCTCATGCTGTTACACCTTCTTGTTAGTGCCTTTATTCACCATGGCTATGGCCCCCACTGACATGTAGCAGTGTATTGGCAACAAGGCAAACCTGCCATGAATGCTGCTGCAAACTTGATATCAGTTACAGGCTCTCGTAATGGCTTAGCTCTTGCCCCAGCTCCTGACATTGAAATTGGCAGGAGACGCCGTTCTAGTATTTCACATCCACCTCCCCCGTTATTAGGGTCAACTCAAAAGAAGCACTTTAGTGACCTTGGCGCTGGCTCACGTACGCCAGTCACTCCTCGTGCAGGTATTCTCCGCATGCCAAGTCAACAGGCCGAAAAGGATGCCGTGGATACATTACTATTCATGAGCAGTCCCAACAACTCTCAACGACTCCCACAGAATAGTCAGACAGCACCGAGCCCACTGAGAGCCGATGCCCCACAACGACGCGTCATGTTCGAGGCATATCCTCCGCAAGATAAGAGGGTTGTCTATCAACCCCAAATGCCGCCTCCACCCCATCATCAATATGGACCATACACAGCACATCCAGCTCGATGACAACAAGAGTAGCTTTGTATATTCGCATCCGAACTCTGCTTCTCGAACCACGGACCTTTTGTATTCTGTGCTAACGCGATGATTGCATTGCCTAATAGGCGTTGTAGAGAAAATACCCACTTGCATCGAGGCCGTATATGTATTTTTTGCTATTCTTATGGTATTCAACACCATTGGACGATGAAGTTTTTGGAAGCATTCTTGAGAGCTGTATAAGCGCAAACACAGTTGCGTTGAAGTGTAGCTATTAGTCTTTGGCCATTCTTAGGGCAGTTTTGACAAAGACAAGCGAGAGCTACGGGTGCTGTATATCATTAACGACCATTTAACGACCAAGATATTTAAATTTTCAAGTCTCCTCGTGTACGTGAAGATGCATCTGAGATGAAGTGAACATGAAGAATCAGCACAGAAGCTACAACAGAAATCTTAACCATTCCGGTATCCAGGCAAGGCTGCACTCACCGCATACTGGTAGCAAACCAAACTACATTCCTCGCAATACGAGCCTCTGAGTACCAGGTCGGTGTTCCTGCATAACCCCTCCGCTCCGACCAACCGCCGAGCTGTGTCCAACGTCATATCAGAGTGGGTCCCAAATCATCAGCCCACCCAAAACAGCCCAAGTACACACTTTAAATACCTCCCAACTCGAGTTTAAAAGCTCAATTGAACCTCACTTTGTTTTTACATCTTCGGCGTGTCATCTCCACTCACAATTTTCTTTATTTTCCTCTTTGTTTGCTTGCGGAAACATTACGCTTACTTGACGCGCTACCGACTATACCTTGCAGGAACATAATTAAACCAGACAAAACAACATAAAGTAAAAAGAGAAGGGAAAATGTCCGTCTCAGCGGCGCTCAAATCGCGAGTGCGACGACCGAGTTATCTCAAGAAACTTGCCAAAGCAGAAGACTTACTGCACCATTTCCCCAATGGCGCTTACATTGGATGGTCGGGGTTCACAGGCGTGGGATATCCCAAGTAAGCTCTACCTACTTTCATTCTCTTCCTTCATGAAATTGAGGCATTTGGCGATGCTATCGGGCGAAGGGATGTTTTCCCCTGCTCAGCTTACAGTATAACCGAGCCTGTGCTTGTATTGTGGAGTGTGCAGGTGTTGGGGCGATCTGGAGGTGGAGCAAAAGTTGGGTCCCCGAGAAATGTCCGGCTCTACTGTTTAGAACGTAGGCTTGGATCACGTCAACGTCGGCGACTGGTGCAGGATTGTCTGGGCCTTTGGGACCGCACTATACTCGAATGTCGGGTGATTTCTGCGATAGGAATCGTGGATTTACTGTTTTGTTTGGACTAAATTTCAACGTGCTAATTTTGAGTGCAGGAAAATCCCAACGGCGCTGGCAGACCATGTAGAGAAGAATAATCTTCAGGGCCAGTTGAAGTACAATCTATTCGTCGGTGCGTCTTCTGGCGCCGAGACTGAGAATCGATGGGCGCGTTTGAATATGATTGAGCGTCGGTCACCACATCAGGTTGGCAAAGAGATTGCAAAGGGTATCAATAATGGCAACATCAAGTTCTTCGACAAGCATCTTAGCATGTTCCCTGTAGACTTGATGTATGGGTAAGTTATGATATTCAACAAACATGAATTGAAGCATTGTGCTGACTTTACAAGTTTCTACACACTCAACAAGCCTCAGAATAAGCTAGACGTCACAATCGTGGAAGCGTCGGCAATTACAGAGGATGGCGGCATCATTCCAGGAGCCAGTGTTGGCGCATCGCCCGAGTTGATTCAGATGGCTGACAAGATTATTATCGAAGTCAACACCGCAGCACCATCTTTCGAAGGCCTACACGACATCACCATGACTGACCTGCCACCACGCAGAAAGCCATATCTCATCATGTCGCCAGAGGATAGAATTGGCACCCCGCACATCCCAGTAGATCCGGAGAAGGTAGTTGCCATTGTGGAGAGTGATTATCCTGATCAGACACAGCCAAATTCGCCTGAAGACGACACATCGCGTGCCATTGCTGGTAATCTGATTCAGTTCTTGGAGCATGAAGTTAGCCACGGCAGGTTGCCAAAGAATCTGCTTCCGCTCCAATCTGGTATTGGAAACATTGCTAATGCTGTGATTGGTGGTCTTGCTGTACGTATTCTTCCTTTCAGAAGACTTGAACGGAGCTAACGAGCGTAGACTGGCGGCGCAAACTTCAAGAACTTGCAAGTCTGGACCGAAGTTCTTCAAGACTCTTTCCTAGATCTGTTCGATTCCGGAAATTTGGATTTTGCAACTGCAACCTCGATTCGTTTCTCGCCTGAGGGCTTCCATCGCTTCTACGAGAACTGGGACAGATACGCACCAAAGCTCCTCCTCCGATCACAGCAAGTCTCCAACTCGCCTGAGATTATCCGACGATTGGGCGTAATTGGCATGAATACCCCCGTTGAAGTAGACATCTATGCACACGCAAACTCTACTTGCGTCATGGGCAGCCGCATGCTCAACGGGCTCGGCGGATCAGCAGACTTCCTCCGCAGCTCCAAGTACTCCATCATGCACACACCTTCAACTCGTCCATCCAAGACCGACCCCACGGGAGTATCCTGTATCGTACCAATGTGCACTCACATCGACCAGACCGAGCACGATCTCGACGTGATTGTGACCGAGCAAGGTCTTGCCGACGTGCGCGGTCTCTCACCCAGGGAGCGAGCTCGCGTCATCATTAAGAAGTGCGCCCATCCAGACTATGTTCCCATTCTGGAGGACTACTTCAACAAGGCTGAGTTTGAGTGCTTGAGGAAGGGCTGGGGACATGAGCCACATCTGTTGTGGAATAGCTTTGATATGCATAGGCATTTGAATGAGCATGGAACGATGAAACTTCCCAAGTGGGATTATAAGAGTGCAGAGGAGGCTATGCCCAAGGCGAACTTGTAGGTAGCTGTGTAGGTAGAGATTATAGGATGGGTTTGATGTGCCATAGAGAGAAATAATCATTCATTGCACATTTTTAAATGGGAAAATCAGTCTCAAGTATCATAAAATGGTGACATTGCACACATGCATTTAAGTACGCGAGCTATGGCCACCAAAATCGGCCTCGGCTCAACTTGCCTTTTGAGATGCTGACGACATGCGACATGGATGCGACGCCGCGTCGCATGATAGCTGGAGACTGCGAAGCAACAAACAACCTTCCTTTCGTCCCATAACTTTCTAGACGTACTCACCAGTCAGCCAACATGTTGCAGCTCCTACCGCTGTCAACGCTTCTCCTCATCACCCAAACTCTTGCCTCCCCTCTCGCACGACCAGAGTCAAAGCCGCTCCCACTTCTCATCTGGCATGGCTTGGGCGACAACTACGATGCAGAAGGCCTCCACAGCGTCGGCGACCTAGCCAACAAGACCAACCCCGGTACATACGTCTACTACATCCGCCTTGACGACGACCCAAGCAGCGACCGCACAGCAACCTTCCTAGGCAACGTCACCGAACAAATCGCCCAAGTCTGCGACACCATCACCACCCACAAAGTCCTCTCCCGGGCCCCCGCCCTCAACGCACTCGGCTTCTCCCAAGGCGGCCAATTCCTCCGCGCCCTCATCCAACGCTGCGAGCCCGCCCTCAAAATCAACAACCTCGTCACCTTCGGCAGCCAACACAACGGCATCGCCAAATACCAAATCTGCAAGCCCTCCGACTGGCTCTGCAAATCCTACGTCGGCCTCCTCAAAGCAAACACCTGGGGCTCCTGGGTCCAAGGCCACCTCGTGCCCGCGCAGTACTTCAAATCCACCAACGACACCACCGGCGAGCCCACTGCCGAGTACCTCGAGAATTCAAATTTCCTCGCTGACATCAACAACGAGCGCGCGCTCAAGAACCCCGCGTATGCAAAGAACCTAGCGGCAATCAATAATTTCGTGATGTACGTGTTCGACAACGATACGACGGTCATTCCAAAGGAGAGCGGCTGGTTTGCGTATACGAATGCGAGTGATGGGAGTGTTACGCCGTTGAGGGAGAGGGAGATATATAAGCAGGATTGGATTGGGTTGAGGACGTTGGATGAGAAGGGGGGGTTGCATTTTAGGACGACGGAGGGGGGGCATATGCAGTTGGGGGAGGAGGTGTTGACGGAGGTTTTTGAGAGGTGGTTTGGGGGTGGGGTTGGGAAGGGAGAAAAAAAGGAGGAGGAGGAGGAGGAGGAGGAGGAGGAGGTGAGTGAATTGTAAGAACGATTTGTTTTGCTTTTAGGATTGAAATGGGACTTGTAAGTGTAAATGTAGATTGAATCAGGTAGTTTATTTTTCACGAGATATATACTCTCTACCTAGCCCTTCCCCACAAAAAAACCCTCTTTTGCGCAGGTAACCCAACATACAGAAAACTATCCTGAACGCCCATGTAATGCAAATAAGGCTTAGCACTATCCCCTCCTCATACTAAAGAACTAAGCGATTAAAGGAGTCTGAACACCAGCCAAAGCCTCCTTCTTCAAAGCCTTCTTCTTCTCCTTGCTAATACTGCTCTTCTTTTCCGTCTTCTTATTCTTCTTGGCTTCGCGCCTTGCTTTCTTCTCAGCGAGCTCGTCGTCATCCAACATCTCCTCCTCCCACTCTTCCCATTTCCTCTTGCGGTCTACGGGCTTGCCGTCGGTGAGGGACTTGGTGTGGTAAGGCTGGTCGAGGACTTGCGAGTCGTCGGTCCAGAGTTCGTCGGCGAGCCAGATGGGGAGGGCTTTGGTGGCGGGGCCCTTGATGTGGAGGGAGCGGATGTTGCGCCAGCCTTGTTCGATGTGTTTTGGTATTATGGCGTTGACGACGGCGGTGGTGTTTTCGGTGAGTTGTTGGGGGTTCATGGAAAGCGTGCCGATGCGGATTGAGGTGTTGGCTGACTGGCTTAGGCTGAGGTAGGTGGAGTTGAGGGCTGTTTCAATCTCCTTGGCGACGCCCAATGGGGTGCCGACTACGTTTTGGGATTCTTTGCTGTCCTTCTTTGCGGTCTTGTCGACGTATGCGCCGGCAGTCAGGCGGATGGGGATCGGGCGCTTGGCTTTGCTCTGGTAGAAGGTCTTGCCGAGAAATTCGGCAACAATCTTGATTACTCGGTCATCGACCATGAAGACATCGAACTCGGCGAGGAGGGCGCGCTTCTGCTCATAAGACTTGTATCGCTTCTTCAGTTTTTCTACACCAAGTACGCGAACGACTTTTTCGCGTAGGGTTGCTGGGAAGGCATCGGATGCGACGAGATCTTTGTATGCTCTCTGGGGGTCTTTTGTAAAGATGCAAACTCGAACGTCCTTGGCAATTATGGGGTGGGGAAGAGGACTGGTTTACTGTTAGCATGCGACTCGTAGAATCAGGCGCATGAGACTTTACATCTTGGTAGGCTTCAAACTGGTAGTCTGATTGATGTGCTTCTTGGTAGAGACACTGAGAAAGATGGGCTGGTCATGATCCTGCGCATCATCTTCGTCGTCTGCAAGGTTCTTGACGGCTGCGACTTGATCCTTCTCCTCAACATGCTTCTTCATGTGCGCAACGAGCGCATTCGCAGCTTTTTGCACTTGGGAAGGGTCGAGCTGGTAAGGGGTTCCAGAGGTGACTTTGGTGGTCAATGGCGCTTCGGCCGCATTGGCCTGGCTTCTGGTTACTGCTTTTGATCTGGCCATTGTTGGTGATGTATGGTGGTTGCAAGTCTGCGCCTGATAGCCCGAAAAGCCCCAACTTTTTCGCCTACATGGAACTTTTTGCCGGCGTTATGGTTCTGCCGAAGCTCCGGATCATATCCGCGGGGCTGGGAGCTAGTCCTGATCAGGAAGTTTAATTGTAACCAACCAGCGCGTCTGCCATCGCGCCGCACACGACACGCCAGTGTATCCTTGCAAAGCTGCAAACTCGTGGAGCAATGCTTTTATATTTTACTCGAGAAACATCTATCGCAGATGCTGCAGCTCCTCATCTCGACAAATTTTGCCAGTCGCGTCATGGTGCGCTTGGTCAGGTGTTATGTGTATGCAGCCCCGCAACAGCTGCAGACTGACAATCGGCAGATGCTGTAGCTCTTTGGAAATCTTCAACACGCATTGAGAGCTTCTTCAGCATCTGGAGTTCTTGGCCAAGCGTTTGCAACACTCTTCAGCTGACAATTGCTTCATGAGCGCATCCACGCGATCCAGTTGCAGCCGAAACGCTGCCACCGTGCACTCGCCTTACCACCAGATTTCTGGACGCGTCCATACCGCTTTCTCGCGTCTGTCTTCAGCCTCGGAACTCCACTTTGAGTGCAAGCCGGTCCTTTTCCTGCCTCTCTAACTGTGGGCTGCTGCACGAATATTTTTCTTTGCACTTGCGTGACGTTTTTGTTACAGTGGCGTGTCCCGCTTTGGGCCGCCTGCTGCAGCCTCTCGAAAAAATTGGCGTGTTCTAGTGCGAATATTTCTCCATGAATGATACTCGTAGGTTTCACGTGGACTCTGAGGCCAACAAGAATAATTGTTGGAGGGTGTAGTAACTCTAATGGTCTGACGATGCATTGCTGCCGCGTGCAGTCTCAGGCTTGCTCATTGTTGAAACGCGTTTATAAATTTATCGAAACTAAGACAAATTGGCTACAAGTCTGCAAGTGATGGACGATCTCCGATAGAGTGTGGGCGGAAATGACAGCAAGTGTCCCGCAGTCAGCACGCAATGTGCTCAAAGGCCCCTCGGCGCGTGCAGAAGTGCCAATGAACGAGAAGATATGTGGGATTAGTTGCGGCGTAGAGGGGCTGGGACGGCATAGAAAATCAAGTTGTAAGAAACAGCCGAGTGAGGAATGGACGTAATAGGCGTGATATTTGTGCTCGTGCACGGGGGCTTGTGAAGGCAATCGATGGGCCGGCGAAGACCGTGGGAACATGAGGATGGAGAGCACGAAGTAGACAGATGAACAATTCTTGCTGGTACATGCAAATAGCCAAGTAGTTAATTCATGGCTGCAGAGCACTATTACCCGTCAACGTGCAACGCAAACGGCAGCCAAGGGAGCGCAGCTGCTGGGTGAATGCCTTTGCTCCGCTTCGTGTACTGGTCAGAGCTCGTCTCGCGCTATGCCCACACCCGCGTTCGCGACACCACTCCACTTCTTCCTGGCCGCGTCAATCTGACCCAGTTTCGCTATCGACCTCATGGCCTCTTCTTCCTGACCACCTCCTGTCAGCCCCTTCCTCCTGCTTCTCTCTGCCCTCACATCCCCCATCTCCCTCCACGTCTGCAGTCAGAGCACGTCTCCTGCACGACTCTGCCCGTCAGCGCGCTACCCTTGGTATAGACGTCGACACGTGCAGCATCGCGTCTAAGCTGCTCACAAGGCATCATGGACGGCTCTCCAAGCCATGGATCGCATCAATTGCTTGTCGAGTCCACCGAGTCTCGCTCTCAGTCGCCACAGAAGCCGTGTCTGCTCCCCGCATTTGACGAGACGTCGTTTAGCTCATCACCCTTTCCACGTCCCTCATCCAAGCGAAAGTTCGAGCAGGATTCACCCACCTTCCCCAAGCAAGGACTAAAATACTATCCTTCTCCAGTCAGGTCGACTCTGCCAACCTCATCCACCCTTCTGCCTTCATCATCGCCTCGCAATGCCCGCCCTATCCTGCAGCGGGCTGTGTCTGCACTGTCAGAACGCACCCCACTGGGCGCGGTCCCCACCGTCCATCTGCCTGCCAACGGTGAACTTCTCAGAATGGGCCGTTCCTCTAATTCTGCAGACTATCAGTTATCCACAAATCGCCTCATTTCACGCGTTCACGTCCAGGCCGCGTATCACGCGCCTACTGCAACATATCCCCAAGGGTACATTGAAGTCGAGTGTTTGGGATGGAATGGAGCAAAGATCCACTGCAGAGGACGCATCTTCGACTTGACCAAGGGCGACACGTACATGTCGGAGAATCCAGAGACGGAGATCATGTTGGATGTTCAAGATACTCGCGTCATGATTGCTTGGCCTTCTATCCCCACTCCAAAGCTAGCTTGGGATTCTGATGAGGATGATATGCCCACCCCCACTCGTCGACGACCCAAAGAAGCTTTCGACTCCAGCCCCCCAGTTGTCCCTCGGTCACCGGTCTCACAGTCTCCAATCCGCCCACCGATCTTCGCTGGCTTGGACCTCGCCCCTCAATCTGGCTCTGTACAGGTCTTTGAAGATGCAGATGCTAGTGAACATGATTCCAAAGTGAGCAGCCCAGACTCTGCTGAACATACCTTCATTTGTCCCGCCGAGCCATCCGTCTCGCCCAGTCGGAACGTAAACAGTCAAGACGGCAAGGCCAGCATGCTGTCGTCATTCGCTGATGATGACTTCTCTGACAACGACGAAGAGAATGATCCTGTCGTGCATTCGTTCGGTCCTTTTGGCCAGAACCTGCTGAGTGGTCTAGCCTCTTTCAACACTGCTACGCCAACACAATCCAACACCCCTCGTGTACGTGCCCCATTACTATCACCATCACCGAAGCGGCCTTCAGTTGAGCCCCCTCGGTTCAAGGAGTCACCAATTAAGAATCATGTCGTCAACCAATTGGCTTTCTCGCGCATCCATTCGCAACCTCTATCTGCCATTCACAGTAACCTGCCAGCAGAGCTCAAGGCTTGCATCACCAAGAATACTGATGGCAAGGGCCCAGACGGAAGTGGAGCATCAACGCCTGTTCTTCAACTTACGAAGGAGGATCTGAAGAGGATATTAGATGACACTCCTTGCGTCGGTGAAATCCCTCGTGCTGGAAAGGACGCTGCTGGCCAGCCACTTGAGAACGAGTTCTACTACGTCCCAGAAATGGACACCAATCAGATGAGGCGTGAGACCATCACAGCTGGCACGCGCAGCACTGGTCTTCGTTCGGTTAGAAAGACACACAAGGTAAGTCAACAACCATCTCCTACACGCATTATCCAGTACAGAGCTGACGTATAATAGCAATACTACTGGAAGAAGCCCCGTGTCTGAGACCACCAGAGCTACACCTGCTACATCACGACCACCGCTCTACCCGTACAATCTTAGAAGACCACGACTACATATGTCACACCGTACACGACTCTGCAAGTCTCATACACGCCCACCCATTCCTACAGCTTTCCTTGTTTCTACACTGCATAGCGAGGCGTTACGATACCATTTCTTTGGTCCTGGACTCCTCCAGCGACCTCTTCCAAATTCTCCGGCTCCTTTTTTCTGCATGTACCACTACCACAACCCCATCTCCCCATTTGCATAGCTGGTTGGATGCATAGGTACATCACCTCTCTTCCAATTTCCCAAGCAACAATTTCCCCCCTTGGATCGTTCCACATACGTTATCTCATCGAGATTACTACACGAACGACATCGCATTGGAAACAAGAATATTTTACCCCAAGAGTATTCTTATCTAATGCAACTGCACTGGGTCTTTGCTTCGCCTACTCCGTGGACATCATCATACGTTCACCACGTCGGCACCGAAATCATGATTCTCATCTTCCTCTTCCTCTTCCTCTTCCTCTTCCCTTTTCTCTTTTCTTCTTCTTTTCCTTTCCCTTTCGTCCTTTTTTTTTCTTGTCCTGCTTCTGTTTCCGACACTCCTTCCGTCAGTCGATGTCCAGTGTCAACGAGAGGTGGGAGGTGCATCTGAACGGAGACGACAAATAGATGGTTGGCGGGCGGTGTAAAAGTGTTTTTTTTCTGGAAATGGTGGGCGAGATGGGCTTTTGTGCATGCTGTGGGGATGGGGAAGGGCAGGTGCGTAGGGCAGAGTGCAGGTAGATGAATGCGAATTATTGTTAAAAATTTTGAGGGGCTTTGGTTGGTTGGTGAAGTGATGTGATGCGTTGGTTTGGTGTGAGTGTGGTAGGTGATGTGTTTTCTTGATTATGATGGTCTATTTGAAATGCTTTTAATAATGACTTTAACCATTAATTCGGTCGGACTTCATACAAAGGATCACGTTCACACAAGTTGTTGCAATCAAGACAAGTCGTGGACAATTCGTGGACAAAGTTGGGAAGACGTGATACATGACGTAATCACATCGCGAGCATCACGCGTCTCACGTGACCTGTGAGTGGGTAAGATCCACAAATGTAGGGACAAGGGAAAATCGAAGCTGGTGAATGATTCATTGCGGAACTGCATACATCCGTCACACATTCGTGTCTTTTTTGTGATGCACAAAAAGAAATGTTGATTGATCCACTCTACATGCCCGGTCCCATCATGAAAATCCGAACAATAAGCACCTTGGTGCTAATGTGCTAAAAGTGACCATGCCCTCATGTCCGTCGCATGCATTCGTCGCATTCGTACCACCCACTCCGAACTCGCCGTACGCCGAAGGGAGCGATCCGTTTATTTGAGCTTCTTCTTGGGGCGGAGCTGGTTGGTGTGACCGCACTTCTTCTTGCGCTGCACAGGTTGTTAGCATAATCCCTAAAGCGTCCATCGAAGCGTCATGACATAGACTCTGGTGATGTCGGCGGGAAGAGGGTATGACGTACGCAGTTGACAGCCCTGGGTGGCAGACGTGCGTAGCACTTGCGGCAGATCATCTTGTCGCAGTTGTACTTGGAGGCCAAGGCCTTGAGCGAAGGCTCAATAATACCGCCACGGAGACGGAGGACCAAGTGGAGAGTCGACTCCTTCTGGATGTTGTAGTCGGACAGAGTGCGGCCATCCTCGAGCTGCTTGCCAGCAAAGATCAGGCGCTGTTGATCCGGGGGAATGCCCTCCTTGTCCTGAATCTTGCTCTTCACATTGTCTGTCAATCCAGTCAGCCAAAGCTCGTTGAAATCCGAATTCCTAAGTGATGCATGGTTTTGCGCAGCGTTGCAGGGCCGTGGCGGATCGTGGGAAAGGGGTTTGCGTACCGATGGTGTCAGAGGACTCCACCTCAAGGGTGATAGTCTTGCCCGTCACTGCGAATCAATTAGTATCCTGTTGTCGTATGCGCAATTCGAAGAACAAACGTACGGGTCTTCACGAAGATCTGCATGTTGACGGTGTTGCTGGATCTTGTGCAGAGGGTTCGTCAATGGAAGTGAGGATGCTGAGGTTCAAATTGGCGTGTGAGCGCACAAGCCACCTCGCTAAGCGGCAAGCGCCCCTCCACTCACGTGCAGGGGCCTTCACTCCAAAACACAACTGTTAGCGCGGATTTGGCAACACCAAACTGAAAGTGACCAAAATCGTGCTTCTTCAGGGCAAAATAATTTATTGATTTTTAGTCTCCCCTGCAAGCTTCAATGCTCGCAATAACTGAATTTCAATGTCCTGCCTTCCGTTGCCTTCTCTGTGCAGCCAGCCAATACTTGTTAATCTTCACCTCTGTAGCAGAGACTGCTGAGACCATTTGTTCCATCGAGAAGCCTGCGATCTTGCCCACCGCCTCGTAGAATATCCTTGCCCGCTCGGGAACTTCTTCTTCATGCTTCCAGATTGGATATTGTTGTCCAGGCTTTGTAAGTACCGACTGTTCGTCGTGTGCCTGAACGTTTGGTGTCATAAGGTGATGCACTGCTTTCACCATATCAAACTCCTCCATTTCGTGCAATTCGTTGGATGGCTGGCCCTGACGTTGCCCTTCTTCGCCTTCAATAGGAAACATGTTGTACAGTGTATTGTGAAAATCGCTGGTTCCCCTTAGTCTTTGTATTTCCAAGGGGTCGAGAAATGAATCGGCATAGAAGTCCAGGTATTGGTCAAGTTGTTCCGGAAGAAGATCAAACACATCCTTCTCCTCGAACCTCGTCATTTCCTCCGACGTCAATTGCGAGTCCCTTCTACGTTGGTCCATCCTCCCATCTTTTGCTGCCCTACACCAGAATTTCCAATCCATCGACGTCGCCATTGGCTCCGAAGATGATTGTGGATACCTTGCGACTTTGTCGAGTGGGTAAAGCAGCTTAACGCATACTACAAGGCACCCAACTAAATGTGCCTCGGCAAGATAACGAACCTTCAATTGCTGTCCGCTTGGATGATGGGATGCAAAATCGTATTCAAGCAAGTCTCCTAGATACATAGTAGCATCATATACTTCAAGTGGCAATGCTAACTCCTTCAAGTATCTGAAAAGAAGTAGCGGAATGTTTAGTGGTGGCCACAGGATTTTATGCTCTTTCTCGAACTGCCTTTGAAGGCTTGACAAGGACTTGTAGAGTTGCTTGTGGGTCAGCATGCTTGGCGGATTTAAAACGCTGTGATATGTTCCAGGCAAACGATCTCTCATAGGAAGTGGTAGAAGCTTGATCGCTCCCATGTAAGCCATTTTACCGCCTAACACCCAAGTGTATATGTCACCAGGTGTGATGGGCAGCCTGAGTGTACATATGCCCAGGTAGCATAACGCGAGACAGTCATGCAAATTCGGTGCACTGCTGAGTCTATGCTTACGGCTGCTAGTAGTCGAACCTTTGCCGTATGATCGGTCAGTTGCATCATCATCGTCAGTATCAAGGGTACTGAAAACTGATTGCGAGTCGGTTTCTTGGCTCGAGCTGGCAATTCGGTCACTAAGTTGGGCCACCCGCAAAGCCCAGAGATCAAAAATGACGAGCTCAAGCTCTGCCGGGAGACCTTCCTCCTTCACCAAAAACCATATCTGGTGTCGAAGGATCAGTTGCAGGGACTTCAGATACAGATCAAATGCTTGTCGACCACGAAAAGCTGTTTGAGGTGGTTAGACCAGATCTTGAACAAAGACATTTTCAGAACTCACTTGTTGAGATCTGGTCCGTTGAATCGTCTGGATCTTTTTGTTTCCGTGTGACTGTTCTAGCGGCTGGCGTTGCCCAGTTATCCTCATCGTCCTCGCCTCTAATCAGACCCTGGGGGTTGTTAGTATTGGAAATCTTTGTTCAGCAAAAGGAACACATACACCCTGTCGATGCCCATTCTGACAATAAAGGAAACCATCCTCTCCTTCATCATATCGCTTTGATCTGCAGTTTTCAATGCCGCAAATAGGCCCTTTGATACGGTGTGATGCCATGTCCAGTCTCGCTGACTCAGCGTGACATTATGCAGAACCCCAAATTCGCCCGCCACACCATACTCTAAATATCTTTGAGGAGAAAGTATGATGCAGGATTTAATCAACTGTCAAAGGCTCTGTATCTCTCAAGACCGGCCGGGTAATAGGCGCAATATAAGTTCGTTGGGGAATGGTAATTATTGGTGGAAGTGGAAGTGGAGACATCAGAGTTAGGGTTGCACAAAAGTTCAAGTTTGTCTTCGCTAGCGCGAAAATTGCAGTCACACTTTCACTCATAGATTCGCCAATGAAAGACGTCGCAATTCATAACATCATCACCTTTTGTTCATTGCCGTAGGGATATATCTAGAAAAGGGAAACATATCGTTAAACGCTCCCACATATGGCAATGCAAAACCCAAAATCTTTCCGAAGAACCACGTGCTTGGGTCGCTATCACGCAGATGGCGTGTGCCGGAGAAGGCTGCAGCTACTGCAAAAGCAGTGGCTATGTAAAGAGAGAAGCAGTCAAACTTTTCATGGGAGATCGTGCCCACCCCGCGACTTGCCTCCCACTGACAGCCTGCGTATTCAACGAAGCGAATCTAGGACTTGGGAGCCTCCTTGGCATCAATGGCAGCCTCCTCGCCCATGGCAGTGAGGACGATGACGTCTGATACAGAGTTAGAACCGCTTCAAAAAAGTTTCCAAGATGTGACTTACTGGTGTCCTTGCCCTCGTCAGTGAAGAGCTTGTTGATCTTGTCACCAACCTCGCCCTCGGGGACCTTGACGTCGTCCTTGGTGGAGCCATCGTCGGACATGAGAGAGAGGAAACCGTCGTCAGTAACGTCGAGCTGGAGCGCATTGTTAGCCGAGGCTTACCAAGACAATTGGTGGGGGTTATACTCACAAGCTGGTACTCCTGGCGGCGGACGTTGGGGACATCCATGTTGTGGGTGGAGGGGCACAAATCTTCAAGCTTCTTGGAGGTGAAGATGTCGATGGCGACGAGATGGACCTTGGCGTGACCGTGCTTGCCAGTCTTGGAGGTGGTCATTTCGACGATCTTGCAAGGGCGGTTCTTGATGACGACGAAGCCGTTCTTCCTCAGAGCCGAACACTGCATGGGGTAGGTGGTGGAGGCACCGGCATCGGCGCTCTCGAAGGTGTGCTCATGCTGTGAGAGTGACAGTCAGCGATTGTGACAAGACATGCGCAGAGGGGCGACAGGATGAGGATGGCTGGGCGCAAGACGGCAACGGGGATCGCAGCAAGGTGGGGTAAAGTGAACATGCGGGGTGGCATGCGAGAGTACGTACCTGCGCGTCGTCCGCCATGGTGATGAATGAGAGTAAGGTGCGACGGGGTTGGAGGGAGAGGCAGTGGGCGTTGGGCTGGAGGTAGCTGGGTGGAAGAGAGCGGCCCTTTAATGGAGATGGGGAGAGAAGTCTGCGTGTCTGGATTTTGATTTTGGGCGGGCGCGAGGGGCAAAGCCGCGCTAACACATCCCTGTCTAGTCTCGGAGAAAACAATCGCCGGGACATCCAGCTCCCTGTCCCAAGCAGCCCTGTGTTTGGCCAGCCCGTGGCCATGGGCAATGTTGGCAACTTGATGCTCTGCCTAACGACTCCTAATTCACAGCATGTGGGGCTTGGATAGGCTCTCTGCCTACTCGACCCCTTCAGGCACGCCTCCCCCGCGACGTGATTCTTACTCGCCTGCTCCTCGAAGGGGCTATCCAGCTCCTGGGCCCGGCGCCTTACCTCCCCGTCCAGGTCTAAACCCTCGATCATCGTCTCTGTCCTACACATCGCCTGCGTCTTCCAGTACAAACTTGCCTGCGACTGCAAGAGCTCCCAATGGCGGACCACGTCGGCGAGCGACGGGTGGTGGGCCCCATCACGGCCCAGATCCCATTCAGGTGCTGGCATCGATAATGGGCGGTCTGCCTCGAAAGCCTCTCGCTGGCCAAGACGGCAAGGCCATGTCTCTACCGGAGAAGCCTGAAGAACTGGTTGAGGATGTCGACTTTGGAGGGTTGAGTTTGCACGAGTTCGTATCCGAGCAGCCCAGGGATCATCAGCCAATAGCATCTGTACATACATATAGTGCGCAGTCGGTTGAAGAATGTACGTCTTCGAGTTCTACGTCCATCCTGCCTGCTTATCGTGACTGTAGATGACAAAGAAAAGGACAAGTTTGAAGATCTTCACAAATCAATCCTCGCCTGCGATGAAGTGCTCAAGTCAGTCGAGACATACCTTACAAATTTCCAAGCAGATCTGGGAGCAGTATCCGCAGAGATCGAATCACTCCAGAATCGCTCGATCGACCTCAATACCAAACTTGAAAACCGAAAGGTTGTTGAAAAATTGCTAGGACCTGCAGTCGAGGATATCAGCATTTCGCCAGCTGTTGTACGCAAAATTGCAGAAGGGCCAGTGGATGAAGGGTTCGTGAAAGCGCTTGCAGACGTTGAAAAGCGCGCCAAGATTGTCAATGCCAAAGCAAAAGATCAGCCAGACATGAAGTCGCTAGGCGACATTAAGCCACTCCTCGATGATCTTACCAATCGTGCCACCGAACGAATACGAGACTACATCGTTGCACAGATCAAAGCCATACGCTCACCATCCATCAATGCACAGGTTATCCAACAGCAGGCTTTCCTCAAGTACAAAGATTTGTATGCCTTTCTTGCTAAACACCAGCCTGAACTTGCCCAGCAGATTGGCCAAGCATACATTTATACAATGCGCTGGTATTACCTTAATCATTTCACTCGATACCGGACTGCGCTGGAAAAGATAAAGGTTCATGCAATGGACAAGTACGATGTGCTCGGCGAGGATCCAACCACGAAACGAAGTGGAAATCTGCTGGGTCAATCTCGCAATGCGCCAGCTACGTATGATGCATTTTCTCTTGGTCGACGTCGCGATGCTCTCAAGAGCTCATCTACCAATGCACTAACAGCATATATTGCTGAAGAGGAAAAATCACCACATTACTTGGAAGTGCCCTTCCGCAGCTTCAACCTCGCCCTCATCGACAATGCGTGTTTCGAGTATACTTTCATCTCGTCGTACTTTGCGCCGTCACAAAGCTTCCATGCAATTTCTCGCACATTTTCCACGATATTTGAACCCACTTTTGCCGTAGCTCAGGCGTTGACAAAATCCCTGGTTGCAACTACGACTGACACATTGGGTATTCTCTTGTGTGTGCGATTAAACCAACATTTTGCTTTTGACTTGCAGAGGCGGAAAGTGCCGACAGTTGAAGGTTACATCAACGCCACCAACATGCTTCTTTGGCCACGCTACCAACAAGTCCTCGACATGCACTGCACGTCTCTTCAGAAATTAACAACTTCACTACCTGGCCGGCCCAGTACAGGCGCAGCACTCCTCTCATCCAATTCACAAAATGCCGCGTCTACAGCTCCAACTCCACTTACACAGAAATTTGCCAATTTGCTCCAAGGCATCCTTGCATTATCATCCGAGGCTGGCGACGACGAACCAGTGTCAGTAAGTGTGGGTCGCTTGAGAAGTGAATATGAGGCATATCTCACAAAGATGAGCAAGGGAATCAGCGATGCGAGGAAGAAGGAACGATTCTTGTGTAATAATTATAGTTTGATCTGTACAATTCTAGCAGACGTTGAAGGCAGGCTTGGAGAGGGTGTTAGGATGCATTTTGAAAAGTTGAGAGATGCGCATGATAAATAGATAATAGACCATAGCATTGAGATGAGTTAGCATGAAACGTGATTCCAGTTATGCTTCGAGATGTGCCTTCGATGGTATTGCCCAGAGACACAATCGAACAGGCTTTGGTGATTTGCTAATGCTGTATTACAGGAATGAAGATAGAAATTAGAACCTGCCCTTTGCGTGTGCTAAATTCATTGATGGTTACGCTGCATAGCAATATGTCTACATGTCATTTGTATTGAAACCTGTATTCGTTGGATTTTGTGCATCAGAAGAAATCGAGGTCTGGATCTAGGTTACACAGTAGTTATAGTCAATGATTTACAGTCTACGAACTTCAAAAGGACTTTTGCTGTCATATCAGGCAATTTAGAGGTAGCAGAAATATTGCTATTAAAAAGTATACTAGATTTCAATACAATCTCGAAAGAAAATTTGGAATGTTGTCCAGAAAGATGACGTTGTTATCGTATTAAAAAAATAGGAGAAGGTATTCTCGACGGACACTTAAATCACTTTAAAAATCACCACACGAGGTATTGAACCTGCAGTTACCAAAAATCACTCTGGAACTTAGGTTATCTTTGTAGTTATAGAGCAATCGATTTTACTTCGTGGATGTTAACGTTATTAGCAAACTACGAATGTATAGCAGCACTCATGACGCGCACAATACATTAAACCATGCAACTTTACCGCGCCCCCTCACGCGCCGAATACAACACGGTGGATTTAGTAATTCTATGCCTTCCTTATATCGATATGGAGAAGAGGTATGTATCCCCCAGTTCGCGCGCGTAGCTACCAGAGCGGGTTGCAGCCACGCAGCTCATGTAAGGGAATGTTGTTAGTATATAGAGAGATCTTAAGAACGACATGCACAGCACGAAATGATGGAACAACGCTGGCTTTGTAAATTATAATAATTACAGGTTGTTTATCTTTACATAGAATTTTCTGAAGAACAACACGTTCAGACGTCCAAACGACGCAAAGTTCAAGTGTTGTGAGGATAAGGTAACATAACACTTATCCTACGGCCGGCTTCGATGACATAGTTGTTCGTGGCAATCTGTTTTGAAGGGTAATTTCACATGTCACTTGCTATGCGTAAGCGCCATGCTGGCGAGATGATTAAACTGAGCTGTTCTACGTTGTCCATTCGGTGAACGTAACAAGTCCCAGAAAAAAACATGATTTAATATTCTTAATGTTAAGGCATTTTGTCTAGATGCGTTGTTCCTATAAATTCATCTCAGATTCTTTCTGAAAAGGAATGTATGAGCATAGAATCATGCTTTAACTCACACTCGAATTCCAGCGTTCAATTACCAGACCGCGAATTCATCCTATTGACAAGAGAGAGAGAGCCGTACTAGGTAAATATGAGAGAATCCATCAAGCCATATATTTCCGGAAAGAAAAGCAGAAGTTTTAACCCCCGTCATTTCTTCTTCAACGTATTCCAAAGAAGCAAATTTTGACCTAACTCTATTCTGCAAGAATTCCTAAAAAAAGCATATTATTCACTGTATCCCTAGCCATACTCTGTTGATCCTCATCTTCTTCCTTCTCGCATTCTTTTCTTCCATATACCTTCCGTGCCCATCGCCCGACCCACATCTCCACTCCAACACTACTCGAAACATCGCCAATCCGATCCTGCCTCAGCCCCCGCAGCATTATCTGCACATCATACACGCACGTACACACAGAATGGATTTGAAGTTAAGCGCGCTTGCTTACATTTGGGGGTCCACGTGGGCTTATGTAAGACTGGAGTGGGTACGTAGTAGGGCTGAGATCAGATTAAAAGGTGGATGGATGGGGCGTAGATGCGAGGAAGGACAAAATCAAGAGAATTTAAGCAAAGGAGATAGGAGATAAGAAGTAAATGTAGATGAACGAGATGTAAATCCCACGTTTGAGTGTTTTCTGCGTGGAAAAAGACAGTGCACGATCAACAGCATATCCGTCAGCACAACACCTCCAAGCAAACCCTAAACACCAACCTCCTGCATCAACATGTCTGCATTGCACTGCACTGCACTCGAGTATTATCACGCGAAAACCGCTGCACTGCCATGTATGTACAATCCTTCTACCTCAATCCTACCTTACACAGGTACATACCAATTTGCCCTCAATCCAAATATCCACTCCGTTTCAACTCCCTCCCCACAAGCACCTCGCCGCCGCCGCCGCCTTCAAATTACGCCATACTCTATGTATATGCACATACGCACCGCGCATCCTCACATGACCCACACCCGTGCCCTCAACATCAACATCAACCCCGAAAAAAAGGCCACCTCGCCTCACAAAACGCCGCATACTAAGCGCTTGACCCAGCTCAACTCCACAAACACACACAATGCATACATACACACATACATGGGTACGTGCTTAACTAAAATACACGATTAATAACCAAGCCCTCTTCCCTCCCCTCCCACAAAATGCTCCAAAACGTGCATACGTAAAGCACACCGCGCTTCGTCTGCCTAACGTCCGCCAAGAACCGGGCCATTTATGACTCCCGCAGCAAGCAGGCATCAGCTTACATTACTTGCTCTGACTTGTTTGGTGTGTGATGTTGTGGTGTGGTGTGGTGCGGGGGGCCGGAAACCCAGCTGGGTTAAGATGATGACGCCTAGTGTGGCGAAGCGAGGGGGGGTATGGGGGCGAGGCGTGGGTAGGCGAGGGGAGGGAAGTAGAGGGGGGAGGGGGAGTAAAGGTGGGGTGAATTTGGAATTAGATGGAGAGGGTAGGTGGGTAGAGAGACTGGAGGGGAGGAGGGGGAAAAGATGGGGAAAGGCGGTGGTGGTGGAGGGAGTATGTGTGTAGTGCAGTGTAGTACTCAAATACTATCTAGATAAATTACATAAACGGAACAGAACGGTGCATTGGTATCAATTATACCGTAGCGTAGATACAAAATACTTCGTAGACGCGACGACAGAACCCATAATGGTCCCCAAAAAGCCATCACAAAACCTCACATGAACTGAACTGGACTGTACCCACCGTAATTTTTACCCATATCTCTACTTCGTAGAAAGTCACAAAAGCACCATGAAGTAAATAAAAAAGGTGTAAATTAGTGCATATCATCTCAACCCATCTCATCATCCCAACATCAACCCCAAAATCAAACAGCAAAATCCAAGCTATAAATACCAAGAAGCCAATACAAACGAAACTCAAAGAAAACTAAAAAAAATCAACGCCAAAGTAAATGCAAAAAATCCCCGCCTCCAATCCGGATTAAATGCAGTCGTAATTAAGTTGTGTTGTTGTGCGGAACATAATGCCAAAGTAGTTGCAAACCCAAACCAAACCAAGCAGGCCGGGTCGGTCGTTCAGGCCGAACGCCGTCCGTATGTCGTGTGAAGCAAATCAGAGCCTGTTGTTTATCCAAACCAAATCATATAGAACCGAGATTGCCCGAGCCAAAGGGAAATCGAGTTATCTAAACCAAACCGAACCGAACCAGACCAGACCAAACCAAACCCAGCCGTACCGAACCGTCTTGACCAACTACCTAGAGAGATGAAAGTGAGAGATAAATGGAAATGTGAGAGGAAAGTAAAGTTTAGCAAAAAAGGCCGGACTCCGTGTACCCAGGGTATCGTGTGTGTATGATGTCGAGAGCCGAGAGATGAAAAGAAAGGGAAAAGTTGTCCGAGCGAGATGGATAGTTAGGTGGAGGAGAAAAAAAAAAGAGGGTTTGCAGAGGGTGTAAGAAAACAGGTGCGGAGATCAGCAGCGAACCTGTTCGCAATCCTTGTCGACATGATCAGAGGGTTCATGTAACTTCGTAGCCAGGCGTGCGCGTTCGTCAGGACTTGATGATGGGCGAGGGTGTGGTGGACAAGGATGTCAGACACCCAGTGTGGTTAGACTGAGATGATCATGCGGACGGTGAGTGGATCACCCGACGCGCATCCTAGCACCACACTTCATGGTGGGCTGTGGTCCACTTGTTACCATACAAAACATTTCGTCTGTCCTCTTCAGAATCAGACCCGTGTGGTGCGCTCGCCGTACGGAGGGTACGTGGAGTCTGCGGATAACTGACTCAGATCGCTTGTCAAGTCCGATCGTTGCAGGGGTTGCGCGGCGGGCGGCACACCTGAAGTCGATGAGGCGTTGAGATACGCATAGTCCCAGGACCCTCGCCCTCCATGGGAAAGAGGTGGGTACTGCATCGGGTGGGCAGACGTTCCCCAGTGAGTCAGACCATGACCCAAAGGTGTCCTCTGGGACACGGGCATGCCATGGCCTGCTGATCCCTCCAGGCCTGCTGATACTTTCAGGTGGGGAGAAAGACTCGATGAGGCCAAGTTGGATGTGTACGCGCTTGACACTGTTGATGCAGACATCGATTGTGGCGACGAGTTTCGATGCGTGCTCGCCACGGCATGCGACATGGCGCTTGGGGCATACGTCGATGTCGAAGTGATTGGGAGCGAGCCGATGCCAGCTGTTGATGAGTAGCTTGCAGACTGTCGAAGTATTAGTTTCATGCTGTGCTTCGAGAATTGGTTAAACATACGTATTTGCTGATGATCTTCTTCAATGCGTGCGCCAGAATTTTCCACGGAAACACCTTGACGTCCTTTTCGATGTTGCGCGGCTTGGGGTTGGGAAATCCCATAATGACCTTGAAGAACTCCTCACTATCTGGTTTGGCTTTGGAAACTGTCAAAGGGCGGAATCCTTCTAGGTTGCGTCGAATTCTGTTCTTCTCTTCGACAGTAAAGCGGACATTTACCAATTGCTCCAGCAAATAAATGGTATCGACGCTTGTAATGAAGCATTCATCTTTTTCTTCCCACCAGATGCAGCTGACACATATGCTCCGGGCTGGGCGTGCTTCGGGAGTGATTGCAGCGAAAGAGGTGGTTATCGTACTCCCGTGTTGGGATCGTTTGAACTCGACAAGCCTCCTTTTTGCGTCCAGCTCGTCTTGAGTCCAATCATCGCTCATCTTATCCAGGTCCCCATCAATCTTCAATACAGCTTTGGTCTGATACATGGTGTATGGATTGAAGGGCTGACTGGCAGACGTGCTACCAGGCTGAGGGAGAGTCGTGGCCCTAACAAGAACTGGAGCAGGCAGAACAGATGGAGAAGGCAGGACGGAAGAGCCTGAAGAATTTGCAGCCATCGAAGAAGTTGCTCGACCTGTATGTGTCATGGGGTTATACTGGCCATAGGGATGTAAGCCTGGGGACATTTGTGGAAGCTTGTAGTCTGATTGTGACAGACTTAATCCGGAAGGCACTGCATAGAGGCCTTTTTGGGATAGTTGAGATGCGTAATTTGTTTGCTTAGACATGTCATATCCACTATATGTATTCGAGAGCGAAGACTGAGGAGGGAGTGGAGACAGTGATCCAGAATATTGTCCAGACACTGAGCGCGGTTTGGCTTGAAAGCGAAGGGTGTTCGCTCGTTTTGCAGCAGCGCTGTCAGAATAGTCTTGAGAATCGCCATACTCGTTTGAGTATTTTCGTTTCCTTGGAAATTCTGGAGTAGACTGGTAGGCTAGGTTTGGTGACATGTCGGTAAAGGTGAACTTGCCCGCATCGCTCTGGGAACGTAGATTGCCATTTTTGTCTTCAATCTGCAGCTTCAACATCATGGTTGGATTCCATGAGTTTGTCAAGGGAAATGGAGGTACTTCCACGTTGAGTAGGTAGTTGTACCACTCATCGTCGTAGTCGACCTTTTGAAGTGCGGCGACGCACTTTTTGGATCCGAACATGAGAACGAAGATGTGTTGGTCAGTAGCAAGGTCGTAGTTTGCACGAAGCTGGAGAGAAACAGTTGAACCAGCCGTGCCTTGAGTGGGCGTAACGTATTCGGTGATTTCCGTTTCAGAAGATGTTAGAGAGGCGGGATGACGAGACCTTGCATCGATAAATGAGGGATCGGGTTGGTGTTCAACGGGGCCGCGTGATGACTCGTATGTTGAACTTGGGATATAAGGCATGTCTGCACCCGAAGACTCGTGTGCTAGACGCGCAGGCGCATCCGTGTATTGGGAGGCAAATGAAGGCTGTGCAATGCCTGGGTAGCTCGGAACCTGATTCGATCTTGTGGCTTCTACGTCTGGAGGGTTGGGGGGTCAGTCAAACTTGCTAAAGCTTCTCACGTGGTACCCAATCGGGACCATCCCACCAAAAGGTGGCAGGTGCCCTTGCTAGTCCGTCATATGAGCCGCAATACACTTACCATACACATATTGCTGGTTTTTATTGTACCCAGACATGGACGTCAACGTCTGGACTTTTGCGACTGGCGCAGTCTGTGACCTACTATCGAGGCCTTGACTGCACCGTGCCAGAAGATGTGGAGTCGGAACCAAGTCGACGCCAATAGAAAAGGGCGTTTCGAAGCTACCAGGCTATGGAGGAGTTAGCAGGCAAAATATCGCCTTGTGGTCTGGAGTGGTAGGCAACAGCAAAATGGTCCTGATTGGACCACCCTGTATATCAGTACGGAAAATAGGCAGATACGTACCTGATAGCTCAGCTCTGTTGTGCAGGCCAGTTTGACGGTAATCTGTAAATGATAGAGCTGAGGCCGCTCTCTTCTTTTCTTTCTCCTTCTTCTTTCCTTGACCCCTGATACGAGTCTAAGGCGCTACTTTTGCTAGATAGATGGAAAGTCCCGCTACAAGCCTGCGGGAAGGAGCTTGGTCGTGTCTGTAACAGTACGCACAATGGGGCCTTGTTGCATGCAAATGTTGCAACAATAGTCTTCGACAAGCTATTGCTAGAGTGGTTGGAGGAGGCAGAAACTGAAGACAATCTGGGTGGGCCTTGTGACCAGCGAAGTCAACCAAAGTTAGCCAGCCCAGAGACAGACGATCAGGTTGTTCGGGAGGTGGATTCATTCGGGGATCAGGGGGACTTTGAGTGTCGGTGTCGGACACGGTGGGGACTGGTGGTCGCGCACCAGGGCAGAGACAACAACAGCACGTCAGTGACGAAACAAGGAAGAAGAAGCGTCACTCTAGCCGCAAACAAAGATGATTCAGAGCAAATGCCAGGTCCTAGAAATGACAGTGAGTGACTGGGTACAGATTGTCGCATAGGTCGACCCGCATTTCTATGTGACAGACAGCATGACTTACATAGTAGAACAAGAAAGAACAGAAACATGGGCCATAGACGGGCCAGGAGAGAGCAGTAGCTTGGCAGCCTTGCGAAGCGGGAAAGAAAAGCAGAATAGCGGGTCGGTGAAAGGCCTGCCTTGTGTGGAGTTGGAATGTACACCAAGCCAGATGGTGTGGAAGCGAATGGTAGCTTGGGGAGGGGGAAAGGAAAGAGATGCAAGAAAGGCAAACCCAGAGCGGTGGGAAAGAGTAGGATTGGCCAGTTGAAAAGGTAGATTGAACGGACGGATATGCAAGGCAGTAATGAGCCCTGCGAGAGAGGGTCGGGGGGTTCGGATGACTCTTGGTGATTACCGGACCCGTCGATGTGGTAGGCTAGCGGATCAGTGAGTGTTGGAGCACGCCCTCGAACGCCTTAGTGTTCTCACCGTTGGGCACTACGTCGCGCAAAGGCCTGACAGCTCCAGGACGAGCAGTTCAGGGCACCAGCGGCAGGATCGAGCTTGCTGCGGCTCTGTTGCGTGCTGGGGCGGCCGCCTGTTCCCGGAGAGTAAGCTGGGTAGCACACACGCAGATGCCGGTGAATGGGCCAAACGACTTGGCTGCAAACAGTGGGCCCGACGAGACAGCGTGCGAAATGTGAAGCCAAAAGCAAAGACGACGTGATACTAGCGGGACGATGCTGCCATCCAGTACCTGACGAGTGTGGGGTGGGGCTCTAAGACCTCTGCAATGGCAAGCAGGGCGTGGGAGGTGGGTGGAGGACCAGGGCCAAAGCGTCAAGACAAGATGCGTGAGGCGTCAGATCTAGAGAGAAATGGAAATTGAAATCGTCCGAAAATGCAAACGACAGGTCGGTATTTAGGGGAAGGGAGAGAGAGGGGGGGAGAGGCTGGGCGAGGGAGACGATGGTGCCAGTAGTAGTGGTCGTGGTAGTAGTGACTATGATGATAAGGATGATCAGGATGAGGATGATGATGTGTAAGGCGAAGCAGTAGTCATGTCATCAGGAAGAGAAAGAAAAAGAGAAAAGGGGAATGGGGGCTCCAAACGCGGCGGTGGCATGTTGGATGATATACATGTGGCCCAGCAAACAACCATTGCAAAACCGTGAGCATCAGCAGCAGTGGCAGCAGTAGTGGCAGCAGTGGCAGCAGCAGTAGTGGTAGCAAGCAAAAGCAGGAGTACGGCGAACAGGACGGTATGGGATGCCTTTGGTAGGGCGGGCATTCGCAGCGTGAGGTGAGTGGACAGGATGACGGCAGCTGGGATTGGTAGCATGTAGCATGGTAGGTAGCATGGCCCCGTTTGGAGGGCAGGATGCTGATGATGGGCTCGCGGGCCTCAAGGGAGGCAGGTGTAGGGTCATGGAACATCTATTCCTGGTGTGGCTTGCAGGCAACCTTAATGCCATCCCTGTCAGCAACCTGCGCATCGCCAGAAAGCCACTTTTCTCTTCAGGCACCGCAACGCCGCCTGCAACAGACCTGTTCATTCAGTTGGCCGTTGGCTTGGCACGGCGAGGAAAAAGAGCTGCCCTGTTGGTATCACGTCGGCGCTTCTGTGCGCTCGCCATGGTCGACAGCAGCTTGGTCCAACGTCTGTGTGTGCATGAGATGGATGGGTGGATGGTGGAGGAGATGGGATGGATGGAATGGTTGCACTTCACCCTCCACCCGTTTGCTCTTTCCTCATGTACCTCGTGTTGTTGTTGGTATTGTTGCGTGCATCGCTCCTGCCTCGGGTGCACCCATTGCAGTTGCTCTGTTTGCTCAGACGTCCCTGCCATTTCGGGAAGGGAAGGCAGGAGCCGCGGTGAAGGGAAGGAACAACCTTAATCAATGGATGCCTACTTCTCCTCTTCCACCACCAACGTTTCTCTGTGTCTGCGCCCTTTTCAGCCCATCTTGACTGTGAATGTGTCGTTTCGTCTGAACCAGTCACTTCCCCCAGCTGAGCGAGATGTAGAGGGTGACGGCTAATCCTCCTGTCAGGTCAGTGTTTTGTGTGTGCTGTGTGCACCAGCGCCGCCGCGCTCCAGCAGCTATGGACGCGTTGCAAGGCTCCGTCGCGCGACTCCCTTGCGTACACGAGCGAGGCCTCTCAGCAGACGAGGGCCAGTATGGTTGGCCTCTGGTATTCTTAGAAAGCTGATGTCGCATCATCCAATCCTTTAACCCCAAACTGGCGGCGTCGCTTTGCTTGCGGCTGTGTCCATCTTCCCCCAACCGTCAGCCTGGACAGTTACGCCCCCGCGCTCTCCTAATCCAGACCTTTAGCTCGTCAGCAATGCCGGTCATCCGCCCTAACTCGCCGCTTCGAGCCTTTTGCCTGCATTCTGCGTTTGCGACTACGCCCTAATCCTGCCTTCGAGAAGCCCAGAGGAAACGCAGGAACCAAGCAGCGCTGCCCGCTCGGCTACACTACCGCCGCTTATTCACCTACCACCGTCCGACCCAGCCTCACGGGACGTCCTGACCTGATACCACCAACATAACCCAAGACCATTCGCTTTTCATCCTATTTCCGCCCTCTGATGCTATATGCACGCAATCGCTGCGTTTGTCGCCATCTTGACTCCCTTTGCTCCTTTTTTCATGCGACACACAACGTGCACTGCAACCTCCATCCGCACCACCACTGCCACCACCTTCATGACGTCAACTCATCTCCTGCGCGTGCACCACACCCTGGGGCGCAATCACTCAGCCTTTTTCTAGCCCCATCACCCCAAGTCTGCCTTGTGTGACCTACACTTGCAGCGCCGCCAGGCCAATACACGCCAAAAGCGCTGGAATACCCTCTTCCACGCCCCTTGATTGGCCGTCAGGGCATGGCAATTTCACTCTCTACCGCAAACTCTGCTTCTGTCGCTGCCAATCCCATATGTTGTGACTTCCTAAAGTGGTGCGAGGCGCGCATTGCATTGATGCTTCTGCCTCGCGCTGAAAATGCCAATACACATTGCCTCCACGCACAATTACAAATTCACCTGCGACCAACGCAGCATTCTGACCCCTATTGCGACAAGATTCAAGATTGGCTTCAGAGGCTTGGATCGGATCCAGGATTCATTTACCACGAGGATGGAAAGCCGTGCCTCTGTACACCCATGGTCCGTAATGAAGTTCGGAATGGACAAACAGCCACACATGGCGGCGTTGCTTGTTCCCTGTCTTTTTCACCCGACTATATCGCATCGTGACCATCGATCAATCTGCACAAATTAGCATCATACGCCAGTAGCCTCATTCAATAACAGTGCAGCTTGGCCTCACCAGATTCAGGCAATTATGCTCTTCCCGCCACAGGCGATACTTGATGTAGCGACAGGGTGTCGTTGGCGTTCATTGGTGGCACAAACCAACGCTGTCTCTTTTCATCGTTACATCTTCTACACCAAAACGGTAAATACCTGCGGCGGCGTTTGCCCACTAGCACCTATCCACCTAGCGCTTCTACAATCGCTGCCCAAATGGTTCCCTGCAGATATGAAACATGAGTGTCCCACGGCGGCCACTTTGCACGACATGAAAGCTTCTGGTCATTGAGCATTGCATGTCCTTGATATGAATGATGGACCTGAATATACGGGAATCATTGTGGGAAATCATATTCTTGGGATTTGAATTTTCTGCTACACCAAGATGATCTCGGCTTGTACAGCTCCTTGAATTCTCTCGATACCCCTTTCAATCGCAATTGCTGGATGAGAGTTACTGGACCAGAATTGCAGCATAGGGCTATCTCGGTGGAGGCCGAAACCACAGTGGCGATAGCTGCTTTGCAATTTGACCCTCTACAACCAGGTTGCTGGGTCGCTCCTGCATTGTCCTACACGATTTTCATAGGCATGCAAGGGAGAGGTACCGAATACCCGGGTTAGGGTCATCGAGAAGACCCGTCGGAAGCTGTGGGGCAAATGATCGTTCTCCAGTCATGCACATTCATCAATAGCGTGCAGAAATCGAACAATATTGGGCCATACATATACGATGCCGAAGATGAAGCCCCGAAAAGCCCAGCGACGTAGATTGTGACACTCTACAAGCCTTGGCCTGGCCATTCAATCACGATCGAGCAACTCCCACCACCACACGGCCTTCCCAGTACATTTCAATTACGAGACAACTGCCGTTAATGACCAATGTGCAACATCACCAACGGTCCTGTTGCACTTGGTTAGCCTGTCTTGCTCTTCGCCCATCGTCTCTCGGCTGATCGCAGCATCGTCCTTACAGCCTTCTGAACCACTTGGTACCACAAGACAACGCATCTGCTTGGATATATACACGTGACTGATGTCCCTCGTGAACATTCCTATGTCAGCCATGAGCGACTTCAATGACTCTCATCAATAAGAGAATGATTGTGATTAGACATCTCGCCCACCGCGTTGAAAAAAGAATGCAATCGAACGCAGCACAGGATGTCTCGAAATCGAATGTAGCTTGCAGCAGATTGCTATGGAAATCAGAGACATGTACGTTGGCAACAATGTTTTGATAGCAGACTGAACACTTTAAGAGATGCATGCAATGGCAATATGCAATTGTATTCTGTAAGCATAGCAAGAATTGGTCTACGACTTCATTCCTCGCTGAACGCAGACAGATTGTCAACACATATGGTACAATATCCGGTGAGTCGCTGAATTCCCTGCATCCCGTCAACGAATGTTCAAACAAAGAATGGATTTATGGCATGGAAGTATGCTACCGGAATTACGTCTGAATACCTTTTTTGTTCGCAATCGAAGTGAACAATCCAGCGTGATGGTAGTAGCAAGTACCGCTTAACCCAGACAGTCAACCGGGTGGCCAGAGAACTTTGGAATAAGCCAGGACCCATGATATGCATGTCAATGCGACAAATTTGTCAACCAGACCCAAGCCGTTCATTCGTCAATGAATAGATCCATTCCAGTATCAAGCATTTCCGCGAACACAGCACTCACTCCATTCATCTTCAATGCCAAAAACTCAACTTCAAACCCATAGCTAACTATATCTCACTTAGTCCTTATCATCACCTGCCCGTCATAACGTGATCCAGCTCAATGCCTGGCAGTCTAATCGTTGGCGCTTTTGCTAGCCTCATTCATATGTTGTTCGCCACATGTCAGTCAGGAATATTCCTAGTCATCAGAAAGCCTGGATCGCAATTCTCCGTATCGGCTTCGGCTGTGACTAAGATTCAATTACAAGTGCTTCCCGCATCACGCAATGGCTTCGGCCCGACGCGGGAGATTGCTTGCATCGTGCCGTGACGTGAGGACTGAGAAGTCGAGTGCAGAGAATCTTACCGAGTGCGCAGGGATAATGCGTGATTGTAGCGGGTCTGAGAAAACGGGAGGGTACAGAAATTTGATAAACTAAGTAAGTCTTGTAATATTTGGGATTGGATTTACGGTGAGCTGAAGATTACATGAATTTATACATAGTAAATCTAATCCCTTTTTTAGAACATCTATGTACGGTTATAGTTTGTGGGACGCTTCCTGCTTCCAGCCCTCAAGATACATCTTTTGCGCAGAGTTTAGTCTGGCCGAAGCATCCAAATTCTCATGTGTAAAAAATATGCCTACACATTGCGCTAGGAAAGCCCATGCTCCAAACCCTTGAAACATCGTATCGCATCACGAATACACTGATTCATGGTTCACAGCTTCGACGTTGAGCTAGCGTGGGCAAGAGCCGAACGAACACGAATGCTAAGACATGAACGGTCTCATCCTTGTGTATATATATCGCTGTGATATCGTTCAAATGTAAGCGATGCATCTTCGAAAGCTTATGCCATGGATGTGTGTTAAGCTGACAGTTTGGAGGTTCATAAGATATTCATCATTGGTTGATATCTTTCAGGCACAATTCAGTTCAGAAGGATGCGGTTGGAATAAGAACAGTCCAATGAGAAATCTCTTGGTAGTTGTGACGAGTTGCATTGTCAGTCGCTAGTTGCTGTTGAGATGTGATGATAGGCCCGGAAGGATTCTGCCGATCCGCATTGATGTTCTCGCCCCCATCACATCTACGCAACGAGGATCATCCTTTACAACTTGACATCCTTCAGCTTGCTTTAACTAGAGCCAGATCACGATAATTTGACACAGACCAATTGCACTTCAATTCCAGATCTCGTCAGCGATATCGGTGGTACATATCGTACCATTGTGCTTTCCAGAAAACTATTCTCCGACCGTGACGTGAAATGACTCGAAGTTTAAGTCATGCACCTGCATAGTTCCACGCCTTTTACTCGGCAAGCACACGCTTTTGACAGTTACGCCGTATCCTTACCCCGGGTAACTGGTCGTTGCGGAGAAGCCCATGTTTCTTTAAGCGAAAGCTTCTTTGTGGGGTTTCATAGCGCTTGACGTTCGGGCCAGCATGGAACCATACAAGATCCAGATTTCACTGGAATCGTTCTGACAACACGGGCGTTCGACATGGATTGTTCGGCGCCACAGATACAGGGCTGAGGATAGCTGGACGTGAGTCGTCGCAGTGATGCCATAAGGGACCATAAGCATGCGGGCGCCGCCGTTGGTGTGGAGTTGACGATTACTTGTCCAGCATTCACACATAGGAAGAGAAGCGGGATGGATCTCACTGACTAGGGCACGTGCTTTTGATAATTCAAATAGCTGACACTACGCCACATCAATACAACGTTTAGGTATTGCATTGTGTCGATCTGGAATCCTTCAAACTTAGCTGGTACTTGGAATCGACGGGCGCGCATTCGATTCAGATTGTGGGTATCTACCATCGATCTTCCCCTTGGACCCATTCTCAACTTTAGCATCTCCAACTTGACAGCTTAGTCTACGCACCATGGCGGCGGGTGACATCCCACTGTATTATGAAGGGAGCTGGTCGATCCTTAGTACCATCGGCTTAATCAATATCCTCTTTGGCCTGATGGTCGCTGGTATCACCAACTACTCACCGATTACCCTCGTACCCATAGTGGTATCAGTAGCTGGAGCTATTGCGAATGGCCTTTGTTACTACACCCTATATGAACATCACAGCGTCAACGCGACCATTCTAGGAGGAATCTTTGCTGATCTATTTTGGCTGGTAAGATCTTTTACAGACACTGCAGAACTGGAACACACTGACATATCACAGATCCAGGAAGCTGGTCTTTCCTTCTACAGCTACATGATCCTCCGCCGCGTCCTACGAGGCTCACCACGCACTCTATTCCTCATTCTCTTCTGGATCCTCATCACCATAACATCTACCTTCCGACTTGGTATCCTCATCTGCCGAGCACGCAACACGATCCGCGGGGACCTCAAACTCCAGCGCTTCGTCGCCCACTTCCACATCGGCTATTTCGTCTCGATTGCCCTCGTCGAAATCCTCTCCTCCGTATTCCTCCTCCGCATCTTCGCCGCCGCGAAAAAAGGCAGCGCAGAAATCGCCAGCCAAGGCGGCCTCTTCCAATACCTCACCAAAAGCACCGAAGTGCGCCTCGCCACCCTCGCCCTAATCGGCATCACACGCGCAATCACATACAGTTTCCAAAGGACTACAAAAGCAAGCGACGTCACCGGCCAAATAGACCGCTTCGTCTTCACACTTGAATGCCTATTTCCCGTGGTTATGTAGTACGTCCCCCCCTCACCGCCCCTTCCCCACTTCCATCAAATTGAGTGAAGACATACTAACACCCCACCAGCATCGACATCCTCGCATCCCGCATCGCCAAAGCCCACCACTCCCACGCCTCCAATTCCGCAAACGCCCCTGCAAACTCCCGCACTACCCGCTCGCGCCTCGACAAAGACCTAAAGATGTACTCGCTCGGCCGCTCGAAATCCCGTCCCTCGCCTGTGAGTAGTAGCCAGGAGTGTATTGTGGAGGAGATGGGTGTGAAGAGCACGGTTGGCACGGCTGGGACGAGGGATAGTGTGGGTGGTAGTGGCGGTGGCAGTGGGGATGTGGAGAGAGAGAGGGAGAGGGTGGGGAAGGGGGCGATTAGTAAGACTGTTGAGGTGAGGTTTGAGAGGGAGGGGGTTTGAGAGGGAGAATGGAGAAAGGGAAGATGGGGAGGGTGTTGTTATACTTGATGAATATTGGTAATGTTTTATGTTTGGGTGCGTACAAGGGTTGGGCTTTGGAGCTTTGACTTTGCTGCATAGATATGGGTCTCTGGAGGACATGTTGTTTGCAATGGATTGGATTGCCTCGGGCCTGGGCTAGGCTGTGTAGGCAGTCTGGATGGCGAATTATAGATGCATCAGGTATTGTGCATCAGGTATTGGCTGGCTGGTTGGCTGGTAAATACCCATGATTTATAGAATCATTTGAAGAATAGAAATTCTCCCATTTCAAAAATCTTCAAAAAGGAAGTATTAGATAGGAAAACAAAATGAACATATACAATTAGTACACATTGTACAGGTAGCCGAGCGTTTTCGAAGCTGGAAATTGGAAGGGGTGAATATGGAGAGATTTAGCATGTTGGCTACTTTGTAGGCCGGTTGGGTGTAGTGGATAGGTGATATATGAGAGCGTAGAGGGCGTGGCGATATGATGGAGATTGCATGGGGCGGTGGTGTTACTTTCTGGGAAAAAGGGTCAACGAATAAGGCTATAACGGCATCGCGAAAAGGGGTTCACCATGAGGTTTAGGGCTATATACTTGAACACCCCAGACGCCCCAAAGGTTGACTTCGCTTTAATTAAGATTTCGCAACACATATCGTTCCCCACAAACCTCGTTACTCACTTCCATCTACCCAATCTGCTTCGACGCCGTCACCGTACTCGTCACGCCCGTCCTCGAATTCGTATACTTTACCGAAGCCTGCACTGTTGGGCGATTCCCACTCGGGACCTTATACGTCGCCACCGTCGCCGCATCGCCCTGCGCTTCCGTAGGAACACTCACAGCCGTCAACGCCTGCCCATTTGCCGCAACTGTAAACACCACGTTGGTAAACTTGCCGTCGTCGAAATTATTAATCGCAACGCGAACTTGCCCATTCGCAGAATCGATGCTTACTTCACCATCTGGCATATTCGCATTCGACACTTGTCTGCCCGTGCGTTTCGCAGGCAGTACGCCCGCGCGATAAGCAGTGCGGCGCGCGGACAGGGATGCTTGAGCGAGGCTGGATACGATGGAGTTTCCGGACTGTGCTTGCCCGGATTTTCCCCAGTTGTCGGTAAAAGTGTTGTTTGCGGTATTCTGACCGTTGCGGGCGTACCAGTTTCCACTGGAGAAAAGAACGTTGCTGGTGATGGAGTAGGAGTTTGAGCCCTCGTCGGTGTAGACGCCGAAGCCGGAGGAGTCGTAGGCGTAGTTTTGGGTTACGACTGAGGAGGGGCTTTTGGAGAGTGTGTAGAGGGCGCCTAGGTCGGTGTGGGAGAGGCCGTAGCGGTGGAGTAGGTTTCCCGCAATCAGGTTGTTTTGTGAGATGGTGGGAGTGGTGTATTTGGGTTGGAAGTTGTAAAGGCCGCGGTTGACGTATTCAGGGCTTCCGCCTGCGTCGTTGGATCCCCAGCCGTAGCCGTAGCAGATGCCGGAGTAGGGGGCAATGTCAATGTCATTGTGGGTGATGTTGGAGTAGGAGAGGTAGCTGCCGAAGATGGGAACGGTGGAGCTGAATAACGAGGAGACGTTGCGGAAGATGTTGTTGGAGATGTCGATGCGGGTGTTGGTCATACGTTGATCACTGGGATGGTGTGCATCTGCTCGAACTCCACCTGCGGTGACACTGTTTCCCATGACTTGGCTGAAGTATGCGTCGCGAATGGCCACGTTGCTTGCACCAAGTCCTACACCTGTAGTGTGTGCATTGGCGTCGTTACCGATTCCCACGCCTCCACCGCCCATCTGCGTATAACTGCCACCACTGAAAACAATATTTTTGGCTGCACTGACTTGAATCGCTGACTGCATCTGACACCACCACGGACGGGAAGACTCAAAGTTGGAAGGCGTATAAGTCTTGTTTTCACACATATAACCTCCTGTTTGCTGGTCCACATATCCCACTTCATTAGGTTTCAACCAGGTACTATGAGCCTGTGACAATCAGTAATGCACATTGGATACTGTGAGCCACTTACAAAGTCGATGCCCTGGAACGTAATATCATGTGCAGGATTATCATAAGTTCCACCGACTGCAACCAGTGTCTCCAAAACACCCAATCGAGCATCGACCGTAGCCATGTTTTCTCCACTCAAAGGCTTATAATACACCTTTCCAGCGTTGCTATCGACGTAAAACTGGCCACCTTCGCTCAGCAACGCCAAGGCATTTTGCACCCAAACACCAAAGTCCGCATTTGGTTTGTTGATTGTATCATAGCCCCAGTTGTTCAAAAACCAAGAGTTCTGATCCATGATCAATTCCCTATTTCCCGTCCCCTTGATAGGCGAGTATCGATCGGTGAAGGAGTTGATGAAGCGTACTTCGGCATCAGCAATGCCTGCCGTACTGGTAATCCAGTCCCAAGCCCCGTTGGTCCATTTGATAGACGTCGATGTATATGTGAGGTCTTTACGATTAACCTTCCTTCGCGCAAAGTTCGCCGCTTGGCCGTTGACGTAGAGGTTGCGAGACTTTGTGCCAACTGGGATGGAAGCAGAGTATATTCCATTTTGACCAGAGGCCCAGTTTGTGAGTTTGCGCCCGCCAGAGACAGTGGCACCAGATCCTATCCAATTGACAGTAAATCCATTCCGGCCAGAATCGCTCGCCGTAAAGCTGAGCGGAGACGATAGCTCATAGGTCCCAGAAGCAAGGCGGACATTGATATTAGCATTCATAGATCCAACCTGTGCTCTCACCGCTTGTTGTGCTTTCCCGAGCGTTGCAAATGCCTTCCCTTCAGAACTCCCATCATTGCTATCCGACCCCGATGGAGACACATACACATCCGCCGCTCCTCCAAGGGTGCTACACAGCGCCGCAAGAGCGACAATACACGAAATTGACTTCATGAAGAACAATCTCTGAGAAACGAGTAGCGAAAACGCACAGTAAATCCTCTGCGCCAAACAAGATCCATCCCTCGCATTTAAGCATTTTCATTCTCTCGGCCTTGGAGCCTCGTACCAGTTCTTCCGCCGATCACCATCCACTCCCACGCAAGAATCACATTGAATATGCTTCTAGCGGGGAAGCGAGCACGCCTTGCTTTCAACCGGGTATTTATTTAATTTATACCCATCGATCGATCCGCGTTCCTGAGTGAGAGGAAGATCTACTATCTCCGCAAGCCACCAATGGCGCCGCGGTACTTTGATGTTTCGGCTGAATAACGACAAGGCGAATTTCTTGAGGTAGTATAGTCACGTCGTTCCGGTGGAGTGCCGGTGGTAGAGATCTAGCGTTGAGAGGACGGATCGAGCGGGGTAGGTGGTATAGACCGGGGTGGGAGTATTCGCACGGGGAATTTATGACGATGGCCTGGGGTCATTTGAGGAAATGTAAGGTGCACGGCCGGATTGTGTATTAAGACTGGCGGTAGGGTGGGTTTCCTGTTTAGGCAATAGTAGTGTGACCATCTTCGGGCTAATTAGAGAATATATAGTTGCCAGTAGTGCATACTTGGCAATATTTCCATAAAGTCGATTACTATATTCTTCGGTTGGTATTCCAATGGCGTTGTCTACGATGCCGTATTCGGTCTGCAGAGGAACTGAAGACTCGATTTTACTGGCAGTGTGGTTAGATCATGAACTCAAAATATTTGAAGTTGGCTAATGAAACACCTCCTTCGCAATCCGTAGCGAGAAGTCAGTAACATTCGGAGCCTCGTGAGAATCTCCAATCAGTTCGTGTACAAGCATGGGAATCAAGGTTCAACAATAACGGGGCACATCTGAACAAATCTTACTCATAAAAGATACAACATTCTACTGCATTTCTGTATCGCATCCTTGACAGTGTAACTGCATATGCTTTAGATTGATGTAAATGTTTGCGTGATGCAATGGCGCACATGAAGCATGGACTGAAGGTCAACATGCCAATGATAGTGCCCTTATCATCTATAACCATTTTTCCCAAAGACTCAACATAATCAGCTTTCTAGTCATCGAACCTAAAAGCCTGGAAAATTTAGTGCATGCACGAAACTTTGAAGTGATTATGTTACTATGTAGACATCGACGTCCTCCATTGCTGCAAATGCCTTTTGCGCTGCGGTGCGTTGGAGCGAAGGATATGCGATTTGGGTTGCGCGTGTTTTTTTTCTAGATTGCTTTGGAATTGTGATCCAGGGTTTGGAGGATTAAATGAGAGTGTGTAGGTTGAAATTGAAGTGGGGGATCACTCGGGGGATGTCACATGACGGCAGGCCGCAGTGGTTATGTCAATTGAGCTTTCATTATGTCGTCTTTAACACAAAATCATAACATACGATCATGCCTTCTGGCATAAAGAAGAAAGTATTGAACTTCTCTGCATGACCTGCACATATGAGAGGAGGAATGCCATGAAAAAGAAACATGAACGTGAGATGGACGACACCGGCGACGGACGAACGGCTTGTGTTCACGAAGGAGCCAAACTTCGATGGCCGGTCATCGTCTTGTTCGAAACAGTGGAGGAGCTTGATAAGAGTTGTTCGGGGCGGGTTGGCCATCATCGTTTTCTGAATCTTCGACTATGGGACATCGTCTCATTCGACCCGGTGGTGGAGCTTGATAAGAGTTCATGAAAAGTGCTACAGCAGTATTATTAACTCTCGACCCTCCTGAGTCTATCCCTTGCTCACATTTGCCGAGTTCGAATGATCTAGAAAGTCATTTTGTGTGTAGATTTGAAATCCAAGTGCGTGGGCTTCGCTTGTCTTCTGGGAGAAAGCACACTCGAACTGACCCGGAAGGCACATTGCAAGGAACCGGAACATCGGCATTGCCCCAAACTTTGCAGCGCCATCATTCATTCGCTCATTTTGAAGATTTGCTGTAATAGGTGTCCCATATGTCCGAGCTAGAGCTGCATCATCCAGTTCACTTGCATGATCGTCCACTGCTTTTCTCTTAGAATTTCTTGCCCTGAACGTCATTATCATCCTCAAGAGCTCCAAACCCTTGCCGTTCGGCCAATGCTTGTTGTGAAGTCTCGCAACGCGGTCGTAAACGCGCTTGTTCTGCATTTTCGCGTATGGTAGTTCGATTGTCGTGCCATTGGAACTTGTGCCTTCGAGCGTGCGTTTGGCCAAATCCTTACTGAAATCAGTTTGTACGAATTGAGTCGTGTCCATAGCAAACACCACAAATGCAGTGCAATAAGTAGGTTCAGATGCTGCTACTGTTGCCGGTATATTCACTGTGTCCCGGACAACCCATAGCATATTAGCGGCTATGTCTTGATTGTACACTTCTTCCCAGAATCGCCTTTTGTTCGAAGTCGCCCAGTATGCATGTAATGGACTTGAGACTGGTAAACGCACACTGTTGCTGTATTCGCCAGATATCGTGGGAGCAGTCACTGGCTTGTTCTCACTCTGGAAATGTGTTAGTTTTTCCACAGGTTCTGTGAACATGTCGTCCATGACCTGCTCGGTTCCCTTCGCTTGCCGTTCTGCTAGATCTGCGCTACTTTCTTGCGCCTCATTGAAATGCTTTTGCAGCGCTGCAATCTGACCGTCAACTAACTTTGCGATGGCTTGGTGGTAGTAGGCATTCATTTCATGAGCTTCGCGACGCTCCTGGGGATCTGTAGAATATTGATTCCTGCCCGAACGTTTCTCTTGTAAGACCAGATTGCAGAAACATGTCTCGAAATCGCTCATCCGAACCTCATAATGTACTAGGTGTGCGAGACGGGATTTGTCTTATACCTTTTGATTCATGTGTATATATCGCCTTCATTTTGCAGTTCGTCTCAGAAGGGCGTAATTTCGCGTTATCCAGCTTTACTGCGGCTCGACGTGCTCTCAGAATCGGTATTCAGGAGATCGAAGGGTCTTCGCCGATGAAGGGGCATAGTGTCGGAGTGCTGCCTTAGCCGAAGGGTGGTTTTTAATGGCACTTGAATACAAACGCGAAAGTAGGTGTGGATGTGTGAATGGAGAGTTGAGAGAATAGGAAGGAACCATGAGCACGGTCACGTGAACGCGTTGGCCACTACCACACACCAAGTATAGCAGAATATATCTTAGTATGTAAACGCAGTTACAGTGCTTCTTGGGGCAATCTTACTAAGAAGGACATTTTGACTAAATGAAATGAAATTACCAAGTTTCAATGAGCCCGGTGGACTTCAACACACCGCCAGTTTCAAGGTCGACCATCGTAAAAGCCCATGACATCCATCTCGGCATAAAATGGACTGGTACTTTCAGCTGAGTATCCGAGTCCTCACATGCCACTTGATTATGCACACTTCACTCTAAAACGCCACTCTGAAAATGCAATCCATACATCACTCCTCACCACTAGCAGTGCCACTACCCCAACCCATTGACAACCACCAAGTACAGCTCATTTGCCTTACGCAATTACAACCAAACAATTCCCAAAGCCTAGATCTTCACATACCCACTCCAAACAAAAAAATTCCAAAAAAGTATACGCCACATCCGTGATTCGAATTCCCTCTACCACCCTTCACCCCTCAGCCCTCGCCCCGCCACCACTCACACAGCCCACAAAAGTTTCCATACCCTCGCCCCTTATTCACCTCTCACCCTCGCCTAGTCCCACATCCTAAATCCTAGCTCCATCTCCTCCAAATATCCCAAGTTAGGAATCTATCTGGTACAAAAAGCATTCCTATAACAAATTCTAGAAATTTTAGGATTTTTTTCTAAAGAGGTTTAAGGAAAGACTAAATTCGGAAGATATTAATACGAGATTTTTGCGTGGTGGGTTAGGGATGGGTATGCAGATGTAGGAAGGGTAAGTGTCTAGTATGGATAGCATGCTGGGAAGTTCATGTACTGTATTGCTTTTGCTGGTACGATAAGTAGGAGGCAATTAGATACGAAAAGCTGTTGGAGCGGGCGATAGGTCGCTGTCGTGATGTCGTTTGGGGTGTGATTTGGTTGTCTTTGAGCATGTTTGTATTGTTGCTTGGTGGGTGCTGTGAGTACGTTTCGAACTCTATAAAGACATCTAGGGTGAAGAGATAAACTAACGCCATATTGTTCCTGAGCAAGAAGTGATACGTTACTGTTCCATTGAAGCATTCACATCAAGTATCGCAGCGGCGAAAAGGTAAAGTGTTTATGAGATCTATTCTCTATACTCGTCTTCTACTAAGCGGAAGACGCAATATGATTTCGTTACAAAAGCCATGCATGATTTTGTAAATATCCAGACGCCGACCCTTGACCACATGACGCTTCACACATTACTGTCGTAGGCTAAACGTCTTGAGCCGTGAAATGCTCCCTCTATCGACCCGCAAACCGCATCAATGAAACGTAAAACTTTTGGGAGCGACAACATCTAATCATCCTCATCAGAGAACACCTCTTCGCCGCGCTTGCGTCGGGCCATGCGGTCCTTCTTCTTCTTGCGCATTTCGCTGGAAGTGAGCTTCTTCTTCTTCGCTTGCCTACCAAAACGTTAGTAAATAAAATTTCGAACATCTAGAACGTCAAGAACTCACGATGCGACCTTGTTACCCATAGCATCGAACGTCTCTACTTCTTCTCCATCCTCCTTGGCCAGACGTGGTCCTGAACCTTGACCCTGGACCCAGTTGTGACCTGAAGGTGTCATACGACCATCCATGACAGCCCAGACTTCCTCGGTGAGGTTCTTGGTGAACTCAGCAGAGTGAGTAATGATGATAACACCACCCTCAAAGGACTTGATAGCCTTGGACAAAGCACCGAGCGAGTCACGGTCGAGGTAGTTGGTGGGTTCGTCGAGAACGATCAAATGGGGACGCTGCCACGAGCAAGCGGCAAGAACGACCTTGACACGCTGACCACCGGAAAGACCACGCATACGGGAGTGAGAAACAAGCTCAGCATCGAGACCGAAGTTGGCGCAGTGGGCCTCAATCTCCTTGCGGACCAGGGGACGGAACTGACCGCTGGCGAGAGCCTCCTTCTGATCGACCTCGGCAACCATCTTTGAGTGCGATGCCATGATCTCAGAACGAGGAATCCAGGCGTTGTCGGCGCTCATCATGGGAGTCCACTTCTCGTTCTTCATGCCGACGTTCTCACCGAGAGCGAACGAACACTCGTACTCGTAGGAGTTCTTGAACTTCCTACGCGAGTTGATACCAATGACACGACGCTGGGTACCCTCAATCTTGTAGATCTTGTCCATGGCCTTCTCGTCCTCCTCAGTGACGATCTTGTTGGCACGGTCCATGGTCTCACGATCTTCACCAGTCTGGAAACGCCACTGGATGTACTCTGAAGGAGTCATGTCGAGATGGTGATCGATATGGGCGAAAGCGTGCTGCTTGATGTAGGCAATACGGATGTTCTCGTGGTGGTAGATTTCACCAGAGGTGGGGACAAGCTCACCAGTCAAGACGTTGACAAGGGTGGACTTTCCGGCACCGTTGGGGCCAATGACGGCAATACGAGAGCCAAGAGAACACTGGAAGGTGATGTCCTGAATCTGGGGCTTGGTGGTGCCCTCGTACTGGAAGCTCATGTTGGTGGCACGGAGAATGGCCTTGGCCTTGGTCTTGACACCCTCGAGGAAACCGGGCTCGGGGAACTTGAACTCCATGTCGGAAGCGCTGAGTTCGTGGTATGACTTGGCAGAAGGCACACGCTTGACGAACTCGTCGAGGTTACCACGGTAACGCTTGAGCTTGAAGCGCTCGTAGTGGATAACGTGCTGGATGACATTGTTCAAGAACTTGCTGTCGTGAGAAATGACAATGGATGTGCAAGGCGAGCTGGTGAGGTAGTCTTCGAGCCACTTGACGTTCTTGACGTCCAAATGGTTGGTGGGCTCGTCAAGAAGCAGAATATCGGGCTTCTCGAAGACGGCACGCGCAAGCGCAAGCTTCATCTTCCAGCCACCAGAGAGCGCAGTGATAGGACCGCTGTACATCTCATTGGTGAAACCGAACTCGTTGAGGGTGGCCTTGACATCATCCTCGGGCAGATCAATGCCGACGGACTGGAGCTTCTTCATTGTCCAGGCAATGACGGTCTGCTCAGTGTCGGCAGAGTCAAGATCGTGCTCGACGTACACAGTCTTGACCTCGTTCTGCTTGGGGAAACCCTCAACCTGCTCGTTGTTGATAGCGCGCATGAGGGTGGTCTTTCCGGAACCGTTGGGTCCGAGAAGACCATAACGCTGACCACGCTTCAAGCGGAGATGAGTCTGGTTGAGCAAGATCTTAGCACCGTAGGCCAAGTTGAATGTGCAGTTGCAGAGATCCTCGCCCTCCTCCTCATCGGGCTCGGCAACCTCCTCCTGCATGGCAGCGGGGAGAGAGCGCTTGCGAAGAGCCTCGGTAATGTCCTTGGCCTCCTCGTCACCGACAAGGACCTGGACGAAAGGTCCAGCGTTGGCCTGCCAGTTGAGACCCTCGAAGTCCTTCTCGTCAACGAGCTGGCCACCAATAGCACCAACGTAGTTAACAATGGGGATGAAACGGTCATCAACCTTGTACTTGGAGGGGAGCACAGACTTGAGCTTCTCGGCAATGGTCTCAATGTCACCATCCTTGGAAATTTCAGGAGCCTTGCCGTTCTCGACGTGACCGACACGGATGAGGGTGTCGAGACCCTGGCGGGTCTTCTCACGGGCCTCTGGGTCAGCGAGGTTGTCGTGGTTCTTCTCAAGCGCAGGCATCAGCTTGGGCAAGAAAGCAGCGACAATCTGGGGGTCCTCGACAAGCTTGCACATGTTGTCGATAATGACGGCCGACTTACGCTTGATGGCAGTCTCGCGCTCGACGAGGCCACGCTCAAGCAGGGGGACCATGATAGCCAGAGTAGGCTCGTGGACGTCAGTGACGAAGGTGGTGGCACCGAGCAAGTGAACAGTCTCGGGGACGTTCTCAGGCTTGGCGATACACTTGATGAGCTCGGGAATGAAACGCTCGATATCCTTGTTGGAGATGAGAGTGCAGAGCTTCTCCATGGTGGCGTAGGCAGCCTTCTTGACCTCAGGCTTGGTATCCCACATGGCACCAGAGATGACGGGGATCAGGTCTGGGACACGGAAAGCCATTTGTGCGGGGGCACTCTCGGCGAGGATCTCGATTGCCTTCAAGTCGGCCATCTTTTCGGGCCACTTTTGTGCGGTCTCAAGAGACTTGATGATGTGGGGGATGATGGCCTTGACAGCGTTGGGGTTTGCGGCGGCGACAATGGACTCTGAGGTAGTCTGGGCAGCAACCTTGACGGCGCTCATCTTGTCACCGACAGCAGCGAGGACCTCAGGGAGGAGGTCGACAAGGTAGGGCTCGACGGCGGCGGAGACGTGTGCGTGCTGAGCAATGGCGCGGATGGCATCGAGAGCTCGCTCACGGGCAACAGCATCCTTCTTGCTGGCGAGCTGCTTCTTCAGCAGACCAACAGCCCTGGAGAAATGTTAGAACAGTATACAGCAAGTTTGAGTATGGTAAACCTACTTGGTGGGAGCATCAGCCTCCTCGATATCACCGTTGATGAAGGTGGCAATGCCACTGGCAGCAGCGTTGATCTCATCCTGGGCCTTGGAGATGGTCAACTTGCCGAGAAGCTCCTCGAGAGTCTTGAGAGCCTTGGAGTTCTCAGACTTGATGGCCGCAGCGTCGTGCAGAGCAGCGGGGGCCATGTTGTCGGGTATAGAGGAGGGAAAGGTGTGGGAGTAGAAATTCTAGTTTTGGAGGGGCGGGAGCCTTATATGGACAAAGGCGGCGGGGCCCAGAAAAAAAGCCTGGTGGGAAAAGACAGACGGGAGAGGCGTCTATCGGGGGTATCAAAGTGCACACGGCCGCGAGAAAAGGTGACTCGCAGCTCCTCTATGCTTCTGCAAAGGACACAGCAAGGAAAGAAGTGAGAGCAGAGAGGGTGAGAAAGTGTGGAGGGCTGTTCAGCGGTTTTTTAAACGCCTTTGGTGGGCTGTCGCAAAATTTTGGCCAGGGCGATAAGCCTTAGCGCGCAGTGTGCAGAAGTGCGCTCGGGCCATCTCGCCCGGGGGTCCTTCGCCTCCACGCCCAATTGCCATGGCTACAATCCAAACCCTTCCGACGCCAGAAATTTCTCTTTTGCCGCCCTTTTTTTTTCTGCTGAACCCCATACCCACTGGGCGATGGCATCACTGTGCTTGGAGTGAAAGAAGGTGTCGGACGCTGCCCCGCCACTGCCGCTGCCGCTGCCGGCCACAGCCATGTCGCAGCCCACGTTGCAGATTCACTGTCTACTTGTGGCAAGTTTTGGACATGCGCGCTGACCGCCTTCTTCACCCCAACCAACGGCAACCACCCAACAAAGTCGAGTACCGCTGATTAACCACGGTGAAACAGTCCAGCTCCCGGCCTAGTTCCTAGTACCTGCCCTCTTGGCTCATCCATCACCGTAAGCCCGGCGACAGACAGGCCTCAAGCAGGGCTCACTTTCCTTGCACCAACGCGCATATGTACAAGCTGCAAGATCCAGCCTTTCGTGCCTTTGTACTCTATTTTCATACGTGTACTGTTGCGGCAAACGTCCCGAATACCATTCGTCGAGCCCTGCCGATTTTTTGTACGCTACGGCCATAAACGGAGACTCCAGACTTTGCTACCCAAACCACTTCCCGATTTTGCCGAAGTCTACACTGCCTCTGATTTGCTGGTTCCTGAACTGAGAATTTGCCACTGCCTTTCGCCCTCGCCGAGAAATGTGCCCCAATACTGAAGGACTTGAGTACTACCTACGTGAAGCCACTTGTCTTTCGTACCTTGAAAAGTCATCTACATCCATTCGTGAACTGAGTTGTGTCGAATGCTCAAGACTTCGTCGTTGGGAATAAGACGGTATGTAGTTGTCGTCCAATTTGCCTTAGAGAACAACCCTCTTATGCACGTTCAAGGTACACTCGTAGGTAACGCTTGGACAAGTCGATGATGCAAGATTAGCGGATCTACTGTGTAAAGCTTGGACATGGTCACCAAATGGGGATATCATTCGATTGTAACCATTGGTCAATGCTTATACCAAAATTTTGAGGCTTGTTTTTGACCCACTTTAGTCGTCAAAATGCACGACACAATTCATGAACATTCTATTTACCTTAAGAAATGGCACGAACACTATATCCGGAGAGGTTGAAGTTTGCATATTAATAAAGAGTAAAGATGTGTCATGCAAGATGTGCCAAGTCAGATCGGAGATCTACACTACACCACAGCATGCTGATCTAATCCATCAAATCGCATCGCCACCATATAGTCCGAAGAAATGATATCAATTGTGAATGTCAAGGGCAAACTGCAAGCTTGAAGAAAGGCGAATTGTAAGACAACATCTCCTGCAAAGAGGAGATGTCGTTGCTTCCCCACGTGCTGTTGTTCAACGTGCTAACCACGTGCTGACTGTGCTTGGAAGCTGACTCAGCCACCCAACGCAGTTGACGAAGGAGCGCGTAATAACGGGACGAAAGCTCTACAATAAGCAAAGAGTAGAAGGCAATAGAGAATACTCTAAAAACCTTGAAAGATCTGTGTATCAATGTAGGCTTCAGTTCACTCCATTAGCATACCTTACCCTAGATATTTAAACCTTCTTTTCTCGTGGTCATCAATACCTAGGTAATGTTTAATCAAGGTATCACTTATCAGGCACGAGCTCTTTCGCACTTGGCATTTTTTCTCCTCAAAGCATGACATGTCAGGTACGTGTAGACTTCAAGCCATTACCATAAGTATTAAATAGTCATTAGCTTTCGCGAGAACGACAAAGTAGCTTGAAATTGATGGCATGTTCAGATCAAGATTGAGCAAATCGGTATGTTCGCTTTTTGTACTCGGACCAGGACGAATACGCAGTTCATTTTCTTCATTTTCGAGATCAGGCTCGCCCTCTACTTCCATCACGACGACGCAACGTTTCCTTCATTATCATCTTCTGATACAACGACAATCGGGTATTTGGGAGATCCAGCGTCAGAGAGCGCCGCTATGCCATTTAGTTCTCGGTGTAGTATCCCTTGGTGGGTTGTATACGTCTATTGCGGGGGGAGCGTACATGACCATTCAAGCATCGACTTTGCTGGTGCATGAGTCTCGAGATTCAGTTCCAAACTTACAATATCCTTCCAGACTGACAGAGAAAATTTGTAGAAGCCTTACGGGGCGTTGCTGAGTATGTTGGTCTCAGTCCTTTGTATAAAAGGAAAGAGACGCTCGTATAGATTAGCATGAAACTGTACGGTGGGTCAAATCATCAACACTGCCTGTGGACACTTCACAGCATATACTGACACTCCTATTTCACATGCAATTCTATCTATCGAGAAGAAATCGAAAAGGTATACCGCATGAGTCATTTCACACTCACTGTTTCTTCAGTACAAAGTCAGCGACACCCCTCTGAGAATATTGTCCCTCACTTCACTTCACTCACATTCACCTATCACCACTGGTGATGCCATAGTAGCAATCTGAAAGCCAAGCCTTTCCATTGCGCTCCATCGCTTTCTACTCCCTACGTCATTGCCTGTCGTGCCTGCCGTATATGGTGCCTGGAGCCTAGTGCAACGCACGGACAGGTCGCGTAGAGTAAGAGGGCAAGTACTACCTTTCTGCTCCTCTCCCTCTCTCTCTCTTCCTCCACACACCTCATTAATGGGCTTTGTAAGTTTCCCTCATACGCATATTACAGGTTGGATAACACGTGCACAGGTTCATACCCGGACGCCCTCCAGTGCCTTCCGCGCGCAAGACAAAAAATGCGATGAATTATTACACCCCAAATCGAGGTTGTGATTTTCGACATGCGGCTCGCAAACACGGACCTGCATAAAGATGGGAAGATTTACGGGACGTCTTCCAAGGAGGGCAGCTCGACTTCGACCAATCTGTGACTGGCCAACGCGGATACCATGCTCCGTGAACGATCTCACATCTCGCTGTGCAGCTCTCCCACACGGAAAGCAGCATGAGCAAGGATGTACTCGACTTTGTTACAAATGCCAACGAGTCGGACATCGATACAAACAGCCGACACGGATACCATGCTCCGTGAAGGTTTCGTTTCCTGAGTCCATATGAGATCCTCAGGAAATGACAATGTGGAAGACATTGTTGTTATTGCAAGACTGCATTAGCATCGCTTTCGACCACGACTGAGTCTTCTGAATCATATCGAAGATCAGATAATGCGTAACTTCTTTGGGCACCACTGAAGATTACGGACTGCGGTAAATGACCGACATGTTCCTGCCGGCCATCTGCAGATCTACGGACTGCGATAGTCGATGGACGTGTTTCTGCCAGCCATGCGCAGATCTATGGACTGCGATAGCTGATGGACATATTATCTGCAGATTGACAACCAACACAAAAACTATGCTTTGTGAAGGTGTCAACTGAGCGTACCCTGAGTCGCATGAGTATGTCATGCGGTCGTCAGAGGACGACGCAGTGAGGTCTGTGAACTTGTTGGCCAGTGTGCCTCAATTCCATGGACGACACGACGCACCGGCTGTTGATAAGAGCTCCACGGTCGGGTGTCAAATGAGCGTCTTTTGAAGTTCATGAATGAGTCATGAGGCTACCAAAGGACGTAACTGAAGTTTGTGAAATTGTTGGCCAGCGTGCCTCGATTTCGCGGACGACAAGATGCACCAGATGTTGATAACGTCTTCACATTGGCCATCAAATGAGCGTACCCTGAGTCGCATGAGTATGTCATGCGGTCGTCAGAGGACGACACTGTGAAGTCTGTGAACTTGTTGGTCAGCGCGCCTCACTTCCACGGACGACACAATGCATCGGCTGTTGATAACGTCTTCACGGTCGGTTGGTGCGTACTCTCAGTCCCATGAATGAGTCATGAGGTCTCTGGAGAACGTCAATGTGGTATTGTTGGTCAGAGCGCCTTAATTCTGCATACGACGCACCGGTTGTTGATCTAGGTTTTCCGCTGGATGTAGTCGAAGACGCACCAGTTGTTCACCAAAATCCAAGCAACATGGCATTTCGGGCAAGGTGTCCTGGTTGATGATGACGAGATTGAAAGGGTTGACGAGGTGAATGAAGTGGATGAGGTGGAAGTTGATGAGTCGGATGAGATTCGTGGTGAACTTGAGGTTGATGGAGATGTCGAAACTGATCGTGGTGTGTCTGGAAGCTGGAGGGCGATGTGGATGGGACGAAGCTGGAATGTGATTGAAGTGTGTTGTCAAGGGTTTCAAGGAAATGATGACCAGGCCGCAAGTTGTCTATGACAAACTTCCAACGCCTCAAACTGATCCTTCTTTCGCGGTTGTATCTTTTAGATCACGCGAAAATACTATCAAAATTTCGATCATATCTTTATGAATTCTTCACGTGGTGATGTAGATTCAATATCAACTTACCCTTTAGCTGAGATAAGAAAACGCCCTTGTGCAATGTCACCTAGGTATCGATTACCGATAATGTTACGACAGCTCGAATAAGTTATCATGGTGCAGTTAGACGTAACATTTGTGTTCTAGTCAAAATGAGAAATCGTGTTAATGAAGGTAGGTTGACACGCAGACTAGCATGTCATCATCTGCAGAACACCGATTCGGGTTGCCTTACATACATGGCCCCGACGTAACCTGAGCGGCGTTTCATGTATCATGGTTGTACGTTAATAAGTGAGTTTTGTCAGAACATCGCTTGGTTCTGTATACATATCTCGTCGGTGACGTTTCCAGTAGTATGATGAGATCTGGCCATACTTCATAATGTGCTATGGAGACTACCGAGGCACCTGATTTATCAGACTCCTTTCCATACGTACGTACGTATGCATCACACGTCGACAACACGATATGCCATTAGACCCAATATGGCACCTCGTCTTGGGGTCTTCGGCTCGCCGCAGATATTGCAAGTGACTGTCTAGCCATATTTGCGCATATCTCTCTCAGCAACCTCATCGAGGTGCTTCAAGACGAGAACTTGCAATGTGGCATTTTCTGGCAGTACCCCATAGCGCTCTCGATAGCTGTTGCATCGCCGGCAATTGTATCCTCCTAGAGGATTCCAGACATCGGCGAGGACGCGAGGGTTCTTTGGTCCATCTGGAATCATAGATCAAATTGAATCGGGAAGCAGATGCCATGTTGCACTATGGTATACGAGGGAGCTCGTTGTCAGTAAGTGGAAGCATGGAAGAGTTTAGAGAAATGCTTAGAGTATAGGTATGATAGCATATGAGAAATACACATCTACTTAACGGGAAAAAGAACAGAAGTAAGAATGTTTTAGCCAGTTGAAGCCTACATGGCTTTACGAAATTACTAATATTCCTGCGTGCGCTTCTCTGTCACCTCCTAAGCCTTTTCTACAAGGCGTCCACTTGCCACAAATAATTCCCTGCATACGAAGTAAATAGCCTTACTGGGAGCTAAGTAAGTACCGTAACGCGCTTATAAGGCTGCTTAGGGTGCACTAACATGAAATAGAGAAGTAAGTCGGATAAGCTACAATTAAATATATATATATATATATATATATATATAATTAAACCCCGAGAAAAGATAGAAGGTGGCGAATACATTGGTGGCCAGCTTGCGTGCACTGCGCCATCCAGCAGCCATTGTAGCCGACACACCACTTCCCTGTCGAGTCTTGCTGCAGGCCTTTTTGCGCAGGCCCCCGACCAATGGTCGTGGTGGAAGGGGAGAACGGGGAGGGAGGGAGGGGAGGTGGAAGAGTGGGTGGAGTGGGTGCGAAAGGAGGTAGAGGTGACCAGGTCCAGGCTGGGGGTGTCTACGGTTGCCGTTAGATGCCTCCAGTCTGGCCTGTCTGGCCTTTGTACCCAGCAATCAATCCGTGCGCTATCTACATCTTTTCCACATCTTTTGCCGTGATGTGTGCTTCACAGTGACCCAATGCTTGATATGAGAGGCGATGCCCAATGATGAAGACCTCTTAGCACTGCCCAGAGATCTCAAGGAACATCGCGTCAAGAAGTATTGTTATATGAAAGTTAGGTTTAGAAAAGAAACTTATCCTAGCTCGAAGTATTATATAACAGTGTTTTGATATTCGTGTCGCTTAGCAAAATAAGCCTTTAGACTATCGCTGAATATAAAAAGGTAAGTTAGTCCCTATGTGAATATTCAGGCCTTAATATCCTAACCTTTGGATTCTGTCAAAGTTAGGACGTAAAACACGGGGAGGCTGTACTATGTCATGTTGCTAAGGTGCGTTGTTTCAGCGCACTTTGTTGATTGATATGAGGAGCGGGAGATTACAAAGGATTATGCAATTTACTCGTAACTCAGATAGGCGGGGTTTTAGGCTTATACGAGGGAGGCGGTATGTGTATTTTACACGAGAGCCTTTCTATATTGCTGGATAGTATGTAGATATTGAGTCAGAACTATATAAGAATGTCCCACGTGATATTGTTCACACTTGTGTAGTTACTTCTGGTTTTGTGCTTCAAAGTGATTTCTGGAGACTACAAGGTGCGTTTGTCGTACTTATCCAAGTATTTACCTAGCTATGTGGTGTCCAGCAAGATCAGTTGTTGGGGTCTGTGAACCTTGTGCCCACATCCTAACGTCGAACATGAGATCAGTGATAGAGCGCATGCTTGCTATACATATACTTGCGCTTCGTGTTACAGGCTCAAGACATTGACGTAGAACCGTGATGTGCAATAGTAATCGCTGTTCGCAGCCTTACTGGATCCTTGAAGGATACGCAGGCTTCATGAGAAGGCAACACTGAGAATTGTTGGCTGTTTTAGGCCCAAGACACACGTAGAACTGTGATACTCGATCGGGTGCCGAGGAGAGTAGTCACTGTACAGAATATCGAATAATATGATCGGCTGTTGGCTTTTCCCATTCGTCGACAATCCAGAAAAGGCACCAATCCATATTCCCGCCATTTGGAGAGTTCCGTTTTTAACCATACAATTACGATCGGCGTGGCCAGCCTCGCGAGCAGTCAGGTCTAACTGGAAAAAGTTATGAAATTTGGAAGCAGTGCTTTTGCATGAGCAGAATCTCCTGGAAGCTCAATGGGAGTCGCGGAAGCGGCAATGCTAGATCAGCTCCTGTACTGGCTGCCGCAAATCCATGCCCTGTAACCGTGGGTTAGGGCGAGTCGCAAACACAGTTTCCGGAATCAGTGGACCACCGACCACTTGGGTTTCCAATCGCCATGGAACTAGTGATGGATAACCAAGGCCAGAAACAGCCAACCCTTCTCAGTGTAGTGTTGCTTTCCCTTGGAACCCACATATCTTTCAAGAATCCATAAAAGGCGTGCTTATGCGGTATGCGAGGTCGGCAGGTATAGCATCTCGGTTGATGCGTAGATGCAATGCGGGCGTGGTCATGTTAACACAGCTTAGGCGGTGGGTGGTGGAGGCGACTGGGCGAGACAGCAACTATCGATGCGTGGTGCTCCCATTGGGGTTTTGGATAATCTTGGCGCAATGCCACCGCCATCGCAACGAAGTACAGCACAATGACCATGGATGTAGTCATGGATAGTCAGAACCTGGAAACAGCCAGCACTTCTCAGTGTTGCCTTCCCTTAAGAACTACGTATCCTTCGAGACTTTAGGGGAACATAATGCCTAACAGTACGAAAAGAACTCCGTTATTATTTAGACGGACTGCATTAAAAACCCCTAATCTTTTGTAGATGAATTTGCCTGCTCGGTTATGGGAAGACTGCATCCAAAACTCATAATCCTCTCTAGGTAAATCCGCCTGCTCGCGACGTCTGTCCAAACATCATGGGCTCCTCCGGTCCGCGGACGGAGTGCATCCAAAACTCATAGTCTTTTCTAGGTAGACCCACGTGCTTGCGAGGCTGGCCACTGCTATCGTAATTGTGTGGGTAAAAGCGGGATTCTGTCTTGTCGTAAACAACAAGGCCAGGGGGCAGAGATATCGGCTCGCTCCGTTTCTGGGCGTTCCATCAGGTGGTGAAACTATTGGTTCGTCCCTTTTCTGGACAGTGGACAAATGGAAAAGCCAGTGGCCGATCAGGTGGCGGGATTATGGGTGTTTCCATTTCTGGAGATCGCAGTCCGAGTATCAAAGCTCGAGCTTTGTGTCCCTGATGCCCTCTTCTGGATGTTTGCCAAGCATTTTCATTGCTCAAAGCCATGGTGAGTCGGGAGTCAAGCCCAAGAACTGTAACAGTTGCGGCCGTAGTGCCACTTCTTCTCCTTATTCTTGCTGGTCATCCTTAAAGTCCCCAACGATACGCATGGTTTTGGAGTGCTGGCTTAGTGTGATGATAGTTATCATGGTACTTGAATCCAAACGTGAAGGTGGGGTGTGGATGTGTGGATGGAGAGTTGAGAGAGGAAGAAACCTTTAGCACGGTCACGTGAACGCTTTGGCCACTACCACACACCAGGTAAAGGCAAATTCTGTAATGAGCGGTAAAGGCAGGTAGGTATACGAGCTCCAGGCATTTTTATTAGGAAGGGAATGTAGTTATTATAGCTTAGTAAGTCTATCTTTTGCGGAACCTTTATCTCAGTCTAATCGATTTATTTACTACCTAGGTAGACAGGTACTTCAAAATCTAAGTCAAGATTAATTGAGGATATCAAAACGATGCTGAAAATGAACCCACGTCAGACCATCGCTCAATGGTATTGCGCAACCAGAAGCCACAGAATCTATGGGAATAAACGAGGTCCTGCAATGTTGGTCATGAGCTTGAAGATGTTGAACAATGATGTGGATTTAAAAGCAGAAAAACGGTAGGGCATAGAAATGTATAGAAAAGTGGACAAAATATATCATTATCGGGCTAAAGTAGTCTTCGATAACCTTTGAAGGCCTTGATGTAATCCATATTCAACATATGTAACCTTTAGTACGTGCACGCAGGATTATCGTGAATGGAACTCCACCTGATCGTCCGCCGCTACCTCACAAAGATTAATTGGTGATGCCAACCTATTCATGGTCGAAGCTTACGGCAGTTTTCCCGGTTTCCACATTATTCTGAGGTTCCACTGGTTGCGCGTGACGTTCAGGCGTTAATCACAATCGGCTTTCGACCATACAACCTATTGAAAACAGTGTTCAATTCTTCTAGAACTGCATCTGTCACGGCAGTCGAATATGTAGCAGCCCAGTTGCGTACATCGCCTCGCGAAACAGTCTGAAGATGGTGTTTTTGCAGGTAACGATTGAAGTATGTAGCAGCATCAGAGTAGTCGTAAGGTCTCTGCCCGTTGATTCCAACCCCTGCACGACGGTCCAGCTTCGCGCATATAGCGTAATTCCAAGGCGCCGCAACGACCTTCAAGCCCGGTCTTTCGAAGACGATTTCGTTTTGTTGAATTGCTTGCTGGGTCAGGGAATCTCTTTGCGCTTTCGGAATGAAGAGAATGGTCCGGTTGTTGAACCATTCGCCTTGTAGAATTTGATCTTGCGATTTTGCGTATTGTACTCCTTTAAGGATAAGGTCATAATCTGGTTGACGGAGTCCTGTTATTGTAGAAGTCAACGTCGTGTGTCGATTGGCGGCTTTGGAAGAAGATGGTATTGACTGCTCCACCCAAAGCGACGACTGTGATGTTGGCTCTTTTCGAGTGGATATATGAAGCAATATTTGTAAGAGCACGCACAAGCCTATCGCGATCAAGTGCTGGCGCCGGATCAGCATTACCGGCTGTCATTACAGGTGCGAGCTCGAGTAAGGCGCTCGCATTGCCATGACCCTGTGGCCTGGAAAGGTTGCAACCCATGATGAATCGGAAAGACAAGAGAATAGGATAGTTTCAAGAAAAGGAAGGATTGTATTGTTTCAAAGGCAAGCAAATATAGATCCTGAAGCTCAATACATAGCATATAAGAGCAATCATGGCTACGCCACAAAATAATTATCCAACTGTTTGAAAACACTTCACTCATCTTGTACGAGGCACGCGGCAAATGGGATTGGCTAGTTCAGGCTGGTTCAAACAAACGGGTATGATCAGGAGATGTATGGCATACTATCTGAGGCAAGGATGGGCTGTTATCTTGAGCTAATTTACTAATAGGTAGAGATATCAATATACTTTCGTGTCAGCGTGTACCTAGGTAGCATGCGCGTGTATGCGGTCGACGCTTCAATTATTTTTATCTGTGTTCGAATTCAGATACTTGATATCGAATCACATGAACTAAACACATGTTGAGAGAGTAATGAGTAGATTGATTGCGTAAAACTGGAAGAGCACTGCATTCCATGTATATATGCCCTAGCCTCCTCAAGGTGCTGGGACGCATCAGGTGATTGTTGGAGTGATTCTCAATTCCATGTAGTCCAACACTTAACTAGCGGCAGATCTTACTAAGAGTCGTCACCCCAACACCTCACCCAACTGAAAACTGCCCCAACTGAGTCGCAATACCCCACGTCACTCAGACATTTACCAATTAACATGAACTACTTCAGCATAAGAAGTGTACTCGTATCTCTTTACCAAAGTCTAATAAAGCCTGCGTCAAAAGCAGCACGTCCCTCAACCGTGGAATATCTCTTGGCTCATCGACAACAACAGCGCGCGCAAACCACCGGAGAAACTCCCCTCGCATCTTTACACCGAATGTACGAATACATCGTTCTTGGATATAATGCTGGTCTCCGCACGGAAATCGAATGGTTCTTCAACCATCCCAGCTGGGCCGTGGCTGCGATTCCCGACCCCAAAGACCCGGATCCTGCACGCTATGCCATCCTTTCTGTAATTCCGCAATTTCTGACAGGAGCATTCAATCGACTTGTTGAGAAGGGCTTGCCGCGAGGTAGCCCTGCAATTATCTGTGGCGACGAGGCAGAGGACGAGCTGAAGTCAAAGGCAGTCGTCTTGGATGCATTGCCATCCTGGGTTTCAAATGTTCCCAAACTCCCGCAGGAGCTCATTATTCCTAATTCGGATGGCAGTATACCTGAGAAGCGGGATTGGAGCCCTCAATTCTTGGCGATGAATATTGTTGTTTCACAACCGCATACGTTGTTTGTTTAAATGAAATGAAATAAAATGAATGTAGACTTGTTATTTCTTGCTTAAAAAAATGCATACTGGCGAATACATGCTTTCATCGTCGACATGTTTCAATCTTTTCATATGCTTGTACTAGTTTGGGGCGTACTATTACAACATTGACTTCATATATGCACTACGATCGGCCGTCGTCGTTGCTCATCCCTCAAGCCTCCCACCATAGCAGCATTGACCAGAAGTGCGCTAGATTCCTTCACGGGGTTCAAATGTGCAGCACAAAGCTCGAACAGAACGACTGCAAGGCCCCAGAGTCCCCCGCCAGCATGGACTACGTTCTCGTATGCTCGTTGCAATTTGTCAAATTGTATCCACTCTATGCCATAGCCATCATGCACATGTCCAAACACGTGCAATTTCGGCTTCTTGCGCCATATTTCTCCAAGTAGGTGTTTGCATCCAAGATGGCCTGCGTCTAGATGGCCTTTTGGTGGCCCATGTGTGATGAGTATGTCTGTGTCTGCGGGGATTGTAGAGCTCCAAATGTCTTCATCACGTGGGTATTGGAAAGCCCAGTTGCCATGGCGGGGCGTGAGAGGGCAGCCGTGGATTTTGAGTTGGCGACCGTTCTCACATGTGACGGTTGTTGAAGTGGAGTTGAGGTATGTTATATTGCCCCAATTGATAGATGCTCTTGCTGTGGGATTCGAGTGGGATTGATTGTGGTCGAGAAGGATGTCATGATTCCCAGCGATGAGGATTTTGTTCGGGTGTGGTAGCGAGTTAAGCCAATCGAGAGATGTCTGTATCTCTTTCAAGGTGCCAGCTTGCGTTATGTCGCCAGCATGGATCAGAATTTCGCCAGCAGGAATGTCCGATGGTTGGGTATTATGGGTATCTGAGAGGCAGACGACGGCGACAGGCTTGATAGGTTCGAAACAAACTACACGGCGCCATCTGTAGAACTGCGATGCCAGGAGAATACATGGTTCTTTGGCGAATTGTTGCAGTTTACTTGGTCGTGGTCGTTCGAGAAGCGCATCCAGCCCTTCGCTCCTTCCAAACATAATTAGTATGATTGGAATAATCAGACAGTTTGAATCATAGAAGAGATGAGAGAGATTGTGTGTATTTATGGTCGCCCTCTCTTGTCTAATGAGAGTTTCTTGACTGTGCAGGCAGCAGGAGCGGGAGTTGGTGTCACATCTTGGCGCAGAGGCCACATTGAAAGGGTGATAAGCTAGTCCTACTTATACTCATATTTCTCGCTACATATCCTTACCGCCGCCACTTCCTCACTCATACACCATGCACACGCTTTACATACTACTCAAAGCACTATTAAATTTTGTATTAACACACTTCCCAAAGCCATCATCTATTCAAGTGGTATCCAACTTTGCTCAGGCCCAGACCAGACTCCATAGCCCTCTCTCCGGGAACCCAAAACAAAACAAAAAGATGCGCCGCGCAACACGCTATGCAGAGAATCCAAGCAGATGAGAAGAAGGAAGTGGAGGGATGTCAAGAGGCTTGGCAAAAAAACAAGGGACATGCTATACAAGCGCTGGGGTGAGCAATTGCGATCTGAACCAAGGGTACTATCCACCGTTGACTTGGCCGTTGCCGTGACCCTTATCGGTGCCCATGTAGCGCTCCATGTAGGTGATGTAGTCGAATTTGGGAATGTCGCGATCTTCTTGCATGTCTGGGCCCTTGTGCTCGGGCATGGTGGAGAGCAGGTCTTCGATGACTTCGTCTGGGACGAGGGAGTGGCGGAGATCGAGTTCGGTTACGTAGGGCTGAAATGTTAGTGTGATAACAATCAAAAGATAGACTGGTCTTACCTTGCCATCGGCAACTTCTTTGAACGATTCAAACACTTGCTCAGCAGTATTCTGGTCTTCAGTTTCGTCAACCATGAATCGAATGAATTGCTCGAAAGTGACGTAATCACGTCCGCCACTCGTCTCTCGGAATCTTGTGTGCATCTCTTCTTCGTCATATACGAGACCCAAACTTGCGAGTGCTGCTGAGAATTCCAACTCTTGTAGTGAATTGGACACATCGCGGTCGAAATGCCTGAATACTGATTCAAACTCTTCCAACTGAATTGGGGTCAAATTTGTCATGTTACGAGCAACCATTTGGTTTTCGAGGAAAGCCAATTTCTTCGATACCGAGTTCCGCACCAGACTGAGTTCGTACTCCAACTCGTCGTATGTATATGTGGTGAAATCGTTCTCTTCGATGTTTGCTTCCGCGCATTGTTCGTCGATGGAGGCAATGAGATTGAGGTACTCGTCTAAGGGTGCAAGAGATTTACTAATCTCCTTTGTGTGATCCAATTGGTCCTCGACATCACCTTCAAGAGCTGAGATGGATGTTGAGAGTGTGTTGAGAGCCAGGGCGAAATCGTTTGCTTTGTCTGCAAAAGACTTGCGTAATGCATTTTTGATATCGCGGATTGTCTCGTTGATGATCTGCGATCGTTCACGTTCGGCCTTCATGAGTCCTGCCCAAGCGGAATCAAGCGCTTCCAAACTCAGCTCTTCTGGTGGATCGTATGGACGCAGTCGGTATGTTGCCAATTTGGTCCTGATATTTCCTAACAATCCCACCAGATCCGACTTTTCAGCTACCCACGTGCGCTTGCTCTTACGCTTCCATGCTGTAAAGTCGGCAGACTGATTTCGGGCGTCCGTATATGTGCCGTCAAACGTAGCCTCCTCCCAGTGTCTACGCTGATTGGCAATTTGGTTGAGGAGTTCACGCATCCGTCGCTCAAAATCGTTCTGCATTTGCCATGCTCCTTGCATATTTTGTACAAACTTCTCCACTCGACGGCCAGCATTCTCAACCCTCTCCATCTGCGAGAAAGCGTGGAACCAGTATGCAATGTATGTCATCAAGGATCGCTCGTCGGGCTTGGCCACATCGCAAACGTCTTCGACATCGAGCAGGTCGGGGATGCCAATCTCTTTGGAAGCAATATCGAAAGCGAGTTGCATGTTACCGCGGTGGTCGTTCTTGTCAAGGCTGTCGTAGTCGATAAGATCGGGGCGGTGAATGTCGAGAAGAGCGCAGCTACCTGGTATTAGCAACGTCAAGTAAGAAGTTCACATACGCACAATGCTAGTCCATCGTTCCAGCTGGTAGAGAAGTCTCGTACTTCGACCTCGTCGTAGCAAGCTGTCTTCCTCTGACACCATAGCAAAAGACCCTCTTTGGCACTCAAACCTTCCTCGTTGATGTCGCTGATTGTGAATCTCAGAATCAAGGTCCAGATCAGGCCAAGGATGATTTTGCTATTTCCATCGACAATATCTTCTGCTCCAATGTTGGTCATTTGAATCCCTCGACTTTTGATGTAGTCCAAGGATTTGTTGACATTTTCGAATCGTTGGACTCGTAGCTTGGGTCGGGAGGCATAACGGCCGAGGGACTCATTGCTGAGGATCTCCAGGAGGTGTATGAGCATAATCTGGTATTGTTAGCATGTTGTATTGGGTATTTTTTGAGCCATGCGGTAGGACGGGGAAGTACGTGGGAGGGGCACGCACGCCATCGGACAGGTCTGTGATCAGGTCGCTGATCTCGACGTCTCGGATTTTGAGTTTACTGTTCAGCCTGGATAATTAGAGTTAGCACAGTAAGGCAAGGAGTGGAGCTTGTCAGGACATGGAAGGAGGTAGCGCACCATTTCGTGAATGTTTTCTGTTGGACCTTGACCCATTGCTGCTCAAGCGGTGCCATGGCGGGCTCAGTGCATCAGGGCAGCCACAGGAAATGGCTGCATGCGGGTAGAAATGGGAGTTGCAGATATGGGATGCTTGGTGGCGGATCGTTGGTGGTGAGTGTTTTGGTCAGGGACAACAATGGCGAGCAATGGGGGTTCGTTTGGCTGGCTGGCAGTGGTTGGATTGGATAGCCTGACTTGACTCGGCCGGCGATGCGGGGACCTCGAACCTTGACCAGACCCCCGCCGCCTTTTGGATCTGCGCCTGTCACTGCACGGTCTATGGATTGATACTAGGCCGATTGGAATTGGATATGATTTGATTCTGATGGTGAGAATTGAATTCCTCCTACCTGCCAACGTACTGCTGTGTATGCAGAGTGCGCTTGCCATGTTTGCCATGTGCTGGTTGGTAAGCGACCAGCGACCTGCAGCTAAAAAATACTTTTCTCCCACAGTGCATGAATGTATGCGATATCTGCATGTCCTCGTGTATTCTTGTTCAACCTGTCAAAGCTGTTCCTGACTTATGTTTTCTTGCCACTGAGCTTGCTGGAACATGTATTGTTGACAACCATTGCCTAGGAAACCATCTAGCGCAGAAGAGACAAAGATTTGACTACCAGCCTCTCTCTACCAAAAAATACTGCCGCCTTCACTGTGCTAACCACAGCCAAATGTCCGAATAGGCAAGAGATGACGTCAGCGGCCGCACCACAAGTACGAACAGTACGAACAGTACGAACGGACGGCCAGAGATTGCCAATTCTTTCTGCTCGTCTGGGCGCGATGAAACACTGAAACCTCGCCATGCCAATGCCAGTGCCAATGCTCTCTTCTGTTCTGAATGCCATCCTCAGGCCCACAAGTCAATGACCTCGAAACATGAGGTTCCACATACATTGCCATGCCAGACACTATGCGTTTTCTCCGTAGTGCGATAACCACTTCTCTTCATATATCGAATGGAATACCTACCACCCAATCTACATCAATCGAGGCAAACATACTAGTAAGATAAGGACTACACATGGCGCAGTCTGAAAGGGATCGTATTGGCGGAGGAAATATCGGGGCCTGTCAGCAAAGTGTGGTGCTGGTGTGTCACCAATAATAGCGGCAAACAATATCTGACAGCCAGATGCAGTACCATGGAAGTACCATGGAATGGACATGGGAGACAGACGGTTCATCCCCTCACGTAGCCGCAGGAGGTGGGGTTCTTTTCTTTCCATGTGCTGCCATGGCGGCTACGGAAGGACATGGGGCGCGGCTGGTGCAGGATGGAGTGGTTTCAGAGGCGCGCAACTGGGCAGCGTAGACGGTGACTTGAAACGCTGAACTCGCTTGAAGGGGGCCGATCGTACACTCCAACACTTGGTGAATATCCCACCCCGGGCCGTCCTTGGACTAGGAGTTGCGCCTACCCGCCGCCACCCATGAAACGCATCCTGCGGATCGAGCGCGCAAACATGTAGCCTGATGTTATTCTTGTTCTTGTGCGTCTGTTGGTTCTCCTTTCTCTACGTCCGCAATAACCCAATGAGTGGCAAGCTGCAGTAGAAGCATCGTCATCATTGGCTGCTGTCTCCTGTGGGCGCCCGTTTCAACGCTTCTCACGTGTGCTTCTCTCGCCGCCGACGGGTTTAGCGCGGCTGCCCTCTCTCTGATCCTGGCACCTCCATACTGTACACTCTCTCCCTAAAACACTGCAACCACCACACCGGCCCTTGTTCGCTGCTTCTTGCACGTTCCCCCTCTTCCACGGCTGCTTCTCTGGCACCATCGCATCTTGTGCAAATCTATGCGGGTCTTGTGCTGAAGATTTCCCCTTGGCGCAACGAGCGACCTCGATTGGCGGCGGCACCCGCTTTCAGTACTGCTCCTCCGCTCTCCACTGCAGCCCGACCTCTTTCGCCTACTCCCCCTCGCAACATTTCCCGCCAGCCCTGCAACTCTTGTCGACGCCCCCATTCTCCTTGTCTGCAGTGCGTGCAGCCTACTGTTCTCGTCCTCAAAGGCCCCCGCACTGCCACTGCACTTGGTAGACCCTTTCCCCCACCATTCACCGCATCCTCGAAGCTTAGGTCCTTGTCGAGGCAGCTACGCGTCTGCACTGCCATCGCTACTCCCAACCTCCCCCATACCTAGTCGCTGTTCTGTCCAGCATCGTTCGCCATGTAAGTTTGATCTTCTGGCCCCTTGTCTGCAGCTAAAAGTTTCGTCCTCGTCTCGTCATGGCACCATGATTCTGTCTACCCTGTACTAAATGTTTCTCACTCCCCACAACTCCCACGACTCTCTCGATAACACCACAATCTCCATCCTCTCTGCTAATCACTCATCCCAGAATGTATTCTCGTGATCAATTCATGAATCCTGGTCCTGCACCACGGCCGCCTACAGATCGTCCTCGGCTCGCCCTTACACCAAACACCAGCAGCACTCTGCCAGGGAACATGGCTGGCCTCAGCCTGCAGTCGCCTGCCTTCAGTAACAACAGCTCACAAATGTCTCTCGTCCGCACACAGTCGGAAAAGAGCCTTTCATCAACTGCCACAGTCAAGGAGGGAATGGTCAAGGTCAAGGATGAAGGCCTGTTCAAATCCTTTGTCTGGGCAGATCGCTGGCTGGTCCTGCGTGAGTTTGAACTCAACTTCTTCAAGAGTGCAAATGCCTCCAAAGTCTCCAACTCGATCCAATTACGGGACATTCTTGGCGTCGAGCGATCAGATACCCAGCCCTTGTCATTTGAAATTACCCGATCTTTGAACCCTAACAAAGGCTCTTCACCACCACGCGATGGCCCCACCAAAGTCATTACATGCAAGGTCGAAACCGACGATGAGGTCTACTCATGGATAGACAGCATCTACCAGCGCTGCCCTAGCATGGGTGGTGTCAGCAATCCCACCAACTTTACACATCGAGTCCATGTAGGCTTTGATCCAAATAGTGGCGCCTTTGTTGGACTGCCAGTAGAGTGGGAGAAGCTTTTGACTGCCTCAGCGCTTACCAAGGATGATTATGCAAAGAATCCCAAAGCTGTGCTCGAAGTTCTCGAGTTTTATACCGAGAAGCTTGTCAAACGATCTGAAGATCCCCAGCAATATCCCAGTCTCACCCCCACTCCACCAGTTAATGCGGGCATGGAAAAGCAGCTTGGCTATGGCGGCAGCGGAAACTCTGTTGCACCCCCGCGACCAGCTCCCCCTGGTTCTTACCAACGCAAGGACAGCTACAGCGCTGGTCGTCAGAACACGCCTCCTTCGGGATACAGCAGCCAGCAAAATGGTGCATCAAATCAGCAAGATCGATACGAACAAGAACGCAGGAGACAGGAAGAGGCACGCTTGCAACGCGATCGTGAGATGCAAAGGCAGAGGCAAGAGTATGAGCGCCGAGAACGTGAGGAATTGGCTGCATACAACGCATCATTACCACAAAAGAAAGTGCCAATTGCGCAACAAGAAGTCGGTGGTGGTGGTGCCTACGATTCGCGAGATTCAAGTCCATCAAGCAACCAACGATACAACCCAAGCCGACCTGCTCCTTCAACACCAGCTGCGCAACGAAGCCAGCAGCAGCAACAACAGCAGCCGCCAGGCTCATTGCGCCAAATGGCAGCACAACGGCCTGCTCCATCAGCTCCCAAGCAACAGAATGGAAATTACAATACATCTCCTTCATCCAAGGGCCCTGGCTCTCAACAGCAACGACCTCCCGTTCAGCCTAACTCTGGATACCAAGGTTCGAGTAGCCAAATTCCCCAAAACCGTCCAGCCAATGGTCAGACACAACAGCAGAAGCAGTATCAAGGGTCATCTGCAGCGCCTAAGCCTCTCAACGTGGCCAAACCCGCAGCGAATGATGCTGTGAAGAAGGCTGAGCAGGCTTTGACCAGCAAGCCAAAGGAAGAAGCACCTCGCAACAAGAACGAGCGCATGTCAACCATGTCTGAGAGCGAGGTCATGGCTAAACTTCGAGAGGTCGTTTCAAAAGAGCGACCCTTGGATTCTTACAACAAGCAGAAGAAGATTGGACAGGGTGCCAGTGGTTCCGTTTACGTTGCTCGTATCCGTGAGAATGCTACATCACCCATGGCTCGACGAATTTTGCAAGAGAATGGTCCTCGTGCCCAAGTCGCCATCAAGCAAATGGACCTCCGCAACCAACCCCGCAAAGAACTGATTGTCAACGAGATTATCGTTATGAAGGATAGCAAGCACCCTAATATTGTAAACTTCCTCGATGCCTTTTTGCAAGAGGAGCAGTCTGAACTATGGCTTGTCTTGGAGTTCATGGAGGGTGGAGCTCTGACGGATGTCATTGACAACAATCCCACCATAAGCGAAGACCAGATTGCCACCATCTGTTATGAGGTACGAACCACCTATGATTGATTTTTCAACATACTAACTGTGCATAGACCTGCAAAGGCTTGGAACATCTCCATAACCAAAACATTATCCATCGAGATATCAAGAGTGACAATGTATTGCTGGATGCTCGTGGGAATGTCAAAATCAGTACGTCCTAGCCTTGGCTTTGATGAATCCTGCTAATCTTGAATAGCCGACTTTGGCTTTTGCGCCAAGCTTACCGAGCAGCGCAGCAAGCGTGCAACTATGGTCGGAACTCCATACTGGATGGCCCCTGAAGTCGTCAAACAAAAAGAGTATGGCAACAAAGTCGACATTTGGTCTCTCGGTATCATGGCTATCGAAATGATCGAGTCTGAGCCTCCTTATCTCAACGAAGAACCCCTCAAGGCCCTCTACCTCATCGCTACCAACGGTACTCCACGCCTCAAGAAACCAGACAAGTTGTCCAAGGAGCTCAAAGCATTCCTTTCTGTCTGTCTGTGTGTTGATGTGAAATCTCGTGCCAGCGCCTCAGAGCTCATGACTCACGATTTCCTGAAGAGTGGCTGCAGCTTGACGACCTTGTCACAGCTTCTGAATTTCAGGAAGAACGGTGGTCATTAAAACTTTCGCTTGAACACGATTAAAAAGACAAGGACAGGTCAAGCAGCAGCACCAATAAGTCTTGCTTCGCATTCCTTTTTGGTCTCGGAGTTGATCGATACCCATTTCCTATACCCTCAATCACCGAGAATTATGCAGACGAATTTTTGCAATACACGATACATCATGTCTATACATCATACAAAATAGCGAGCGAGCGAGCGAGCGAGTACTTTGGGCGATTTTCCACATACCATCAGTCGAACACGAATCCCGGTGTACACCTCAAATCAACGAAACGCACATCTCTTGGTTTGACATACTTTGTAGATATCACTATGCCGAATCTGTTGGATGGAGAAATCGACCAGGACGGAAATCTTTTTTTGAAGACTGGTCAACCAAGCTTGTTTGACTGAATGGTTGGAATCCTACTTGGCTTTTGGATTGGATAGGATTTCCTTGTCATGAAAATGCGATTTGGTGGACTACATTCCGATTATTGTCTTTCAACTTTACGCTTTTCCGCTCCATGTCCGTATGTTCACAGGATGAATGCACTTGGGCAATAGGAGTACACGGACGTTTATGTAAACACTTGCGAAGAAGTATTAGAATAATGAAGACAAATACTCAATCTTGACATCAGTAGCGATGATTTTGTGAGTATCTATTCTTCTATGATCAATAGTCTGGTAAGAATTCTCAAGACTGCCTAGGTACGAAGGAGCTCGTGTTTATTAAGTGGAAGTCCTATCAAAGTACACCGCAGAAGACGACAGATAATAATACACAAGAACATTAACAGTTTTAGAAAGCCTTATAGGCTTCAGCTTATTATATTATTGTAGTAATACTCTATTTTAAAAAAGGTGTGTATCTCTGTTGCGCTATTAAGATCTCAAGGTGTTCGTCGTCAATCTGTCAAGGTTCCACTCATTAAAAACGAGCTCCTTCGTATTGCCATCCCACCCCGTATTCTTAGCCAATATCTTTTCAAAAGTCAGCATCTCCATCTCAAACGCGCATACCACATACATCACACATCATCAGCCCTCACTAGACGTTACTCCCCTCCGCCTATCATACGAACCGGAGGATTCTCAACTTCCACCTCATACCCTGCGAAATACACCCATAATGACTCATTCCGCATCATCACCATTCGCAAATGCAAAGAACCACCCAACTCACCATTTTAGTACCTAAATATGTAGATACAAGCAATGATAAATACCCCCATAATCAACTCTCCCCAATCACCACCCCCAAACGCCTAACACAATGCCCCACCGGCTCCCCGACACAACTCTGGCCTCAACCTTCACCCCCTCAACCCACAGCCACCCCCATTCCTCCCCCTCCCTCTCCCCCCAAACCAACACCCTCCCACCCTCCACCACCGTCCTCATAATCGGCGCCTCGCGAGGCATCGGCGCCGCCATAGCCCTCGCCTACGCCCGCGCCAACCCTTCCCACCTCCTCCTCGCCTCGCGCCCCTCCTCCAGCTCAGAGCAATCCGCCGTCGAGCAAGCCATCCAGAAAGCGTACCCCGATGTGCAAACGCGCTGTTTCGCCGTCGACATCACATGCGCGGAGAGCGTAGCGCGCCTTGCCCACGACGTATCCCAGACTGTGCATCAGCTCAACATCGTAGTCCTCAACTCTGGCTACTCCGGACCCGTCGTGCTGGACGTGACTTCTGGCGCCACGCAGGATTTCCGGGACGTGATGGATGTTAATGTTCTAGGGACGTATCACGCGCTGCATTATTTTCTGCCGCTGTTGAAAGCGAGCAACGAAGAAGAGGAGGAGGGGGAGGTGACGCGGGTGTTTATAGCAGTAGGCTCGTTTGCGGGGTTGATTACCAAGGGGCATATTGCGAATACGGCGTATTGTGTGGGGAAGTTTGCGCAGGCTAGGATTTTGGAATTCGCGGCGGAGCAGTGGAGCAACGAGGGGGTTTGTGTCGTTGCGGTGCATCCTGGGGCGGTGCTGACGGAGATGGCGGATAGGCATACGCCGGAGAGTTTTAGAGAGTGTGAGTTTTTGGAGAGGGGTGGAGAGGGGGAAGCTGACGCTGAATAATAGATCTTACGGATGATGTAGGGTTGTGTGGGGCGTTTTGCGTGTGGTTGAGTCGTGAGAGGAGGATGTGGTTGAGTGGGAGGTTGGTGAGTGCGAAGTGGGATGTTGATGAGCTGGAGGGGAAGAGGGAAGGTATTGAGGAGGGGGATTTGTTGAAGTTTGGGTTTAGAGTTGATTGATGGATTGGGAAGTCTCGAAGGCCTTTTTTGAATGAATAGGAATACTGAAGAAATTAAACATAAAATCTAGATATATAAGAAAATAAATGGTTGAAAATAGGAGACTTTGTACACTTCAGCTTGCTATAATGATATAGGTTCCCTTTAAGTATAATATAGAGTAGGTACTTTTTAGTAAAATCATTTAAAATTCATAACATCCCTTAAGTTTACCCAAACAATCGAGATCGATAAGGTGTATTAGTGCTCCATGAAACTACATAATCATTGTATTCGAAAGGTCCACTGTTGAGTCTACATCACGCAGGAAGCAGAAGTCCTTTCGCTGCCTTCCTCACTGGTGGCACTAGCACAGGTGCTTTTATCTTATTGTATAGTACGCCGACCACGGGGCCAAAAGAACAAAAGGCTACATGATATTTCTCGCTGTAGCTTTCATAGTGCTTGTCGTTGAGTTGTCAATGTTGTAGGGGATTCTATCATTGCATAGCTAGGTAGGTAGTTAAGAAGAACATCATGGATGTTTGAAGAACTCAACGCACCATACATACCCTCCCTAAGAACCTGCAGGACATTTGGAGTAAGTCTCAAGCGGTCCCTTTCTCTTTATGCTACTTTTTACCCCACTCGGACTCATCAATCTAGCTTGAAATACCTTCCTCATCCTTGCTCAGTCCATTGGTGCTTTTTGTGGGGTAGCGTTCGATTGCTCATTAACACTGATTTATCCAGACTAACACCTTCTAATTCATACCACAAACCAGGAACCAATCGTTACCCATTAGACGGAAATAATGCTATATCGAGGTGTGGCGGTGGAGTCAAGTTGTGGCAATGAGCGTCATTTGCCAAGAATTCCACTGCACTGCCTCGCCAAGACTCCGCCCCGACAAGTCCGCCAACGCTTGCCGAGGGAGCTAGCGTCGCTCTAGAACCTCTCCTTTGCCTTTCACACCTCCTACCAAGCAGCATCAAAGTGAGACTTCACAAGACATACGTCACTGTTGCTTAAGAAATTTGAATCGTGTCTTGGCCCTCTTTATAGTTCTTATGTTTGAAGCCTCTACACGTAACCTTTGAACTGGAAAGGATATTGTGGCATCTTGGCGGCTATGCCGGCATGAAATATAAAGTCTCTGCCTGCCCCGCGATTGACCATGTATATCATCGAGTATATTCATAGAGCAATATACATTTCACAAGTAATTCTCGAACGCTGTATATCAAAATGCCGCAACACCACCCCGGAACCTTCGTTGCCCACAACAACCTCGACCTGACTGATGTCCCTTGGGCTCTCACGACTCATCTACTGTCAGTGAAGCACGATCAACTGCTCCGCACAACACAACATCCCTTCCTAGCCCGCGCAGCAAAGGGCACATTACCAAAACCGATAGTCGCACAATGGCTTGCAAATGATTTGGAGTATCTCAAGATCTACAAAGGCTTGAGTGAACAAACACTTGCTATAGTTCGCCGTACGCAGACTGCAACATCCGAGGAAGATTCTAACGACGTTGGGACTAGACTGATTGCATGGCTGGAAGCAGCAGTCCAAAACGGCAATAGGGAGGAGAGGTTATTCGCTGAAGTTGCGGAGATGTATCAAATCGACATTACTATCACTGAAGCAACAAAGAATGAAGGGCTACGACGATACGAAACTCTTTACAACACTTTCTGCATAAACGACAGACAAGCTTTTATCCCTTGGCTTGAAGGCGCAGTTATGCTATGGGCGATGGAGAAAGTATACTATGAGGCATGGTCATGGGCACGAAGACAAGACGCCCAATCATCTCCCCGAACATTCGACAACGATCAAGATGGCGGTGCAATGAGACGCGAGTTCATCCCTAACTGGAGTAATCGCGATTTTCTCATGTTCGTCGAGCAACTCGAACGCATCATTAACGAGGGTGTAAGCACAGCGGTGAAAGGCAACGATGAAGCTTGGCGAGGCATCAAGATCAGAACAGATGCAGTGTATGCTGCTGTACTTGATTCAGAGGAGGTATTTTGGCCGAGTGTGAGCGAGGAGCAGGTCAGAGATGTGAAGGATGGGAATTCCATAGAGGAGGGTCAGGTGCCAGTGCAAGCACAGGCTTAGATTAAACCGTTTTTTCAACTAGTTGTATAAATAAAATTTCAGAGCACACATTTGGCGACATTTTGGAAGGAACACTGAGGGTGACAGTGGTTTTCGTGAACATCAAGTCGTCCCATGTGGCTGGTGCGCGCCAAGCCAGTAGCGCGCTATGCGAAAATTGATCCTGGCAAAAAGTTCGAAAAACCTCAAGCTCTCCAGCATCCGCCAATTGCTTTATCACTAACCACAACAGCAGCAGCAATGGCGCTCGTGCAGACCAACCCCGATGCCTATGTTATCAAGCCAGAAGCTGCCGCGCCAGCAATTGACACCAGCGACTGGCCGCTGTTGCTGAAGAATTACAGCGATTGTATGCAAAAGCTGCCCTGATAGCTCCAACTTGTCAGCTAACGTGCATACAGTGCTTGTTCGCACATCGCATTACACTCCTATTCCTCAGGGATGCGCGCCATTGTCACGAGACATCAAATCATACATCAGCTCTGGTGTGATCAATCTCGACAAGCCCTCGAACCCATCCAGTCACGAAGTCGTGTCATGGATCAAGCGCATGCTGAGGTATGATGGGCGGTGAAAATTGCTTACCGAATGCATTGGCTAATCAATGATACAGAGTTGAGAAGACTGGTCACAGTGGTACACTTGACCCCAAGGTCACTGGCTGCCTGATTGTTTGCATCGACCGCGCTACTCGTCTCGTCAAGTCTCAGCAGGGAGCTGGAAAGGAGTACGTCTGTGTCATTCGCCTTCACGACAAGCTTCCCGGTGGCGAGGCACAATTTGCGCGCGCTCTCGAGACCCTTACCGGTGCTCTCTTCCAACGCCCACCGCTCATTTCTGCCGTCAAGCGCCAATTGCGTATCCGAACGATCCACGAAAGCAAGCTGTACGAGTTCGACAATGAGAGGCAGTTGGGTGTGTTCTGGGTGAGCTGTGAAGCTGGAACTTATATCCGTACCCTCTGTGTACATCTTGGTCTGTTGCTCGGTGTCGGCGCACACATGCAGGAGTTGCGTCGTGTGAGGAGTGGTGCTATGGACGAGACCAAGGACTTGGTCACCCTCCACGATGTCCTCGATGCCCAGTGGATGCACGACAACAACCGTGACGAGTCGTATCTGCGACAAGTCATTGCACCCCTGGAGAGCTTGTTGACCAGCTACAAGCGTGTTGTGGTCAAGGATAGCTCCGTCAACGCCATTTGCTACGGTGCTAAGCTCATGATTCCTGGTCTTCTGCGCTTCGAGAAGGGCATTGAGATCCACGAGGAGATTGTCCTCATGACCACCAAGGGTGAGGCGATCGCACTCGCTTACGCCCAAATGTCAGCCGTCGAAATGTCTTCATGCGATCATGGTGTTGTTGCTAAGATCAAGCGTGTCATTATGGAGCGTGACCTGTACCCAAGGAGATGGGGAATGGGCCCAGTTGCAACTGAGAAGAAGAAGATGAAGGAGGCCGGCACTCTCGACGTAAGTTTGAGTTAGATTTCAACATTTTATTACATACTAACGTGCCTAGAAATTTGGCCGACCCAATGAGAAGACTCCTGCCAAGTGGAACAATGAATACAAGGATTTCAACAGGACTGAGGATGATGCTTCAGCACCAGCAGCACCACCTGCTATTGCAGCTGCAGAGCCAGAAGCCGAGACTGAAGTCGTAGAGAGCAAGAAGCGTAAGAGCCGTGACGAAGAGGATGATGAATCCCCCGAGGACAAGGCCGAGCGTAAGCGCAAGAAGAAGGAGGAAAAGGCAGCGAAGAAGGCTGAAAAGGCAGCAAAGAAGGAGAAGCGAAAGAGCAAAGCTGGTGACGACTCAGATTCGGACTAAGTCATCACGCGCGTTTACAACGCAGTGTGGCTATGAGCAAACCAAACCTCGTCGAGCTGTTGTTGCTTGTACAATTGCTGTACATTGCGAACAAACACAAGCCACAGCTGATCATCAACATTGAATATCTTGCCCCTGTAGCATACGGAAAAAATAGCGTATGGGTAACCAACCGGCGTTGTGGGAATGGCATTATGGAGTCTGGCGCGTCAAAATTTCAAGTGTGGCAGAGAAGGTCGCTTTGGTTGGGCTGATACCCAACCATGTTCTAGTTTGATCGATGCAATTCTTGGTGTCTGAGTAGTTAGCCTATCTAAAACTGTATCAAATGGAAGTTTGCCAGAAATTGCGCGCATTTTGAGAACATGTTGCACTGTGTAATAGAAGCTTCTCGAAGCTTCGATTGAGCGTGAGCGGCTCGCCTGTTGACGTCGGCAGGTGTCTCCCCACCAGACGTTGGGCGCTCGAGCCAGCTTTGACCGCTGAACATGGCATTCTACCATAAAACAACCACGATTCTTACACTGCACCAAGAAACTCGAAATACTCTGAAAGTGGCATCGAACTAGCCAATCATTTTGCATTCTCTTCAACCACCATCATGGTCAAAGAGACGACCCTTTACGACTCATTAGGTGAGTTTGTTCTTGTATACCCCACTTTGTGAGCTCGTCGTAAGACACACCGAGCAAGCTGCAGGTAGACGGGCAAGTACATAGCAGATCATACTGACATAATCTTACAGGAATTTCCTCGACTGCGACGCAAGATGAAATTAAAAAGGCATACCGGAAGATGGCCCTAAAGTGGCACCCGGATAAGAACAAGGACAACCCACAGGCTGCAGAGAAGTTCAAAGGTATGCTGCCGCAATTCCTATGTCATACTGTATGCTAATTCATTATTTAGAATGCTCACAAGCCTACGAAATCTTATCCGACCCCGAGAAACGTAAGACATACGATCAATATGGCCTGGAGTTCATTTTACGAGGCGGCGCACCCCCACAAGAAGGAGCTGGTGGGCATGGCGGCAATCCCTTCGAAACTGGCGGCGGTGGCGGCGGCGGCTTTCCATTCACAGGCGCAGGCGGCATGCCTGGCGGTACACGCTCATTCCACTTCTCTACTGGCGGTGGCGGCAACGGCTTCCACTTTTCCAATGCGGACGATATATGGTCAGAATTCATGCGCAGCAGTGGTGGAGGCGGCGGCGATGACGATGGCTTTGGATTTGGAGGCTTCGGTATGGGCGGTATGCCTGGAGGTATGCCTGGAGGTATGCCTGGTGGCATGCCCGGTGGAATGGGCGGCGGTAAAAGCGGACGAAGTGGGCGCTTCAGCGGAAGTCGAAGAGCGCCTGAACCTGAAGTCACCGTTGTTGAGAAACCACTCGCGGTGAGCTTGGAAGAGCTGTACACGGGCACAACGAAGAAAATGAAAATCAAGAGGAAGACATATGACCAGGCAACTGGCAAACAAAGCACGCAAGATCGGATCTTGGAAGTCCCAATCAAGAAGGGTTTGAAGGCAGGATCAAAAATCAAGTTCTCGGATGTAGGAGATCAAGTCGAGGGAGGTACACAGGATTTGCACTTCCTTGTATCTGAGGTAAGTTTCCCGTCTCTACTCAAATTATCACACAGGCTCACAATATAACAGAAACCACACCCTCTTTTCACCCGCGAAGGAGACGACATCAAACACATTATAGATCTCGATCTGAAAGAAGCCCTCACTGGTTGGCGACGAACAGTCCAAACCATTGACGGCAAACAATTAAACGTTGGCAGTGGTGGACCAACTGGACCAACCTGGACAGAACGCTATCCAAATCTAGGCATGCCAAAGTCCAAAAAGCCAGCAGAACGAGGCGATTTCGTTGTTGGTGTCAAGATTAAATTCCCGGCAAGCCTAACAAGTCAACAGAAAGAATTGCTCAAGGAAATATTGTGAGCATAGACAGGGCCCAACTTGGATCGGCGGTATCAGCGATAATTTTCCTTCTCTCGATATATTTTTCATCTACTCACTTTGGCGAAATTATCATGGGGCTCAAAAGGAGCAAACGGCGTTAGTGGTACTCATAAGTATCAAGTTTTCTTTTTTCAACCAACATAAAGCCAACAAACCTGAAGGAAGCCGATGGGGGCGATGGGGCAGTAGGTAGTTGGATGAAGTCGGTGATGATGCACGAAGCAACGAGCAGATGAATGAACGGACAATGAATGATGATTTTATAGTATATCAATTTACTCGTGCACAATGAGTTTATTTATCGTTTGGGTGGTTAGTCTTCCACGCTACGATCTGTACAATAATCGAATAAAAGATAGTTGCGCAAACTTTGCCGTCTTTGGTCCTCTTATAGTTCTCATGTTTGAGATTTCTACCATCTAGCATCTGAATTGTGTTTGGTTGAGACGTGCTGGTTAGCATAGAATAGGTGAAAACTAGTTTTGACGTCACTGCTTGGCGCTGCAAAAAGTTCCCGTGCTCGGAACAACCCGAACTCCTTACACTCACAATGCGCTCGATATCACGGGGTATACAGTGTGTCAACACGCAATTCGTGCGACCCAAACATGTTACAAGATTGCCACTGTCAGCTGCAACGGCACTGCCTACTGGGGCGCGATTCTTTCATGCATCAGCAAGCTTGAGAGTTGTTGACCTCGCATATAGCCTCCACGATAACAAGGGGAGTGCAAAGGGCGATCCTATTGTAATCATACATGGCTTGTTCGGAAGCAAAAAGAACAATAGAAGTATAAGCAAGTACGTTACCGGATAATTGAGGCTTGGATGAAGCATGGAAATAACTAAATATTTTTGGTTTGCAGCGCGCTAGCACGCACTCTTGATCGTCCAGTGTACGCCATTGATACTCGCAACCATGGCGATTCTCCACATGACAAAGTCCACAATTACAACGCCATCGCCGATGACGTTGAGGCATTCTTGCAAAAGCATCAACTGAAAAACGCAACGCTCATTGGGCATTCCATGGGCGCGAAAACAGTCATGACAATGGCCCTCCGAAACCCAGACTGCTGCGCCAACATCATCCCCGTGGACAACGCGCCAGTCGACGCAGCTCTATCAAGCGACTTCCCAAAATACGCCGAAGGCATGCAAAAAGTCGAACAAGCAAAACCAAAAAGCCAAAAGGAAGCAGATGAAATACTCCAGCCTTACGCAAAGGACCTGTCTGTCCGCCAGTTCCTGCTCACCAACCTCGTTCGCCCTGCGCCATCTGAACCTCTGAAATTCCGCATCCCAGTGAAAATTCTCACCAGCGCTCTGGACAATATGGCGGATTTCCCCTTCAACGATCCTGACAAACACCATTTCAGTAAGCGCGCGCTATTCGTCCGGGGAACTAAGAGCCATTATGTGAGCGACGAGGTGCTACCCATTATCGGTCGCTTCTTCCCTAGATTTGAACTCGTTGATATTGATGCTGGTCATTGGGTTACTAGCGAGAAGCCGGAGGAGTTTATGAAAGGTGAGTCGTTTATTGAGAGAGTTTGAGGGTTGGGCTGACGTGACATAGCGGTTGTGGATTTCCTGCAGGAGAAGGAGTAGGGTGGGAAAGGATAGTGGAGAGATATGTGGGTTTTGATGGTACTGCGTTGGGGCGATGTGGTCGAACGGACATAGCCTTTCATCGCATGATATTCTTAACCACCGATGTTATTGAGCAATGTGGTTGATATATGGTCTGGTTCGATAATACCTTAGAATATTAGTTTAGAGGCACAATCGGGGTGATATGCTACTGGATTATATTCTCAGACATCTTAAAGCTTGCAATATTTCAGTGTCATTGCCATTTTCGCTCGTGAAGTTTGTCAATATATGCACAGCGTTTGTTAGCGAATGATTGTAGCTTATTGAAGCTATCACGATTGGCACCTGGACCTTTTCTTATGTGACCTCTCGTTTATGAAAGCTTGGTCCAAGTTTAGATATTAATAGACCCAAAACCGAAGATTTTCAGGATTGGGCTTGTTCTATAGAGATTTTCGATGCAAAGATTACTTCCGAAGTGCTCGTTTCTTTGGAGAATGGTTAAATCAAGCATAGCTTTCAAGATTTGAATGCCGTTCACTTAGACCATCCCAACTGATGCATCTGCTCGCTTACAGCTATACTGCGCGGTGAAAAGTTTCAGCCAGAATAAGGAACCCCTATTTTATTCTACGGTTGTATTAATTTGAGGTTTTCAGTTTTCAGGGCTTGCCGATTTCGGCATGGGGTGTCTATAACGAGGCACAGTCTTGCGGCACAGCAACCCACATGTGTGATACTTGCAGCACATTCAATTAACATTGCCGTTTTGCTCAGGCAACGAGAGTATGAGACAATCTAAATGAATTTAAAGCTCTTGTAACTCTTAATCAAGTCGTGTGCCGTCGTTAAAATGCTACAATACGTTGTCGCAATTGTTGTCGTGTACATGGGTTACAACCTGGTGTGTCTGGAGCAGAATTACAGGCGGGCTTCAACCATGGGAATCCCACTTGTGCGGGTTCCGATTGATCCATTGAACATTCCATACCAGGTTTTGGAGCCTCACCTCTTCAAGCTGCTAGATTTACTGCCCAAAAGCATATTACCCACCTTCATTCCATACATGCGACGCGGCTGGTTCTTTCTCGACAAAGCAGATTCTCATCTAAGATATGGACCTATGTTCACTTATGTTACACCTCGAGGTATACACATTCAAATGTGTGATTCAGAAGCAATCCATGACATCTTTTCTCGGAGAAGAGACTTCATTCGGCCAAGTGAGAATTACAGTACGATATGACTACTTTCTTATTCTTTTTTTGAAGACTCTGACGATATATAGAGCTTCTGGAGGTATATGGGCCTTGTATCTCAACAGCCGACTTGGAAAACTGGCCACGACACAGGAGGGTTCTTGCTGCTCCTTTTAATGAATCAATCATGAGATCTGTTTGGAAAGAATCTTTGACGCAATCGAAACAGATGCTCGAATTTTGGACGACAAGCAAAAGCTTAGCTGATGGCATCTCCGACACTTCAAAGGATATGCGTACACTCTCCTTGAACGTGCTCGCAGCAACTGGATTCGGTCGCTCATTCACCTTCCGCTCCGCAGGAACTGAAAATACTGAGTCTGACGCGGCATCTTCATACCGAAATGCCCTCTCCACCGTGTTAGATAATGTAATTCTGCTCATGCTTATTCCCCGTCGATACATAGCTCTCCCCTTTGTTCCAAAGTCTTTGCGAAAGATCGGTGAGGCTGCGAATCAGTTCAAGCTTCACATGGAAGAGATGGTTGAAGAAGAGACTGCAGCGCTGGAGAACAATAAGCCTGGAGCTGGCGGTTTAATGGCGTCCTTCATTGAAGCTAATAAGACGCATGGAGCAGATCCCAAAATGGCCAAAGGTCTATCTGTCGAGGAAATCTTCGGCAACATTTTTGTTATGAATTTCGCTGGCCACGACACAACAGCTAACACCCTTGCTTTTGCTGCACATCTACTTGCTGTAAATCCAAAGATCCAGGACTGGGTGGCCGAAGAGATCAAAATTGTAGTTGAAGATGACGACGATGAATGGGATTATGATAGATTTTACCCACAACTTATCCGTTGCCGAGCTGTCCTGGTAAGCTGAGTGATACTCCTTAACAATTTCTACTGAAAATCACAGCATGAAACACTACGCCTCTATCCCCCGATCGGAATGCTCCCCAAGATTACGAGTTCCCAGCCTCAGACTCTTGTCGTGGGAGACCGGTCTATCATTATCCCTGCACACACGACTACAAGCCCATCCATCATTGGCGTACATACGCATCCTAGATACTGGCCGAACCCACTCAGATGGAATCCTAAACGTTGGGTAATCGTAGATGATGATCATCGTGAGGCCATGATGACACCTCCTCGCGATACTTTCATTCCATGGTCTGATGGGGGACAGAATTGGTGACTGCCGAAATGTTAAATCCGTACGTTATGGCAATGCTGACTTTTGCTTTTCCTTCTTAGCCCCGGCTTGAAGTTCTCGCAGGTTGAGTTCGTAGCTGTCCTGGCGCTTTTGATGCGGAACCATTGCTTGACTATTGTAAGAAAGGATGGAGAAACCGAAGAGCTAGCAAGAGCGAGGGTAATCGCTGTTATCAACGACTGCGACATGCAGATGTTGCTACAAATGAAGGATTCCAGCAGAGTGAAGCTTCGGTGTATGCCTCGTGGTTGATTTCAGGATCTGGTACAAGATAAAGCAATTCAAGTTTGTACCGGATATACAATTCCACAATGATCAGACGATAGGCCATTGCTGGCAAAAAAGCGGAGCACTGATGGTGCTTATGATATTCAGAGGAGGATGGCAAGTGTATCTCTGGTCTTGTGATAGATTCAGATGATTAGTCAGAATCACAAAAAAAAAAGGGGGGGGGGGGATGCATGCTTGTAGCTAGCCAGAAGCGCTGTTGTGACCAGTTCGATTTACATGTTCAGTTGCTACATGTAGCCTTTGAAAACGAATATTGAACTGATAGGTTTGGCAATTAAAACCCCGGATTTATCAAATTTCTGCGTCTATACGCTGAACAAGTGAAGAAATGTCTGACGCAAGTAATGAAGATATCTGTGATGTTTGCTTTGTCTCCCAGAAGTGTTTATGTCTATGACGGGAAAATCAAGTATTGACAATATTTTTTAGAAGAGTTGCGAATATAAATGTCTTGATGACTAGAAGGAAAGAATTCTAGCAACCCGGATAGAGAACTGGACGAATACGACATTTTTGGAGAGATTAGTTTTATGAAAATGACTGCCTCTGTAGTGGTTCGCCCTCATACAATAAGTGCCATAGCAAGGAAGCAGTGATATGTAAACTATGTGATGGGTGTCTAAATCTTCCTTCCTTTGTGGCTTCTCCAGGCCAGGTAAAGCTGGAATCAACCGGCTTTAAGTCTCTGCATGTCGTAATAGATCTCTAGCCTATACATATCGTACGTCTTTTATGTGATCCTCCAACTGAGAATGTAGGAGCAGTGATGCATCTCATCAGGTAAAGTGTTAGACAAATTTTTGTCTCACTAAAACTTATTGTATCCTGCACCTTTGAACAGAGAATGTTCATTTTGAAGAGAGGAAGTGCAGCTTTTTATGCAAAAGCCTATCCTTCCAGATCCAACGTTACAATACCACTTTAGCTGTGTGAACTGCCACATGACTGCCTCCATACTTGTTACTGGAGTATGAGACAATTACTCAGTCGCGCCAAGCCCGCATTCACTCTCACTTCGCTTTATAAGTGGGGCAGATCCCGCCTTTTTGCACTGGCCTCTCGCGTGACTCACTTCATAACTTCAAAAAAAACATTTCTGATTACCTCGCCTGCTATCCTCAGCTCACCTCCGGCTATTACCTCGCTCTTTCTTATTCTTCTGTGACTGACTCAACACAACCTTGGAACCTTTCGCCATGTCTGTATTCGAGGACATATTCAATCATCTGGTTCTACCGCCACAGCTTCCCGAAAAACGGGATACCGACATAGAAGCGACTGGTAACGTGATCGTTGCTCGACTGATCCAGGCCACCGCTACTCTGATCGAACTCGCGAGCGCGAGCCAGGAAGAGACATCTCCCTGGTTGGGAGTTCGTCAATATCTCCAAAGCTTCCATTCTCTCCACGCTCTTGGTCGGCTGGAACAATCGTCGTTGATCTCGTCATTTCAAAACTTCAGTCAAGAGAACCCGTTGCTACTCTATGTCGCAGAACAGAATGCAGCGCTTATTATTCGATACAATACTAGGTATGGTTACAAAGAAACATTGACATGTCGTAAATTTCGAGCTGACAGTGATGATAGTGACCAAGCAAAATATGTCATCTTCGAGGCTTTTGAGCTTTCACCTCCATCTGCAGAGGTGCTAGCTAGCCAAGGTGCTCTCATCAGTGAATTTCCCGACTGTTCGGCGCAGATACCATTGGATGTGTTACAAAAGCCAAGTTTCCAGCAAGCGCTCGCCGATCTTTTGGAAAAAGGCAGCATGGAGCCCTTGAGATGCTTTCAGGCACTTGCAACCAAAGCGCAAACCCCGATCGTGGAGTCGCGAGACACGGCACATCCTGGGCTTGTGTCGCACCTCTTAATACCCACGCTTGAGGCAATTGGATCGCCAGCACATGAGGATATCCCCCGCGTGAGAAAACGAATCCGCGATGATGCAATCATCAAGAATACGGAATTTCCATGGCGTAGGCTGCCTATCTGGACCGCACTACGCTTTGGAGTTCGAAGACAGTTGCAATCTTCGCTGGGAAACGAGGCGGGTAGGGCTTATTACAAGTTCCTGATCACAACTCTGCTTACAGAGTTTCTTCTCGAATGCCCAGGAAGTCTCACACCGGAGCTGGCCATGATACTGCGAGCCAAGATCTGTCGTCGTATCTCGAAACTCGAGCAAGAAAAGCATGTGATACCGGCAGTATATGGTCAACTATTTAACACTACTGCAAAGTTTTTCAATGACAGCATTGTGCAAGTCACAGAACTGGTCAATGCCGGTTGGGAGAAGTTCAAGCGAGACTCGACACGACGTATTCCGAAACTACCCGCACGTGCTGATGATGAAGCCCAAATCCTTTCTCTTCCAAACAGCGGATCGTACCTTGAAAGCGTGTTAAGATTGCCTCGTTCACAGGAGAGGGCCCTGCCGTCGCTGCAGCTTCCTCTACAACTTGATACCGGCATTGAGCAAGCTGAGAAATTCACAACTATGTGTCATCAATGGGCCGCAGTGGAGATCAGAATCAAAAAAGGGGAGGAACCTCGATTAACTAAAGATCTTACGCTCGAAATGTGTTGCGAAAAGTTATCAGGTGCAATAACCAATCTCATGGGCAACGTTGGCACAGCGTACGACTCCAATCCCGAACAATATTCCGTCTACATTCTGTGCCTTTTCATACTTTGGGTCAGGCTAGATAAAAATATGGCAAAGATTTGTCCTATGATCCTCAAATACCGCCCAGTCTTCACGCCTGAGCTTTTAGATACCTTGCATCCTCGCACCAGTGCGGAATTACAACTCCTACGCGAGACCCAGACTTATCTGCAGAACAGATACAAGGAATGTGAGTATCAGACGACCATATTCTCCGAGCCAGAAGAGGAGTCATTTGCGGCGAAGTATGTGTCAGCTTCCCACTCGATGCAAGAACTCCACAAGAAAATTCGACTAGCATCGCAGGCTTCACGCAAGGCAAAGCAAAAGGAGTTGGAAGAATGGTGGTCCGAATATGATATGCACTCTGCGGGCATCTCTGAAGGCACCTGTGTTTGTACATTTGATCGCTACGGGAAACAGGATGTGAGGGGATGCGAGAAATGCTGGCACCGGCGAGCTCGGAAGCGTATGGAAATTTATGCTCATGAAGATTTCCTTCCCAAAGACGCCAGTAAAGCAGCATCAGTCATCTTCGAGTTGGGCATTCCAAAGTTCTTTGCCACGTATCGCCGTGCAACGTGGAAGATTCTCACGTTAGCCTATCCTTCGAAGCCCCGTTCCACTTCGCCCATGAAGCTCCTTGAGAAGTACGATCCGCTCAAAGCGCATATTTCAAGACAATCCTTCGGCATAACAATTGCATCGACATCCAAATCATTTCTTGGGACTCATTACAAGGTGAATTTGAAGGGTATGAGGGCAATTCCATCTGATGTCCTTTATCCGAATGGGTTAAACTTTGCATACTTTGATCTGGAGTCCCATACTTGGCTTCGGGAATACAGTAAACCATTGACTTTCCAGCATCAATGTGGAGTTCATGTGCCGCTTGGGCTTCGCGGCTCGGTGATACCAGCGTCAATCCACCCTCCCACGGTGATGAATTGGCCATCCTCTTATGAAACCGTCGCATCAGAAACCTATTGTCCATCAGATATGTCGTTACATGAGTTTACCGCTTTTCAGCGACTCCTCTCAGGTACAGCTCGGCGATGGCTAACAATGCTGGTGGAATTGGGCGCATCAAATATCAATTTCAGCAGCGAGAATGCGATGCACATGTTCAGTCACCTTGCTACTCAAGCTGGACCAGCAAAGAATGATATTCTTGGTGAAATTCATGCTGTATTCAAGGACAAGTCGTTCTGTGACTGCTTAGCAGTACAAATACGAAAACGCCTCGATGAAATTACCTCAAACTGGCGCGAAGTCTACTGTATGGAAGTTATGATCACACTGAGTCTACGTCTTTGTGAATTGGCAGGCCCAGAGCAGGCGAATGATCTTTTGGTTCAGGCACGTCGTATCACATTGGCATGGATAAATCGTCTCCGGGCGGATGTTAGAAATGCCACAGAAACTTCTACAACAGAGACAGCCGCTAGATACGCATTTTGGGCCGCATTGTTATGTCGCAGAACTTTCTCAAACATTACAGGCACAATGTCACAAGACGAATTATCAACATTTGTTCAGGCTTCGCTAGCTCTCCAAGAAAATTTGCTTGTAGATCTGACGGAGTTGTTGCCAATTCTGAAGAAGATGTTAATTCGAGACATCAAGATGACGTTCGAGATCGGTTTGCATCTACGGCGATCTATAGAACTCTGTCCTCAGAGTATTAGCATGGCAATCAACACCTCATGGTCAGAATCAGAGAACCCCACCGAGCGCTCTTTCGATGGATGGCAACAAGTTTCCAGAGTTAGCAGATGGGTAGTAAGTGTTATGAGCACTTTGAATGATCGAGCAAGAAAGCAAGTTGTTCATTTCAACTTCATCGAAGGTCACTTACTGGTCGATCACAAGCCTTTGGGGAAACTTCCACGCGAATATCGGGAGTCAGGTGAGGTGAAGGAGCTCTTTGGTGATCAATATCTTCGCACCTTTCCTTCCGCTACATACGGCATGTCATACATGCTCACATCTTCAGTGAGCAATCATGAGATACATTTCGGATTTCGGGACCAGCATGTCATTGTTCGCGCTTGGCATCGGGGCCAACTACTAGAGTACATTCCAGCTCGCCTCCTCGCCGGACCCGACACTGTTGATCTCCCGGATGAGCTTATCACAAATTGTATCCATTGGCTGAACTTGAATAAAAAGTGCCTTGAGATCCGGCGTAAGCCTGTCATATGGGCCACAAGGTCCAATGATTGGAGAGTTGATATAGTTCAACGGCAGGCTCTCAGGAGCAGCCGAGTGTCACTGATCGACCCTAACTCCGAGATTTTCGAGCAAATTTCTGACATTTTTCGCCATTTTGAAGAATCGCGCAAGATTACCATCTTTCAGCCTATGAAGGGAACCCTAACTGTCGAGCTACGACATTTGGCACTGACATTCTCCGTGAATGGGAACGGGCTCCTCGAATGTGAGCAATTTGGTGAAGAAATTGATCCCAATCAAGACGCGGGTACACTGTACGGTCTGGAGAGCAAGATCATCCTGCGAGACGTCAAAAACTTAAAACGCCGCAGCGTAATTACACCGTACGGAGCAATAACTTCCACAAGGCGTGGAATACACGTATCCATCCGAGTGGCAGGTAGCACTGATTATGCGAAATTTGGGATTGACGACGTTCTTGGACGTTTGTCATGCCCCCCTGAGCCGCGGCTTCTTTATACAAGAGCTCGGCTTCACGCGTACACATCATTCGTGGTTCCCGATCCACTTACTGGGCTTACTGGAACCGAGGAAGCGTTGCATATACTTCAATCAGGCTCTTGTCAGCCTTGGGAACCTTTAAACCCTAGCGATGTCAACATACTGAAGACAGTCGCTCAACTTAGTCCAAAGAGAGATTATTATCCGGCATTCAGACAAGCACTGCAAACTGTTGTTTGGAATGAGAATCTCACCATGTCAATTCAACATGACGCATACGAAGGCGTTGTGCAGAAGATACTAGACACGTCAGAGCAGCTTCAGGTTTTTGCTCAGAACGGCACGGAAGGTTCAACACGGGATGCCAAGACCGGATCAAGCATGTTGTCCCATCTTCGGCTACGGGGCCTTGCGCAGCGTTGTCTCTATGAGCGTAGTGTTGGCCATACGATATGGACAACAGCTAGCGATCAGATCTACAAATCCCGTGGCCAACAAGCAGATTCGGTTCAAGCGAGCAATATTTACCGGCTTGCAAAATTGTTTCTGGCAAAATCCTTCCGGATTCACACAAACCGGGAGCTTTCAGACATTTTACAGACTTGGCGGCTTATCGGCGGGTTTGACGAAAACCACCAGCTACAAGCAGCCAGTTTGGGTGACATTGTACAGAAGAACGTCAGTGAGCAATGGGGAAGTCTTGTGAACTTCTGTCGCAAATCGGATCTTGACGAGCCTTACGCCTTGATGCTTCACCTAAGTCTCATGTCACTCAACCCGAATACTGACATAGACACCATCAAAACAATGGTAGCATTTGCTTCTTTACCCACTTTAAGAAATAAATCCCCTCCCCCGTTTCCTTCATTCAATCGATTCAAGCTTAATGAATCGCCGAGTACGGATTCAATTCATCGAGTTATTTCTGCTGTAATACCAAAGGCACGTTCGTATCAGTATCAGACAGAGGAGGAAGAAGAGCGACAAGAGAAATGTGAAGCTGAAGCGGAACGATTAGTGCAACACTTCCTCACCCAATGGCCAAACAAAATGGTTACCCTAGATGGCTTTGATTCGAAGGACCTTGATGTTGAGCTTGCGTTGGAGAATGTCGCCCTTGAATGGGCACGGCTACATGCAAACCTATCCCTGTCGGAGTACATGCTACACATTCAAGAGGTATTGAATCTTCATGAGGGACCTGACGACGAAACACGACCCGAAGCTTGGGATTGGATACAAGAGCCATTCTGTGGGATAAGACATGATTCTGTCGCACCATTGAGCTTAAGGGATCTGCTTACGAAGCCGCTAGCAGTGCCTCCAGTTTACCAGACTTGCGAGATGCTATCGCCTGAAGAAGTCAAATCTCCCAACTTCGAGACACAAACAGCCAGTAAAAAGGCCCCCACTAAAGAAACTGTTGAATTACGAGAAATTCTTTCCGCTTTCGTGCAAGTTTCGATTCCTCTCCGCCAGCAGTATGGAATTGATCTTCAAATGAGCCTTGACGCTCTAGAAAAGACCAGCAGTCAAGATCGAGATGTTCAAATCACTCCTGACCTGACTTGTAACGCAGAACATATTCGACATCTGCGCACGAGGATAGCCAATGATCTTTCCGAGATTCATATGGCTTTGTCAGACAATGACGACAGGTTCCTGTGGCTAAACCTTGGAAATCTATGGCCTTACGTGAAGTCTGTCGCATTGTTGGAGCAATTGCGCTCAAGTTCATCTTGTATCTTTGGGCCTTTCATGAAAGAAGCGATTGTGGCACACGGCATCGTAATCACCGATTTGCAGCGGCTAGAGCGAATCCACAATGCACTGTGTCATGAGAAAGCTCAAAACCTCCAAGACGAACTTGGAAGCTCTGGTCACGAGAACTGGAGCCCGCTACAGTGGCCTGATTGGCTTCTTCTAGAAATCGACAGTGACATATTGATTCGTCAGGAACAAGTTGATGTTGCACACGCAATCATTGCACCTCGATCTAAAGAGAATACCGTGTTACAATTGAACATGGGTAAAGGAAAGACATCATGTATCGTTCCAATGGTCATGGCTGTGATAGGAGACGGCAAGCAGCTCTCACGTCTCATCGTTCCAAAGCCATTGTTGTTACCGACTGCGCAGATGATCCAATCGCGACTGGGCGGTCTAGTTGGTCGCGAGATAAGACACATTCCCTTCTCTCGTAGAACCAATATCTGCGATAATACACTGAAGCTCTACACAAGGCTCCACCGGGACATGTTGAATCATCGAGGCGTTATGTTGATTGCGCCAGAGCACCTTCTATCATACAAGCTTAGTGGTCTTCAACATCTTGCCAACTCCAAGTTGGACATTGCGCGCAAAATGCTAGACTTTCAGAAACACCTCGGTTCCATCTGTCGGGACGTTTTAGACGAATCAGATGTTTCATTGGCGGTTAAGACACAACTCATCTACCCAAGCGGCAAACAAACTACGGTGGATGGACATCCGCACCGCTGGCAAGTGGCACAGTCACTGCTGTCACTGGTAAAAGATCACCTCCCAGAACTGGAGCGTAAATTCCTACGTAACATTGAAGTTCTGAAGCGCGGTCAGGGCTTTCCCCTGATCTACATCCTTCATGCAGATGTGGAGGAAGATCTGCACCAACGCATCGTGGGGGAAATATGCACTGGAAGGACAGCATTTCTTCGTTTCACCAACTCTGCTTCAGATAACTGTGGCCAGAGTATACGCAAAGTTCTATTGGATAAAGATTTGGATTTCAAATTGCTGGAACGTGTGTCTCAATCTTTCGTTGACAGAGACGTTGCCGTGAAGACACTACTACTTGTTCGCGGATTGTTGCTCAATCGAATCCTGCTTCTCTGCTTAAGAAAGCGGTGGAACGTTCAGTATGGGTTGCATCCAAAGCGAGATCCGATGGCAGTGCCATTCGAAGCAAAAGGCGTTCCTTCTGAGCAGGCCGAGTTTGGACATCCTGACGCTGCAATTATTCTTACTTGCTTAGCGTTTTATTATACTGGCCTTAACGGAGATCAATTCCGCGAAGCTCTTCGGCACGTCCTGGCATCACATGACCCTGCCGGTGAGTACGACCGATGGACCAGCGGCTGTTATTCTCTTCCAGAAGCCTTACATCATTGGAACGTTATCAATGTCGATGATCAAGATCAAGTGGATGAGCTTTGGAAGCATCTTCGAACGAACAAAAGCGTGCTTGATCACTACATGAACCATTTTGTATTTCCATTGCACGCAAAACAGTTCAACGTCAAACTACAGGCTTCTGGTTGGGATCTACCACTATTCCCAGAGGGCGGACCCGAGAAGGCAGTCGCACGTGCGAGAACGACTGGTTTCAGTGGCACGAATGATAACAAGATGATGCTGCCGCTCACCATTCGACAGCATGATTTGCCAAGTCTACATCAAACCAACGCAGAGGTGCTGACGTACTTATTGCAAGAACGAAACCGTGACTATCACCTTTTAACAGCTGCCGGAAAGCGACTATCCGAAGAAGGTTTTCTTAAAGAGCTCAAAGCCAAAAGCATTCGTATTCTTATTGATGCCGGTGCATACATTCTCGAAATGAGTAACGAAGATCTAGTCCAGGAATGGATGAAAATAGACCATGATGCGCCAGCAGCTGTATACTTTGGTACTGACAATCGAGCCTGGGTCAGGTATCGTAATGGCAAGGCAAAAATTCCTTTACTGGCAACGCCATTCGTCAACAACCTAGAAAATTGTCTCGTGTACTTTGATGAAGCGCACACGAGGGGTGTAGATCTGAAGCTACCTCAAAATAGCTGTGGTGCATTGACACTTGCTCTTGGACAAACCAAGGATCATACTGTTCAAGGTAAGCCCTATTATTGAGCTTATGAGATATTCGAAACTAATGTAAAATAGCTGCCATGCGCCTTCGACAGCTTGCGACTACCCAGTCCGTCTGTTTCTTCGCGTTTCCAGAGACTCACCAATCCATTCTTGACACCTGTGGAATAAATGAGAACGATGAAGTCGATTCATCTAATGTCGTTCATTGGCTGCTAGAACAAACTTGCCGGACGAATGAGCAACTGCAAAGTCTATATATCTCGCAGGGGAGCGATTTCTGCAGTCGAATCAACGCAGAGTGGAAATACGCAGATTTTCTTTCTACTAGCCAGGACCGAAAAGCCTTCGTCAAGGTGCTCAAACACCCTGAACAACAAACCCTTCCAGAATTATATGGAGGGCGCTCAGAGGAGGCACATGCTCGGTCTTCCCTCAGGACCGAATTTCCACAGCTTCAAATGTTCATGAACAAGCTCAAACAACTACGACTTCATGCATCGAATGCAGAAAAAGGCCTCCACTCCTCCGCATTGGAGGAAGTGGAGCAAGAAAGAGAGGTAGAGGTCCAGGTTGAAGAAGTCCGCGAGGTTCAGAAAGCGCACCATTACAAGGCTCATCTTTTTCCTGGACTACATGCTGCAATTTCTGATTTTGTGAGTTCCGGTCGTTTGGAGGGAAACGAAGGATACAAGCACGTTTTCGATGCTGTCTCGAGCACGCCCATCGGCCAGAAGTTTGGCTTGGCAGGGACAGCCTCTTGCTTATTTGTTTCGGACGAGTTCATGAAGACCATCGTTACGGATAATGCTGGCCTGGTCGAAAACTTCCTGGTAAGTTCACCGTCCACAAACTTTGACAACATACTAATCATTTAATAGCGCCCTGTTGAGTGGGTTCTTTACAATCCTGTTACTTCGAGTGCCCTTGTCATCATTGCCGAAGAAGCAGAGCTTCTGATTCCTCTACTACGCTCTCAGGCCAATCCTCCCAAAGTTCACCTCCTCACCTATTCCGCACCTGTCACAAAGAAGATGCTCCAGTTTAGTGGCCTCAGATACTACTCTCTGCCGGCACTTCCGCGCAAACACATCGTTCCACATATGCTTACTATCGAACTCGGCCTATTTGCGGGTCGGTTGTACATGGAACACGAGGAATGTACGGCGCTTGCGAAGTACATTGATAGTGGTAGCATGATCAAGCGATCTGATATAAGGTCGACGAGAACAACCAACTTCATCCTGGACTGGGTGTCTCTTCGTCGCAAAGGCCAGGACATTCTACACACTCCACTGAGCTACGTGTGCCAGGGTCGTCCTTTGAGCGCCGAGCATGCATTTTTCGTGACCAACCAGGCTGCTGATGGTAATATGGTCATTCCATACCGCAAAACGGGAACTGTGAGCGAGGTCTACGAAGATGAGGACGATTATGAAGAAGGTGAAGACGATGACGAAGAAAGTGAGGACGAGAATGAAGAAGATGAGGAGGATGAAGATGAGAATTATCACCTAGGATGTCTGATAGAACTTGGTTCATGATAGTCCGAGCTGAGTAGGGTCCGATCTGCAATGGTATTGGTTTTCCAATATGTCTTACCGCTCACTTGCCATCATACCATACAATTTGTCAATGTAGTTAGATTGAAGTTTATGAAGGAAACTTCTTTTCTAGTAAAGATGTCGCATGTAATATAATAAATCATAAGTCACCATCTGCATATGGAACCTAGTATCTTACGTATAAAATTATGTCTTAATTCAGAACCCTACTTCACCCCATTACATATGTCTTAAGAGAGTGTAACGCGATTGAGGTGAGATGAGGTTGTAATTTAAGTTAGTGAGCTAACCGGATATAGAAATGCCGAAAGATGTTCAGGTACCCCACCACTCCGGGATCGCGGGGTATCCATGATGTGAACATTTTATTTCGTCGCCATTGACAGACCGCATTTCAAGGTTATAGAGTCGCAGTCAGCCACGCAATCTTCATCATGGAGCTTGACACTTTCACGGCCAGTAAGTATAGGCGTTGACGGAAACCACAACTACTAACCGATCCCATAGCACAATATAACACGAGCGACCCATCGTCATTCGCCCATACCTCGGCGCGCGAGCGATGGCCCATTATTATCACTCAAGGCATCGATGATGTGCACCGCTCTATGCATGCTACTTCTGACGAGAAAACGCTGAGCGAGGGCAAGTGGATCGTGTCAGAACTGGCCAAGCTCAAGTATGAGTTACAGCACAACCGAACGCTCACACCCATCCCCGATGACGGCGAGAATGATGTCGCAGCATACAATGCTGAACTAGCAGCTCGGGGAAATCCTCAGTGGCATGACGTGCCGTGGTTATATTCGGAGTGTTATCTCTACCGGTATGCATATCGAATTCGCGCATCCTAGGGCGTAATGCTAACAGATATAGCAAGACGCATCTCGAGCGTCTTCAAGCAAACCACGAATTGGAAGTCATATGACCTGTTTGCGCGCCAGAAGATGTCCACCTTCAAGTCTTCACGTCCCGCGGTCCTCGAGCTTGCCGCCCGTTATCGCGACATTGTCACTGAGCTGTCCCAGAAGAAGGCAGAGTCAGGCACGAAAACAGAACAGGAAATCGAGGCAGCAGAGAAGCTTCTTTTCACAGAGATGTGCGAGATTTGCCTGTGGGGTAACGCTACAGATCTCTCACTGCTTACGAACCTATCCTACGAAGACATCCAGAAACTACAGGGCTCCGAGGCGAGGAAAGCATCAGAAAAGAACATTATAGTTAATGATCTAGAAAAGGCCTTCCATGTGCTCCGTGCTGCACAGAAGGAAGGAAAGAGCGTACGTCGCATAGACATTGTTCTCGACAACGCCGGCTTCGAATTGTTCGTCGATCTTATCCTTGCAGGCTATCTCCTCGCATCCGGCCTCGCAACCAACGTCGTATTCCATCCCAAATCAATTCCATGGTTCGTCTCCGACGTTCTTCCTGCTGACTTTGCCGCACTTTTGTCTGCCCTGGCTATGCCCGATAATTTCTACGGCTCACTGTCGGAAGAGGACAAACACTCCGGCAAGGAGCCCGTACCGCTCTCAGAGGCCGAAAGCAGCAATTTGCAATTTTTATTCCAGCACTGGAGCCAGTTCCATGCTGAGGGCCAGTTGGCATTACGACCAAATAACTTCTGGACTGCGGCTGGTAGTTATTGGAGATTGCCCAAGTCGGAGCCTGAGCTGTTTGAGGATCTCAAGGAAGGCGAATTGGTCATCTTCAAGGGTGACTTGAACTATCGCAAGCTGACTGCCGATGTAAGTACAGTCCCATATCTTGGTGATTATCATATGCTAATGTTTGCAGGCGGCATGGGATCCCACCACTCCATTTACCACAGCAATCGGACCCATGGGCCCCGGCTCTGGCGTCCGCGTCCTCGCTTTGAGAACATGCAAAGCAGATGTAGTCGTTGGCCTTCCCGAAGGCGAAGACGAGCGACTCAAGTCTACGCCTGGTGGATCCGCAGATAATGGAGCCCGTAAGTGGGCATGGAGTGGTAAATGGGCCGTCGTACAATTCTGCGATGGCAAGGCTTAGTCCTGTCAGACGCAAACCTTGCACCTTACATATCGACGTAAAGCTTCCCTTCTTAAAACTCGTCTTATCTGCATGAAGCATACAGTAGACCGTAGAACTAGACCATCTCCAATCGAATCCATCTCCTACCGCTCTTTGCCACTCACTCTCACTCTCCCTCTCCCTCTCCCCCTCTCCTTCTCTTTCTCAGCAGCTTCCCTCGCCCTCTTCTCGGCCACAAAAGAAAAGTCATACTTCCGCATCGCATACTCCTTACCCCACGTCGTCGACCTCTTCCTCGAATCCGATCTCTCCAACCCCGACCCCTTCCTCTCCACCCCATTCTGCCCTCCCGCAGCATTCACCCCACCACTCCCCCCTCCCTGCACATGCATCGGCCTTAGTGCTTGTAAATCCCTCAACAATGCCGCGCCATCGGGCTCGCGCCCTATCCACAGCCCGGATTTCTGCAGCGCCCAGAGACGTGCCTGGCCGCCCATTTCGAGGTAGTATTCTAGAGTGCCGCGGTGTTGTAGGATGGGGGCGAAGAGAGGGAGGAGTTTTGTTGTGGTTGGGAGGACGGTGGAGGTGGGTGTTTCTTTGATGAAGATTATTTGGAGGAGGCTGAGTGGTTTGTGCTGTTTTAGAGGGTTGATGGTATTAGCTGCTTGATTTTTATGTGGTGGTTCATAACGTGTACTAGGTGATTCGTGAATTTGTGTGGTTGTGTCCACGGTGGTGCCTCCTATTAGGGTAGCGATTGTGCAGATTCGATCGAAAAGAGCGGCTGTGTCGAGTCGGTTGGCTCGTACGCTGTCTCCTCTTTCTAAAGAGCTTGCGAGCTTTTGGTTTTGTGAGCGAGGTGGTTCGATACATGGGACTGAGATGTGGATTTGTAGTTTGGAGATATTGCTTAGAATATGTTTGACCCATGAGGGTACAGCTACGTCTCTCTCTTCTTTGTCTGGCTGGGTAGTTTGGGGCGAGTATGATGGGCTGCAGTTGGCGTGAAGATTGATCTTGAAGAGTCCTTGTCGATACAGAATGCTGAAGGCTGTGTGGCAAAATCGCTTAGATACCCGAAAAACAGGCTCGCTGAGAAGGTCCTGCAGATTGCGGTCTCGAGATCCTCGGTTTCGGTATCGGCCTGGAGTGTATTCTTTCTGTATTGGCCAATCGACGAGGAAGACCGTCGTAGAGGTACCGAGAACATTAGATATGACTTTTTCAAGTATTGATTGCGGTAGACGTCTCTCTGGTAGTATCTTGCGGGAGTAAGAAGCGAGTGAGCTTTGGTATTCTGATGCATTATCGGACCTGAAAGAGCTAGAAGTCGACACAGTCCCAGTGATTGATGATGGGGTGGTATACTCGCTCAGCAGAGAGTTTATCGAGGCTTCGGAAGGCGTCCGTGATAGAAGAAACGTCGGGGCTGATGTTTCCGATTCGCAATATTCTCCCTTCAAGTCATGGCTATTATTGGAACGAATTAATTCAGCCTTCTTGTAAATATTTACTCGTGCTTGACTGTATCGACCTAACTTCCCATTGGCGGCGCGACGGGTAGATTTAATATGTGGGTCGGAAAGTATGTCAAGATATGCTTCGAAGTTCTCAACATCGCTCTCATGCCATGGCTGCTCAGGTTCCTCATACGCAAACGTAGACGGATTGAAGCTGATTCTGTGGTTCGGAACTCGAACGTCCAGGATAGCTCGTGATGAAGAAGTGGTCATGATAGCTACGAATCCGCGAATTAAAATCGACCAGAGAATGAGTATGGATTATGTAGTAATGCAGCGAGACTGGATAGACGTTCGCGCCACATGGGCTTTGAAATGATGATTCGGGAAATAGGATTATCGACGAACTGGACAGTTATGGTATACAGATTCAAATTACCGCCACAATGTGGCCGTAGTATAATGCTTCCAACTCGGGGCCACGTATATAGGGCTTAGCATGAGGGTATGCATAGCGCCACGGTTCCTTATGTACATGGTAAGTAGCATGGAAGTATGCGACGCGCTCCTGCTGGCTGAGACAGGTCCACCTGTGCCATCGTGACGCTATTCACTGGATGTTTGCGGTAGTGGGCTTGATCGCCAAGATGCAGTCGAAACTGGAGACGTTTGAGTCTTGACGAGAAAGAGTAATTTGGAATGTTCCATGAGCTAGTCTGATAGGTATATAACATGAATTATTCCCCGAGATCCCGGCGATCAAGGCGTGCAAGCGCCAGTTTACCAAGTAACGAGCAGTGAGAAAAAAGCAACAATTCACGTAATGGTCTTGGATGTATTCAGGCTGATAAGTGGTCGGGTTAGAGGTTGCACCGAGGTGTGGAGATGCAATTCGCGTTTCATGTACAGCCGCCGAGCAGCGTACACCAAGCTTGGTCCAATTACTTGCAACGTCAAGATTCCTGAGAGCTTCAAGATTCAGCGCATACCTGCAGATCCGAAAAGTGACTTGGTTTGGACCGTTCAAAGAGGATACAATGTGATGAGCCGTTGTGCTCAAGGATTCAACTCATGCCTGAAGCAGCGTCTTGAATTTGATCAAAATATCAACTTCCAAAACTAGTACTGAGTGGTATTGTAATTCCTTCAAGATGCGATAGCTACGTCTTTATATTTGCAACATTCACATTCTTCATGTGAGCATATATACACCTCTACTACACACCTTATGCAAGCTTACAATAAGATCTTCCCTGCTCTAAGCTTCTCCAAATCCTCCATTGTAAACCTAACATACCGATCCGCCCCTGGCGCAGTCCACATAACCGTATCCTCCTTCCCACTAGGCACCTTCGATCCAAATTGATCAAGCTCGATACCCTCTTCCCTCAACGGATTCTTATTCTGCTTCTGATTCGCCGTATTACTCACCTCCCTCACCACACGCAAGAAAACTGGCACCGCGTATTTGGGCAGCTTGCTTCTCGCATAGTCCAATAGGGCTTTCCAATCGAGTGTCTCTGGATTAGTTCCCTCAGCAAGTCGCAGCGCCGCACAACCTGCACGGCCATCATGTCTGGGCACCAAAGCTCCATACACAATAGCCTCTCCGATCGCGGGAAACTTTCCTAGTACTTCGGCCACCTCGGCGGTTGAAACGTTTTCAGACTTCCAGCGGAACGTGTCGCCAAGGCGGTCGAGGAAGTACCAGCGGCCGTCGTCGTCTCTTCTCAGCGCATCGCCAGATCGATAGTAAAGGTCGCCTTTTTTAAACACGTCTCTTACGAATTTCTTCTCCGTTGCGCTGGGGTTGTTGTGGTATCCAGCAAAGGCGTCGGTTCCCGGTACACCTACGAGGATCTCGCCACCCTCATTGTACGAATTCCGCTTGACAAATCCCGTTTGGGGGTCGCGTAGAAGATCGCCTGTTTCCGGATCAACTGCAACAGGGACATACACGTTCTCCAGTGCTTTCCGAATAATAGCGCCGTGATGCCCCACAGAAGTCGCTGTGAAGTCGCCCTTGGAGTGAACAACCATGCCCAGAACACCCTCTGTAGAATTGAAAAACTCCATGACCTCAGGGACATTGAACCGCTCTTTAAACCTGTTCCAAACATCCGGCCTCATACCGTTTCCGTACATCCCGCGTAGACGATGGTCCCTTTCTCGGGGGTGCGGTGGCGCCATGAGTAAATACCGCGCTGCTTCGCCCACGTACACGAACATGGAAGAATTGCTGAGATGGATATCGTCCCAGAATGTAGTTACCGAGAATTTCCTCCCAACTGCTACACTCATCCCACTAGTCAAACACATCAGCACAGACAACCCGCCCGTGCCGTGGAACAGCGGCATACAGCAGTACCAGCGATCGCCATCTGGCCCGGCCGTCAAACCAAAAGGTGGATTATCAGGACTTCCACGCTCGTGATACCTGTTCACCATGAACTTTCCCGCTTTCGGCAAGCCAGTCGTTCCCGAAGTATACAGCAAGCAAGTAGGATCCGACCCAACGACTTTCTCTCTCAACTCATCAGGCGGAACAACCACAAGACTCGTATAAATCTTCTGCAACAAATCCTCATCAACAGTAAAAGCCGTAACCCCCAACTCCTTCTCAATCCTCTCCCTCGCCTCCTGCAACCGCTCTTGACACTCACCATCCTCATCCACGAGCATCTTCTTCACCCCCGCGATCTTCAAACAGTGGATTAGCGCATCGCCCTTGAGATTGTAATTCAAATGTGCAGGCGCACAACCTATGCTGAACAAGCCCAGCCAGATGACGATGAAATCCGCAGAGTTCATCAGGTAGGTGGCGACCATGTCTCCGGGTTGGACGCCCTGGGAGAGGAAGAATTGGCCCCATTGGACGGCGCGGTCATGGGCTTCTTGCCATGTGTAGGATTTGGTGCGCGACCAGATGCACAGGTCGTTTGGGTATTTGAGTACATGGGGGGTGAAGGAGTACCAGAGACATTGGCGTTTGGTGCGGACTGGGTAGTGTTAGTTAGGTAAGCGTTGGGTTTTAGCAATGTAGGAAATGAGGGTATGGACGTACCGAGTTCTGCATAGTATTTGGTGGCTTTGCTTCGGAATCGGAGGACTTGTAGATCTTGCTTCAGGTGGAATTTTGCGTTTAAATAAGCTCCCAGGCCGGAAATCGCTGCCACAGATGCTGCAGCAGTGGTGATGTCCATCTTGTTCGTTAGTGTATAGTCGTGGTTGGAAGCACCTCCTTTTCACCAATCAACGCTCGCAACAACTATGTGGAAGAACTGCCTAATCAAATTTTTAAGTAGATGCCGATCAAAGATACAAACGGAGAACAAGAGGATACATGTGCAAAGGGAACTGTAAGAAACACTTCGGCCCTGCGTATTAAGGTATGGGCAAATGAGGCTGACTCGAACCTCGGCATCTTTCCCCGGCACGCTAGATTTGGAGATAAAATGCGGGGATAATACAAGGCCATCTCCACTTAATTTGGAGGCGTTTAGCGCAGAGGAAGGGTGCATACGAGTGATGATGGGCTTGTTTGGTACGATGTCGCTTGCAGGTAGGCTGCGCGGGATGAACTTGGTTAATCCCGATTCGATCCAAAGTGTTTCTTCACTGGGAAGTGTTCCCCATTTCGACCAATGAGACGAAAACTAGAAGTGTACTTTCTATTTCATCTTGAACATAAATAATAATGCGAGTATTTTTCAGTAGTAGAGCCTCCAGAAACTACTTGGATACCTTTTGAGGTTTCTTACCCATGTTTTCCGTACCAGGCGGGACTTTCAAGCCCCCAAAAACCAACCCACATACTGCCACCATGCCGGCTGAACCCATTGCATAAGCAGTCTCTCGACCAGCCCACCAATACAACGTGCAAAAGATCAAGGGGCCAAGAGCTCGACCAATCTGACCTGCAGTCTCACAGTCAACAAAACGACACTTGCATAACGGAATTCCATTCGGAGGGAAACGACTTACCAAAACTCCTATGGTTGCCCAACTTGTTCCCCCGTTCGTCAGCACTAGCCTCAAATGATGACAGGCTGTTCAGGCCCGTAACAACGGTTGCACTCGTCACGGCCAAGAGCGCGGCGGCCCCATACAAAGCACCTTGCGATTCTACGCGACCGAGCATTACGAATGCGATTGTGCAGCTCACCACACCCATCTGTACGACCTTCAATGGATGCATGCGACGGACTACAGAGCCTTGAAGCAACGAGGCGATGAGGCCAATGAAGCCGAGTAAACGGCCCGAGTCTTTTGCCTGATAGGAGAAGAGATCATAAGTCATGAACGGGAGCGAGAATTCCATGCCACTGAAGAACAGAATGAAGGTGAAGTGGGTTGCATTAAGAAGAGTGTGAGAATTTGTTCGTGTGCGTTTCTTTGCAGGTGTCGTGGTATCTTGTTTTTCCTTTACGTGGCCGTTGGCGGCGCCATTTTGCGCGATTGTGGCCGAGGGCAGGGTTTCAGGGAGGCTGAGGTACAAGTAGAGAGTTTCTGTGACGATCAAGAACAGAGAGAAGCCAGCGGCCATGGCAAAGGGGTTGGTAGCCATGACTTGTAGTGTGGAGAGGTAAGCGCCGAGCGCTGGACCAAATGTAAAGGCAATGCTGAAGCATACACCGACCAAGGCCATGGTTGCGCCTCTTTGACTCTCATCGCTGATATCGGTAGCAATAGCCATTGCAAGCTGGACATTGCCCTCGCTCAACCCACCCACAATGCGACTGGCCAGAAACGTGCGGAAGTCTGTGGCTGCGACCCAGAGCGCGACGCTGAGGATGTTGCCAGCCATGGACCAAAGCAGTGCTGTGCGTCTGCCATATTTATCTGATAACGTGCCAATGACGGGCGAGGCGATGGCTTGACAGAGGGAGAAGAGCGATCCGAGGGCGCCACCAAGAAGCACGATGTCATAACGCGAATTGATGGGCTTTGCGAACGAGTTTTTGTATGCGTTGAGACCGACGAGGATCTTGGAGAGGAGCGTGTTTGGGTTTCCCGTCTCGTGATTGCGGTAGAACTCGATGAGCTTGGGGAATAATGGGAGGATGAAGGTGAAAGATATCTAGGGTGTTAAGGTTGTTAGTCATAGCCCCTTCGTGTTGAAAATGGATGTTCATTTGTCGACATAGGCAAGGGATGTGTGCAAAACGTCCAACATACCAGGTCAAGAAGCAATGATATGAACAAAACTCGCAAAACCTTCTTGCGCAATGCCGCAGGCACTGCTTGTGCTTGTACCGCCATAGTTGCGCAAATAGCTTGCGAATTGGAAGTTGGCTGGCAAGCTGGGTACAGTCAAGTTGTTGTGATATAAGAAGAAAAGGACAGCTGGGTTTCTTTTTCCAGCTGATGACAACTGGCTGTCCGATGGTTGGATTAAAAGGCAGACGGGTCAGTACTGCCACAGTAGCAGGTCAGCTCCATGAGCTAGAAATAGAACAAGATTCAATACTTAGGGATCCGTTGCAGCATATGTATGCATGCGCCGGACTTTACACAGCAATAAGAGTCTAGACGAGATCAATGACGGACATGGACCTGCAGCGTAGCGTCCCACCCACGCCACCATAAGCTTGAAACAAACCACGGATCAAGTGGACACCGCGCTGATCGCTTTGTGGCGTTTCGGTCCAATTCGGAAAGGCTGACATCCGTCCTGAGGCAGCCAATGCATGTCTTGTCAAGTAGGCGAAACCAATGTTTCGGCAATACAGCAGCTACGAATGATTCTCGTTTGGGTCACGCTTTGTAGCTCTTGGGAGGTTGTCGTGTGCTGACCTAACCTTGGATTGTAGTGTACCGAGGCAAGCGTTTCATTTCCCCGCCATTTGTAGTCGATCGAACTAAGCACACGCCCAATACGTGGTTCTGTCTGTCAATAAATCCAAATGGTCTGTTGGTTCGTTGTTGGTACCGACAGCTGACAGGGTAGTTGTTTCTTTCTTCCTCACTGCCCGCTTGATACCTATTTTGTAGGAATTGATTGTCAGCCACAATCATGGGCAACGCAGAGGTGGATCGACAGAAAGCCATGGCAGCAGTACGCGCCATGTTTGAACGGTACAAGAAGTTGGCTGAATTGCGACCGAAAGATCACGTGGTAAGATACCCGACCTCTATTCACCTACCGGGTACTAATGCTGCGACCCAGGATTTCGATCGCCAAGTCATGGAGACCCTGGAGCTTGTTGATGCCGGCTTGGACGGCTCAGTTGCCTATGAAATGACAATTGTGCCAAACCTGTCCAATCTGAACAGTATGTTGCGTCCTCTATTGCTGGAACGCGTGAGTTTAACATTCGATCAGATGTTATGCATGGTGGCGCGGCTGGTGTCATCTTCGACATGTCAACAACAACAGCCCTTTGCCCTGTTGCTCGACCAGGCTACTGGGAGTTCATGGGTGGAGTAACACGATCCCTTAACATTTCCTATCTCAAAGCAGTCCCTATTGGTACCAGAGTACGACTTAGCAGCAAAGTAGTGAGCGTGGGTAAGCAAATGGCCATGATTCGAGGTGACATGACCAGCCTTGATGGAAAGACTATATATTGCACTGTTGAACATCACAAGGTGAATGCACCTGTCCAGCCAGACCACCTCAGAGTAAAGGTTCCGTGGGACGAAGAATTCGAACGACAATGGAAGGGGAAAGAGAAGCAGGGTTCGCAAGTCAAGAGTAAGATGTAAAGCCACAGTAATCGTGGAAAACGAGAATCAATGTACGGGGCATTGCGTGAAGTGTATGTTTGTATTCATATCCCATCTAGAGTTGGCCGGTACCGTACAATAGTAATACAGTCCATAATCTGTCGCAGTTTGCGCATCACAATGGCGCGAGGCGTTGTCCTTTCTTCTTCTTCATCTCTTAAATACAGATCGTTCGAAAAGTGTCATCATGATATTATTCGACATTTACTTTCGCTTGTTGAATTTCTTTGACTCTGCAGCCGTCCTCTTCTTCTTGGGTGTGCCCTTTCCTCTTGAAGTGGCCACGTTCAAATGCTCTATCCAGTCTTCCTCGTCCTCGTCGATGATTTCATGCTCGGGATACAGGCTGCGTAGCTGACTGATGGTTCCTATGCGTGGTGGGTAGTATGAGGCGACAGCGGGACCCTTAAGGCGTTGATGCAGAATTCTTGAACCGAGTCGCAGACGTTCGGGGTTGTATGTAGTGTTAAAAACTTTGCACTGGACCTATTTGAAGATTAGCAGAGGCCATGACGAGTGTAGGGTGAAAGCATATAGAATGCAACCCAGCACACAAACATGGTGCATGAATGCATGCGCATCACGGAATTGAACATACCCTCATCAGGTCCAGTATGCGTTGTCGGGGAACAGCCATGGCGCGCACTGAAGTTCAATGCCTCGACGATGTTCACACTCACATTGAGGGTTGCCGGCGGTTGGTGTTTTTTGCTTGGCACGCTAGTGAGATGGCCCGCAACGTTATTGCGGACTCCCGAAGGTTCAACTTTTTCCCAAAGCTCCTCTTCCAATTGCTTGCCCCGCATCCCACACGTCCAGCGCAAGCTTGTTCAGGCGCAAACACAAACAAGTACGTGTAAAAATACATGTCCCCATTCTTGTACATGTATTTTTAATATCGTATCGTCGGACAGCATGTCGGCGCCGCACAAGCGAGGTGGTGGCTTCAACCACTACAGCAACCACAACAACAAAAGACCACGCCCCAATCAATCAACCTACAACAGCAACCCCAGAGGCAATGCTCACGTGATATCTGATGGCCCTCAATCACCTGAGCTATCCACGCAAGACATGCACACTGGCCTTGTGGCGCTTCTCGATCGCGTCGTCGCAGCTGAAACGAAGCCAACACCAGACAAGGACATACTGTACCATGCTGCAGAGCTTCGCAGGCTTCTTTGCGATCGCACCCATCCAACATCCGATGCTGCCAAAAAAGAACTCGATCAAAAGCGCCCTAATACAGCTACACATGTTGCCATCCCAAGCTACGTACACCGCAAAGTTCAGCAGGCAAAAGACCTACCTCCTCTACCTCCCATAACAGAACCCCACCTGCACGAAGCTGTATTCACCCACCAATCCTTCCACGCAACGAACCAGACTGTTCACCAAGGTGTGCATCTGGGTCTCGACTACGAACGCCTCGAGTTTCTTGGCGACGCTTACATTGAGCTCATCGCCTCTCGCGCACTCTACAATCGCTTCCCACAAGTCGACATTCCACAACTCTCATCTTGGCGAGAACGGCTGGTCGAAAATCTAGCACTGGGAAAATTCTCCGAGGCATATGGATTTCCCGACCGTCTCAGGGCGAAAGTACAGTGGGACAAGAGCTCGAAAGCTTGGAAGAAGGTCGTAGCTGACTTGTTTGAGGCATACATTGCAGGCGTAATCTTATCGGATCCTGTAGATGGCTTTGCAACGGCGGAGGAATGGCTTGACAAGCTCTGGGCTCCCCAGCTTCTAGGCTTTCAAGAAAAGGTTATTGAAAACCCACGAGCTAGAGACGATCTGCAGAAGCTTGTATTCCTTACCAACATCAAGCTTGACTATCGTGAAGAGCGACCAATGACGTACACAAACGCAGTTCAGAAGTTCTATCTTGGAGTCTACCTGACTGGATGGGGTTATGAGAATGAATGGCTTGGCAGTGGTGAAGGGCAGAACAAAGCGCAGGCTGCCATAAATGCTGCTACTGATGCCATCAAACGCAATGGCACTGCGCTCCAGGATGCTGCCCGCCAGAAGAAGGAAGTGATGGAGCTTAGAGCCAAAGAGCGAGAGGCCAAGGCCAAGGCTGACGCAGCAGTGGAAGGACAAGGTGAGCAACAAACTGCGAATGTGACCGACTCTGCGGGAGTGGAACTGAAAACCACCCCAAAGAAAGTTGAAGATGGTCATGAGGATGCATCATCGGAAAAGAAGCGCAAGAAACACAAAACCAAGAAGGATAAAAGGTCGAGCAAAGTGCACGAAGATGAATCGTGAGCACATTCATGGCCATTCTTCGGTTTCGATAACTTTTCATGTGGCTTCTTTGATCCTAGATATCCCTTCCTATATGACTGGATCTCTCATGAATGCTGAGAATTGGGCATCTATATGTCAGGTACATTTACTTCAATCACTTATGATCTACATGGTAGGTATCACGCTATGTAGGTGCATTAGCTTTCCTTGTCTCAGCGAAGCATTTTGGGCGTTCGGATCGATCGCTCATCTCCCATTATTCATCATGAGGGAAAATGGAGCTTAAAACGATCTCTTCAACAGTCATAGCATAGCGAGAAAAGCATATCAATCGTCAAACTTTTCCATTGTTCATGACTTATTGACATGTAATGCTTATCCTATTTTCACCCCAAACGCCACAAACACCATTCATTCCAAACAACCCTCACTTCTTCAACGCCCTCCCCGCTATATCCTTACGAAACTGCATGCCCTCGAAATGTATGCACTCCACCCCCTTATACGCCTTCGCAACAGCCTCATCCAAAGTCTCCGCCGTCGCCGTCGAAGCAATCACCCTCCCTCCCGCCGTCTTCAACACCCCATCCACATACGCCGTCCCCGCATGAAACAGGACTACATCCTCCGGCACCGGATCCAACGTCATATGCGTGCCCTTCGCATACGCCCCTGGATACCCACCAGCAGCAACCACCACCGTCGCCGCCGACCTATCGGATACCTTGACATCCACATCCTTCAAACTCCCATTCGCACACGCCAACATGACTTCTGCGAGATCGCCCTCCATCAACGCCAGCAGCGACTGCGTCTCCGGATCGCCAAACCTCACATTATACTCGAGCACCTTGGGCCCCTGAGCCGTCATCATAAGCCCCGTAAACAGCACGCCCCTAAACACAAACCCCTCACTCCTCATCCCATCAATCGTCGGCTGCAAAATCTCCCTATCCACCTTCTCCAACACCTCCCGCGGCGCAATCCGCGTAGGCGCATACGTGCCCATCCCCCCCGTATTCGGCCCCTGGTCGTTATCGAAAATGCGCTTGTGGTCCTGCGCCGGCGGCAGCGACTTAATAGTATAGCCGTCACTAAACGACAAAATCGACAATTCGTCGCCGGACAGGAATTCCTCGATAACAACTTCATCGCCCGCCGCGCCGAACTCGCGATCAAGCATGATATCCCTAAGCGCGGCATGTGCTTCGTCAGCGGATTGCGGGATGATGACGCCTTTCCCCGCGGCGAGGCCTGACGCCTTGATAACGACGGGGTGGCTGATGGTATCTAGGTACGTGGCTGCGGCGGCGTGGGAGGAGAAGTTCTCGTAAGCAGCGGTGGGGATGGCGTGGCGCTTCATGAAGTCTTTGCTGAAGGTCTTGCTGCCTTCCATGCGGGCTGCGGCTTGCGAGGGCCCGAAGACGGGGATGTGCGATGCGCCATGCGCGGCGAAGAAGTCGGTTACGCCGGCGACGAGGGGGGCTTCGGGGCCTGGGACGAGGAGGTTGATGGATTGGGAGAGGGCGAATTGCACGAGGGAGGCGAAGTCGGTGTCTTTTATGTGCGTGATGTTGGTGACTTTGGGGCTGAGCGTTGCGGTGCCGCCGTTTCCTGGGACGACGTAGATGTGAGAGACTTTGGGCGATTGCACGAGTTTCCAGGCGAGGGCGTGTTCGCGGCCGCCGTTGCCGATGATGAGGATTCGAAGTTCGTCTGCCATTTTGTAGAGAGGTGAGTTTGCGATAGTGAGAGAGTTTCCTGTCAAGAGGAAGTTGTTGGTAGATTTTTTTGGCGCGAGTCGGAAAGGTACCCCGCCGTGGGGTAATGTTGAAGTACTTTTTTCAGCCCTACAGAAAGGGTCCGATATAGGGTCCGAAGCAAGACACTTGTCAAGACAACGAATATTTTTCTTTACATACGTTGAGTAGCATTTCAGACATATTGGTTGTGTCATTTTGTTGTTTCCTAGTCTTGTAACAATTATTTGTAATTTATACCGATTTATGACTTTTCTATATATATCAAGAACAATGAATTTAGTTGCAGTGTGTTTTAATGACATGGCGCAAGGTAATAATTATAGATCGTATTGAAATTATCTCTAAGGGTATAGCTCATAGATGTAGTATAGAAACAAACATTGCCATCTCCATTGCTCTACGCGACATCTTCCTCTCCATTACTCAAGAACATCTCCATGACCTTCACCATTCTCTCCTTTTTTGTAGCTTTATCCTTTTCTCTAATATTTCCTTCTTGTTTTGTCCTAAAAATAACATCCGAGAATATGACTGCGTAATTCCGGATGATGAGTTGTCGAATTGCGATTCCAGGCACCTTGCTCAAAGTTCGCCTTCGAACATGGACCTTTGGACTTGCTGGAAGATCTCCGCTAGCGCGTGATGATGATGATTTTGGTCTGGAAATATCCGTTATTTGGCCAGCGATATTTTGAAGGAAGGAGAGTAGCAAAAGAAAGCACGCATTGTGGTTCGGAGCCGTTGCCAGAATCTCCAGCGCCCACATCTTTTCGTCATCTGGTTGCAAGGATTGTTTCATCTTTTCGCGGTTGACGATTCCTTCTTCCAGTTTCTCCCACAGACTCTTGGTAATGACGCCATCAGTCAAACTTGACAAGAAGGTGATCAGGACCTCGGCCATCATCTCCACTTTTTCCTTGGATCGTGTTTCCGGCCGGAAAGCTTGGGCAAGTGAAGAATCACAATCTAGCGCATCGTAGAGGTCGGCTAGCTCTTCCTCGTGCCCTTCGAAACCCACCCCAGAGGACCCGTGAAGCCTGATGAATGGCCATCCCGCATTGTCTTGCCAAGGAGCCCTTTCATCTTCTTTCTTGGTCATGTCCCATTCGGCCAGTGTGCGTTCGATCATGTCCTCTATCGCAGAAGTCAGTCTATACATTGGGAGTGGAACGCTCCATTTTACCTCGTCACGGGCTGGAATTTGATTCTGCAATTTCCTGATACCGCCTTCTGGAATTTTGACCAGCTTCTCGACGGTCCGAGCAAGTACAGATTGTAGCCATTGTGCGCGGAGAGGTAAAAAGTGGTCGCGACCATTTTCGACTCGTAGAACTAACACATCTTCAATGCTGTTGCTGCCTTCGTTGAAATTGCGAACGCTATCGAGGCTTTCAACCTTGAGTTTAAGCTCTGCATTGATGACGTCCGCAGGCTCAAGTGTAAATCTCTCATGAACATCATCATGAACTGACTTGTCGCTCTTGTCTGGCTCTCGATCAAAGTTGACCTTGAGCCAATCTGGGAATGGTCCTGCAGCTTGGTTTTGATCCACTGGACGATCAGCGAAACCGAAAACAGCAGGAACTCGTCCGGTGTTGGCAATGGTAATGGTGCGTTTTTTGGATTTGGCGAATTTGACATCGCCAAAATCAACGCCCTCGAATGTGCTGTCTGTTTTGTCTTGATCATCGGTAGACGAGGAACCACTTGCACGTTCAACTACTACAGTGATAGAGGGCCGGCCTTCGTTTTCTTGCCGGTCAAGTTCGCGTGCTATTTCGTTATGAATGGCAGTCTTGAGTTCGGGCACCACAGCGTCATATTTCAAAGAGAAGACGGCATCCAAAGGCTTGTGGTCGGAGCTAAGGACACGCATGTGTGTAGTATAGCTTTCAAGCAAAATTTCATCCTCAAAGCCATCCTTGGTTGTGACAGGTTCAGGTTCAGGATCTTCTTGGTAATCTTGCTCATCATCGAGGTTGGCATTATCATCGCCATCTTTGTCGGGATCGTAATCAAATAAAATATCTTCATCTCCTTCTGAGCCAATTCCTTTTGCCTTCATCTCCTCATCCTTTTTGCGCGCTTCTTCTTGCTCTTTGATCTTGGCATCATATCTTTGTTTTGCAGCCAGGGTGCGGTATAGAATACGATCGCACCAACTTGGACAGCGCCGCTTCTCACTCGAATCAAATACACCAACAGTGCCAACATCGTATTTGTACGATGGAAGGAAACGGATTGGGCCCTCTTCCCAGCCGTCATGAAATGCTTTGCCCTTGGCCATCTGTTGGCGTAGCTCGTCGTGGGGCAACAAAGAGGCGATGGTGGTTTGGACAGAGGCAGGGTCCATCTCCTCAGGTAAATCATCTTGATCATTGTCAGAGACGGGATTGGGCTCTGATTTAGACATGTCATTTGTGTGTATGGTTAATAATCGACGGATGTCATCGCCTGGCATGCCTTGGAGACGATAGTTCAAGTCGCCAAACCAAAAGGCAAATTCTTCCTCTCCAAGGCCCTCAGCCTGGGTTTGGGAGGTGCCAAGCGCATCGACTATGGGATCAAAACGAGTGCGAGATTGGACTTGAGCAGCGTCCCAATTTCGACGTTCGAGGGCAGCATTATCAGCTCCAGCAGCCAAGTGGGAATTAATAAAAACAAGGCGAGTGGTCTCACCCAGGACGATGCGAGCAGTCACAGCACCTTTGTTGCCCATGTACCCCATGAGACCTGTACCGACACTGGTAGTGCTGACATTCTTGATGTGTGGAAAAACAGCAGGGGAAGCGTAAATGACGAGCCATAGACCAATGAGCTGTTGTTCTGCAACGAGCTGGTACCCTGTAGGTAAAGCAGCTTCGATGGCATCCTTCCACTTCTTGGCGACTGAAGGGTCTGTGAAGGGACGGAGAGCTTCCGTGGGGGAGGTGATGTCAACCACCTCTTGCAATCCAAGGACATAGATGCCAATGTCGTCGCCTGCTGGCAGAACTGACTGATCATGGTGGGGGATGGTGGGAGCAGATGTCGCGTGTCGTGCCTCTTGCGCCTGCACGCTCTCTACATCATCGTCGCCATGGCCGTCAACGTCGCCTTTCTGGTCTATGCCCAATCCTGCGAGAGCCTTTTCCACTCCCTTGCCCTGGACGAACCACGCGCCCACATCCTGCTCAGTGCCCTTTTGCGCAGCTGTGTTCCATGTGCCCACCTTGATGCGCACATTTGATGGGCGGGTGTACTCGGCACGCCGTTGGTAGAGTAGCTGTGCGAGTGACGTCTGCTGGGTAGAGATGGATGCAGTGCTGAGAGAGCGGTCGCCAGGGAATGCGCCGGGGATTTGGGCATCGAGGTAGTTGGCAGAGGCCAGCGAGGGAGTCTTGCTGGACATGATGGCGGGGTGGGCGCAATGTCTAGGGCGCAATGGCGGTGGTGATGGCGATGGCGATGGCTGCGACTGAGAGCGACGTCGTCATAACCCCCATGGCGAAAGGTGAAGGGTGTCGGGGAGATGGGTTGCTGATTAGCGGGCGTGTTGAGCCACAGTTTTGCGTCGTCATTGCCGGCGTCGAGCGAGAAATGTTTGGCTGGTGGGATAGTGCCCGCCCATGATGACAGGCGGATGAGTGGCTGGGGAAGCTGTGAGCCACCCCACTACATACCTTCAGCTTCACAGTATTCACACATACAACTCTCTCTCTCTTCTCACTACACCACCACAACAACCCCCTCCACTCCACAATATGCCACCACACAAAGCAAAAGCACGCGCACACCAACAACCACCGCCGCCATCACTCCCACCGCCTCAGCCATCTGACTACGAAACTGATGCACCGCCAGCCGCCCTCGACGTGCCTCTGCCTCCCCCACGCTCCAACGAAGAACTCAACTTCTCAGTCCTCAAACGATCCTACCCAGACTTACTCGCCATTGAGCATGTTGCGCCTTATGCTGCTTTGTACACATTCAACATCGAGACAGAACAATGGGAAAAGGTTGGCGTGGAAGGGACTCTTTTTGTCTGCCAGTTGACCCCATCGCCTATGGGTGCTGAGCGCTATTGCGTTATTATCCTGAACCGCCGTGGCCTTGAAAACTTCTACGTCGATTTGGTCAGCGAAGAAGATTTGGAAGTCTCGGATCCCTTCATCATCCTCCAAGGCGAACAAGTCTACGGTTTCTGGGTCTTCGCCGACCCTGCGCCTGCCTCCACCGCAAACTGCCGTACTGATACTGCCGAAAAGTTGTCAGAAGTGGCAAGCAAGGCAAGAGCTAGCCATGACGCTAGACAGCAGGCGGCAAAGAATGGCGTCAATCATGTTCATCAACAAGAAGACGCTTCCTCTGTCCCCATGGGCCGCCAGGTTTCTCTCCGCGAACTGTTTGGCCAGCAGCGCGAGCAGGACTCTGGCTACAGTGTCCATACTCATAATGGCCCACCTCCACAAGAACCTCACATGCAGCAACATGGTTATGCATCTATGCCCGCTGCTGCACCTCCAGCCCAACAGGATGTGCTTGGTCAGCTATTCATGAAAGCTAAGCAAGATTATAATGGTCTTGGCTGAGGTTAGACCGTTCGTAATTTACATCCAAGAACAACTCCGCCCAGCATGGGCATACAGTCTTCACTATGCATGTTCATATGCAAACCTCTCGCAGGATGATACCCACGCAAATGCACAAAATGCACATCTTGTAGGCCAGGTCAAGCAAGATTAGGATTGAGCTGATGAAACTAGCTGGACGAGCTATTTACATATAGCAATCGATTTGATAGAGTGCAAGGGACACAGTCCTGGGATTGTTGGGCAAGTTTGAACGTGAAGGTTATCAACCGGGCACAAGTCTGGAGGACGTTTGTCGCTATGGTATCTTTTAGTCTAATTCCCACCGACAAAACAAGCTTCTTGATTGTCCAGACAGTGGACCAGCTTGCCCCGCTATGAAAAAAGGAGTCAATTACTCCTCACCAAATCTATATATCTCCAACTCCAAGCATAGCCCCAATGAACCTCTACTCTGTCTTACCATCCTGCCTCACCATACTCCTCACATAACCCGCCACCCTCTCCGCAACCGGAACCCCATGCCTAATACAAAACCCATGCGGCCACCCTTCCCTCTGATCAATCTCCATAGCCGCCTTCCACCCCTCCCCAAAACCCCCCGCCTCCTCCTCCACCTCCACCCCACTACTAAACCTCCCCCTCGTCCTTATCAACGCATCCCGCGTCTCATCCGCCACCCAATGATCCCTCGCCGCAAACAAAAACCTCAAAATCGGGCGTGGATGCGGATGCGCGGATTTCGGCGCATCGGCCGCCGCGCCCCACACATCCTCGTCCCAGATGTCCGTGTCGATTTGGAACATTTCGTCGCGCGCCATGTGCAGCGCTTGGTGCACGCCGTGCGGGGATTTCAGGAACGACGCGGTGGTGAAGGTTGCGTCGGGGGGGAAGCCGGTGAGGAAGGTGATGAGTTTGCAGAGCAGCGAGAGGGGGAGGAGGAGGGTGAGCCAGCTGGCGAGGAGGGAGGCGAAGAGGGCGAAGGAGGGGTTTTTGAGGAAGGGCTGTGGGGGGGCGTGTGGTTAGTATGTATAGAGATTTGTTCGTGGGTGGATGGAAGTTGGTAGTTAAGATGGATAGATGGATGAATGGATAGAAGTGCAATGAGAATGAAAAGTGGAGTTGAAAATGAGAAACGGGAATGGAAATGGAACTGAAAATGGAGGGATGGAAGGGAAAGTTAAAACTTACTCCATATTTCAACCCACTCTCACTCCTCGCAATATCCACAACCGTAGGAAACAACCCCACAGCCCCCGCAATCCTCGTCTCAAAATCATCCCCTGCAAGCCCATGCGCCCTTAGTCTCCTAATAATCTCAAGACTGATATACGAGCCTACTGAATGCCCTACTAAAATCACCCGCACATCACTTCCAGTCTGCTCTTTCACTTCCTCAGCCAGGTCAACAACGTCTTCCTCCGCGTGCCGGATTTGGTCCTGGAGTCCGTAGGGTGGGTGTTTGTGCCATTTTGCGGTTTTGATGTCCGCAGTGGACATTTCGAAGCCTGAGAGGGAGCGCGCGTAGACTTGGAATTCTACGGCGCGGTTGGAGGCGGTGTCGTGTGAGAGTAGGCCATACAGGTGCGTTAGGAAGGTCCGGTAGTATTCAACGAGTCCTGGGTTGCCCGTGATGAAGTAGATGATGTAGATTGTTTTTGCGGATTTTTTTCCGGGCTCCGGGGGGGTGCGGAGGTGGATTTTTGAGGATGGTGGGGGAGGCATTTTTTATATTCCTTCTTTTTCTTTCTTCGAGTTTTTTTTTTGTTCTTGCGAAGGGAATGGGGAGAGGGGATTTAAAGGTTTTGGGGGATTGCGAGGATGTATGTCGATTTTGATAGGGAAAATGGCGCTAGGGAGGACGCTCGACCGTGGTTGGCGTAGAGGGTTGCACGGGCGTGGCTGATTGGCGAATCAACTTAGACCCTGGTTGATAAACGATGATGAAGAAATACCGCATGTTCAAAGGATATATTGAAAAAATGTAATGTGTGTATGAAAATCAGGATAATGCAGTATACAATCAAATCATTTCATTCGTTAATAAATATATGCTGTGGTGGTATATGTAAATCAACTCGCAGTCGTTAAAATTCAACCATCAACGAAACGAGCAACCTAGGAAAAACCCTATTAAATTTGCCCCAATTGTACCATGCGCCTGATCTGATCCTCATTGAATTGCCCTACCTGCCCATCGTCATACCTGTAATCCTCGTAATAATTATTACAAGTCTTATACTGACACGTATAGAACAACTCTTGTAGCCCATTGTGGTTCTTATTCTTCTTAGCTATGAGCCTTGCAGGAATTTGACAATTGCACAAAGGGTTGTTTGCATTTACACCTCTTTCATCTGCGAAACCATTGAGTTTCCTACACCTCATGTTTGTGCATTGTCGGTAGGGCCGTCCACTGTTGATATTTCGTCGATCACTTTGCGTGTTGCGAATGATGTTGGGGGCGTTACAATCGCCACACTGTCCAGCTTGCGGAGTCACTTGGCGGTTTAAAGATGGGACAGAAGTGTGGCTGGCAATCGGGCTTGGGTATCCAGAGCTTGCTGTGCGCTGGCTGTAGCTAGGGGATGAGTCTGAAGAAAAAGGCGATGGGAGCTCATGGATTGGAGATGTTGTTACTGGTCTAGGATTGTCGTAGAAGCTCATCGATGGGGCTGGTTGACTAGCCGGCATGTATGAATATGACGGTGACTGTTGCCGAACTGGAGTTGTAGGAGTATCTGAGGGTGATCAGTATGGATTTGGCAGCAACTATCGGGGGCCTTACAGTATCTATCGCCGAAATCGTTGTAGGAGGAAGACATCCTACTGCTCTTTTTCGAGCGGAACATATCGCGAAATCCCATCTTGTTTTTTGGATGTTAATGTTAGTTTGCCTCTATCCCCACACTTGGGTGCCGATTACACTACTATATACTTTGCAGTAGCAATACTGAGAGTTTTCGTGTTGGCAAGGCTGAGATTGATCTGCAAGCCTTTTTCGTATAACGGTTAGCCGCTATTGCCATAAAATTGGTGGCACTGCAAGAACTGCAGGGTGAAGTTTCAAAAACCGAAGAGCTGATCTACAACTATGCACGCTTTTTGTAAGCGAGTCCATAGTTTACAGTAGATGTAAGCCCGGCGGTACGGTGGGCGAAGTGTATATCTAGTCGCCTGTGAAGAAGAGCAAATCTGTAGGTTCATGCGCCTTCAAGGGGTTAAAAATACGGGTGGCTTCTGCAACAGTTTTCTTTGTAAGAAATTGGTTGGACGAAAATCAATGTACGCCGTGGGGTGTATTTTCAGAGAAGAGTTACCTCAAGTGAGTTGACGGGAGAGTGTTGTAGTCGGTAAGTTTATCCATCCAATCAAGTTCCTTTTGTTACTACAGTACCAAGATACCAAGCTACCAAGTAAACTAAGGCACGTATTTACAGCTTGTATTGCAGCAGCAACATTTGTAGTCCACCCGACGCGACCTACACAGCCGCAAGCCTACGGCCCTACTCTGGCGGACTTTTTCTCGCACATGGAACAATCGACAGGGCTATGGCGCCCCGCCCCGGCCTTCAGTCCGCCTAATCAGCCACCATGTATTGGGTAATCACAAGCACCACCATCACCACATTCAGCACAACCCAATCCCATTGAACACAGGAAACTCTGTAAAATTACCATGTCCACAAAATGTCCACTCCCTCATCCCCAGGATCATACCACTACACCCCCCTCCCCTCAAACGACTCAATCCGCTACCTAACCCTCTCCCCCGGCCCCCCCAACTCCCCCCTACAATGCACCTTGCACACCAACCCCATGGCCTCCGCCGACTTCGAAGCCATGTCCTACGTATGGGGCAACGACGCTCGCAACGAGCACATTCTCTGCCACGGAAGTATCTTCCCCATTACTTCCAACCTGCACAAAGTCCTGCACCGCGTGCGGCTGGCTGATCGGCCGCGCAGGCTGTGGGCGGATTTGATATGTATTAACCAAGAGGATCTGGATGAGAAGGGGTATCAGGTTGGGATTATGGGGCAAATTTACCAAAGGGCGAGGAGGGTGCTTATTGTGGTTGGGGAGGATGATAGGGGGCATGGGGAGAGGGTGGGTTCGTTGCTGGAGGATGTGTGTGGGATGATTGAGCGGGTTTTGGCGGGCATTCCAAGGGGGTGGAATACGTTTCCGTATCCGGGGGAGGGGGATCCGTTGTTGAGTGATGGGCGGTGGGATTCTTTGAGGGAGCTTTTGAAGGAGACTTGGTTTACGCGCGGGTGGGTGGTTAGAGAGGCGGGGTTTGCGAGGGATGGGTGGGTACTTTGGGGGCGTAGTGAGGTAGGTTCTTATCCTTTGCATGAATATTCTGATAGATGAATTGTTGACTTGGATTCGTGAATGTGTAGTTCAGTTGGGAGAAGCTGATACGAACACTGAACTGGCTCTATAAACGAGCCGAGAAAATCCTCTATGCCAAAGGAATGGACAGCCTGATACCCCTGGCCCATATCGAACTGTACGAAGATAGCAACCCGACCTATGCAAAGCTCTTCACCACAGAAAGAACCTGGGTCGAACAAAGCGTCCTAGGGTACCTCAGTCTCACCCGCCAACTCCACCTCAAAGACCCCCGCGACCGAATCTACGCCTTCCTCGAACTCGTGCAAAACACCTCGCGCAGAATCCACCTGCACCCAAACTACAAAGACCCCTACCTCCACGTCTACCACGACTTCGCCACAGAACACATCCGCTCCACCTCCCAACTCAGCATCCTAGGCCACATCGAACACAACCCCTCCTCCCTCGCCGCCCCAATCCCCTCCTGGGTCCCCCGCTGGGACCTCTCCCTCACCCGCACAGGCTACGCCTTCGCGCCCGCAGACTCAGGCTACCCCCTCCTCACCTCCCGCCTCAACACCTTCCCTCCGCCTACCATTCCTGCCCCTCACATCCTCGCCACCCACGGCATCCTCTTCGACACCATCACCCACGCCTCCCCCGTCCTCGACATCGCAACCACCACCCCGCAAGCCATCGCTGCTATCTGGACCTCCCTCGAAGAAGCCATAACGTCTACTCCTTTCCCCCGCCAATTCCTTCTGCACTCCTTCCTCCGCACGCTCACCGCCGGCGCCGCTGAAGGGAATCTATCAGACTGGCTCTCCGGCGGCGCTGCATACTACGCCTTCCTTTACTCGCACAGCAAGTATCCCGATTTACTGGAGATGCCAGCGGCGCATGATGCGACGGAGGCGACGACGACGGAGGAGGCGGTGTCGCTGTTTCATAATACAATCAGGGGATACACGCATTATCGGCGGGTGGTGCTTACGGGGAGGGGGTATGTGGGGTTGGCGCCGGCGGTGGGGGAGGTGGGGGATTGGTGTGGTGTGGTGTTTGGGGGGACGACGGCTTGTTTGCTGAGGGCGGTGGAGGAGGGGGCGGGGTGGGAGGGGGAAAGCGGGAAGGAGGAGGGAAGGGAGGGGGGAAATGAGAGAGAGAAGGGGGGGGGGTGGAGAAGGGGAAGCAAGAGGAGGAAAAGAAAGGGGAGGAGAAGTTCAAGTATATAGGCGCGATGTTCATGCTAGGTGCGAGTATGGGATGGACGCCGGATGGACGGGTGGTGTTTCAGGATGTTTTTGGCGATGAGTGGAGTAAAGAGTGGATGGGGTGGGAGGGGGTTGAGGAGAGGGATATTTTGTTGTGTTGAAGGGGAAGGAAGGTTGAGAGCGTGGGATGGGGATGGGGATGGATTGAAGTGTGGATTAAGGGCGGAAATGGAAACTAGGATTAAGTGTGCTGGTTGGGTGGAATTTTGATTTGATATTTGGATATGTTTTGGTAATATATACATTAATCTAATTAGGATTTTAAAAAGGGATACATATATGATACGAATAAATGAATCCATCGAAACTTTTGATTTGATTGCGGTTTCTACATCGTGGACGTCGTCAATCTTTGATTTTATAATGTCGTTAGTACCGTAGCATGCATGGCACTCCATTCTCAGCTTATGGTCGGAGATAGATGTCTTCTTGTATACCCCAGTTCCAGGGGCGCTACGCTATAGCCCCCGGCGGTGGTCTTCACAGCTGACCAGTTGGATTGGGGATGCGCATGGCCATGTAAAGTGCGTGCGTATCCTGCGTAGTTTGTTGCTTTGCGCGCGAATGCAGAAGAGCAGTCGCAACAGTCATCAAAGCGTTAGTCGCCAAACGGAGCCGTGAATTCGTCCTGGAATTGATCCGTGATGTGCTCGTATGGGCACGTCGGCGCTCGCAAGCCTCTTCATATCTTGGAGCTGATGTTCGGCTACAACCGAGCATGTCAATGTTCTTCTTTTTTCAAGTCGCGTCGTTATCTCTCATCCAATGCCTTCACCCTGAGTTTTGAGGCACTCAATGAGAACCTGAACCAATAGATCTCGATCTACAGGCTTAGCAATATATCCCGACATCCCTCTCGCAATGTATGATTCCGCTTGACCCTTGAGCGCATTCGCAGTCATGGCGATAATCGGCACACGCAAACCGAGATCTCTCAGCCTCTTGGTAGCTGTAATGCCAGAACACATGGGCATGTTCACATCCATTAAGATCAGGTCAAAGGGTCGATTAGTGTGAGAGGCTTTGTCGACTGCTTCATTTCCATCCGTAGCGGTCTCGACATTGACGAAGCCTAGACCGGAAAGCATCCGTAGCATGACTTTGCGATTGATGTCGTTGTCTTCGGCAAGCAAGACCCGTTTGGTAGGTGAAATGGCTTTTAATTCTTGCATTGGGCTTATCAGTGGCGTATTCGAAGGGAGTTTGAGGGCGGTCAGGTCTTCAGTGAAGATTGCTTTGAGGTGATTGCACTTTTTCAATTTTGCCGTGAACCAAAAGACACTGCCTTGACCTTCGGGATTCGGATGGTAACCAACCTTGCCTCCCATGAGTTCTGCTAAGCTCTTGCAGATGCTGAGGCCGAGGCCTGTCCCTTTGTATAGTTTGGTGGCGGAGTTGTCGAATTGCGTAAATGGTGTGAAGAGTGCGGTAGAAGCAGCCAAGGGCACACCAATCCCGGTATCTATAACTTCAGTTTTGATTGTGAAGCACTCGTCGTTTTCTTCACACAAACTAGCAGCAATGCGTACGTAGCCTTCCTCCGTAAATTTGGTGGCATTGCTGAGGAAATTTTGAACAATCTGGCGATAGCGCAGGCTATCACCTTCGGCTGATTTTGGAAGTCGGGGATCGAGAGCGATTTCGAGTTTGACGGCTGGTTTGTAACACTTTTGTTGTACACGGTAGACAGATTGTATGATATCGGGAATATTGATGATATCATGGCTAATGGAGAAACTACCCGATGCAAGCTTACTATAGTCGAGAATATCGTTGATGACTTGGAGTAAGACATCGCCTGATTCTCGAATGACGTTTGCAAGATCAAGCTGGTCGGCATCCAACCGTGTGTCGAGGAGAAGAGTCAGAGCAGACAACATACCATGCATCGGAGTTCGTATCTCATGTGACATGTTGGCTAGGAACTCAGATTTCAGTTTGGAAGCTTCTTCGTATGCACTGATTAAACTTTGTTCCTAAAATAAATGATTACAATGTTAGCTTGCCTTTCTCAATGTTTGTGTCTGTTTCATGAGATTGAACATGTACAGGGCTGGTTCCTTACCGCTTTTCGTCGTTCCGTCAAATCCCTCGTAACCTTGGAGAAACCCAGGAGCACGTCGTCTTTGTAAACTGGGGTAATGACTACATTGGCCCAAAATCTGGACCCATCACTGCGATAGCGCCAACCTTCATCTTCACAGCGGCCGTCGCGAAGGGCATCGCGCAATTCGCGGGCGGGCTTTTCGGCCTTGCGGTCTTCTTCACCATAGAATGTGGAAAAGTGTTTGCCGATAATTTGATGTGGCTGATAGCCCTTGAATTTTTGTGCGCCAGCGTTCCAAGTGGCAATATGGCCTTTTGGATCGAGCATAAAGATGGCATAGTCCCTTACCGTCTCGACCAGGATGCGGAAGGTCTCGTTGGTGTAGTGCCGCTCTTCAAGCTCGAGTTGCTTTCTGTGTTCCTCAGTGATGTCGTGGAACTCCATTTGGAGGCACTGAAGCACGCCGTGCCGGATGACAGGAACTGCACGAACCGTCCAAGCCGTGTTTGCGGGTGTCAAATGCTTAATCTGCTGCACCCGCGCAGAACTCAATGCAGAGCGAATGGCTAAGCGGGCCGTGGCGTGGGGCGGAAATAGTTCCAGCTGACTGAAGACGGAGTCGGCAGGCTGACCGACGAGCTTCTCGCCATCGCCTGCGCCTGAGACCAGCACGTAGCTCTCTGAGGCTTGATGAATGCGCAGCGATGCATCAAGAACTACTGTTGGCACCGGCGTAAAGCGTATTAGGCCGTCCAAGAGGTTGCTGGTCTCGTGGGTCCATTTCCTTGGTGACGGGAGATCGACCACAGGTATTGGGGACGCGGGCACTGATGCGCAGCCGGGAGTAGCCATCTCGCCGGCGACACTGCGCAGTTGTTCGGATGGTCGATGGCGCTATGGCTATACCGAGGTGTTATCGTACGAGTTTCGCATATCTGGCCAAAGGGAAAAAGTGTAGGCACAGGATGAGGGGGCTAACGCAGCTTTTGAGCCTCGTCGGCATCTACACTGGGCGTTCCTTTCACTGGCACACACACGCAAATGTGTGTGACTTTGCAGCGCAGCCCACTGAGGCCAGACCATAGGCTATGACGTACAAGCGGCATCAAAGATCGCCATCCGATCGAGTCGTCGGGAAGCTTGCAACTCGACCGCCCATATTTAGCCGTCAGCACGAACGCATGCACACCAATCTTTGCCCTATTCTTCTTCGCTCGCTTGCGAGTTTTTCCGGGGCTGAAAGAGCATCTGCTCGTGCGAGCTTGGTTGTCTCAACGTGGCGACGGTCAGACTTGTCCTACCATGCTTTTTGTCTCAACACGAGGCACCATCACGGTTTGCAAAATCAAATCAGACGTGAGATTGACATGGTCCATGCATTTCCATTCGCTGGTGCAAGTGAGCCCTGGAACCCTGTTTAACAAAGGGTAAAGGTAACTAGTTTACCTTGTCCAGATCCGGCCGGGCCAGAAACACCTGCTCATTGTATTGTACAAACCTACAAGAACACCAAAGCCTGTTTGACAAATTTCTTCTCATTTGCCAATTAGGTCGCCGTTCTTACCAAGTTGATGTCGGAAGATTCACTGAATCTGGGAGACATGTCCTAAGTATGCTCTCCATCTACAATAATCAATATGGTGCATTCAAGATGTACTTCGGCCACGAAAGTCAATGTGCATGCTCATGCCTTCAAAATGAATAAAATCTTTTCGTCATGGAGCGGATTCGCTCATTGTTTGGGTATCAATATTCTGTTATCGTTGGGAAAACTTCATGTAAGACAGACTAAACAAGTCTCAGTAGTCTTTTCAAAAGGAGATCCACCTTTGCAGTCATGCCTGATTCAACAAGGCTGAGTCGATGGAAAGAAGCGAGGTCCTGAGTATCCATAAAACTGTACACTTTCTATGTCAATGTTACCATCGTGTGTTGGGCTCCACAGTTTCAAGAGCACATTCCTTCCAGAACTGTATCCATTAGTTAAGTTAGATAAAAGGACGAGTGACAGTACTGACATGGCAGGATGAAACTTGATGGTGATTTTGCTCTTGTTTTTGGCAATGAAGAACCTTGCATGTGGTGGTAAGACAGTGGCAGATTCCTCGGCCGACATGGAAGCTGGCTCGATACGACTAGGCGCATGAAGTTGAGATGCACGTAGAGGCTCAAAATGTCGTTCTCGCCTCTCTCTCCAGTCGCTGTAGGCGCCGAGGCCAAGAGCGGGTGCACGACGAAGTCGACCAAGACGATCATGGTCTTCATCCACTGGCCGCCAACGGCTCTCTCTGCGCAAGCGATCAGCAGTGACTGCAGGACTCGGCAAGTCCTCGTTGGATTCAGACTCCTCCTCATCACTCGCAGTCGTCACGGTAAATGGTGGTGGGGTAGGCGCGGATACGCGGGCGATGTTCGTGTACAAGTCATCGGTGGTATGGTCGCATACCTCACCATATACATCATATGCCTCATTTTCGTCTTGGCCATCGTCGTCCTCAAAATCGAATAGTAACCGCCGTTGACTTGGTTGTCGATCATGTGCGGATCGTAGCGAAGACTCCCTGTTCGCTCTGGCTGTGCGTAACCGAAGGTCTCGAATTCTCTCGTGTATTTCATCTTGTGCACCGTGGCGTGAATGCTGCCATATATGTGGATCTTCCATTGCTTCTTGCAGTGTAAGTTGTTCCTCGCCATCGTGTATACTGGCTGATGGTGCGGTGAAGGGCGAACAGGGCGTGTATTGTAGGTTATATGCCGCAGTGCTTGTGAGTAAATCATCTGCAGACATGGACACGAATACGAGTCCTTCTTGAACACTAACAATATATCAGCTGGAAGAAGAAATGCAAGAGACAGTAAACAACTTACGGAGCAGTGAAGCCACGGTCTGGAGCGCGGATAACGACTCTGTCCAAGGTAAAAGGTGTGTCCCCAATATGTTTGAGGAGGAGGTTGCATCGTGGGCTCTGGCTACAGTATACGCTTTTGTCATTCTTCAAGACATTGTGCACCTTGTACAAGGCGGGGCTGTCCTTTTCATAGTATTCCCCGCCATCGCAACTGACAATCTCCATCTTGAGGCGCCCGGGTACTACTTGGCCCTTGTATCCATACTTGAAGCCATCATATTCGGAGCTTGCAGTGGCCTTGTGGTCGAGCTTCCTTCGTTTTGACTGTCTTCGGTCGCTTCCAAGAGGCACAGGAGGGCTTCGAGAGCGTATGGTGGTGCCGTTGGAGGTGATGAATGGGTTTACGGGAACATCACTGATGGGAATGGGAATATCGCTGAGTGAGTCCAGCAGGTCGGCAGCCGACTCCATCTCAGCACGTTCCTGTCTGATACGGGCTTGGGAGCGGCGTAGATAGCGCTCGCTGGGAGTGGCACGGGGTCGATTGGGGTTGGCGGTTGGAGGACGGCGCAAGAGGTTGTCTTCAGCTTCAATGTCACGGGGAGATTCAAACAGACGGCGCATCCGAGCACGCCTGGCCGAGTCGAGGTAATTTCGCGGCATGTCTCCATCATGGTGGATGCTGGTGGGCGGCGACGATGTCTCTTCGGGCCGATGGGTGAATGAGCGCAAGGTGCTTCTTATGGAGGCGCCATCCCGCGAGTAAGAGGCAGTCGAAGGTGAAGGTGAAGGAGAGGAGGAAGTGGAAGCATGAGGGAAGTCAAAGTTGCCAGCCGTAAAGGGAAAGCTGGATAGTGGCGGCGGCTCTGGCGGTGACGACGATGGTCTGGGCATGAGTGGCGGCGGGTAGGGTATGGAATGGAACTCGAGTGCCCGTTTACATTGGACGGGCTGGTATTGCAGTTGGGGTCCGGTGGGAGAGGCGTGCGTTTAGGTGGTTGCGGGGTGTGTAGGGCCAGGTGAGTGAATGGCAGTGAAGGGCTGGGTGGACGACGTGGGAGGTCGAGGCTGAGGTGAGGTAAGTGGTTGTCGATCGCAGTGGCCGCGTGCAAGCTAAGGTCAGGTCGGCCGCCCGCCTTTCCCCCCACTCAGCCGCGGGGTTGTGCTGCAGCTACTGAAGAGCCGCATAAAGGTACCAGACGCCAGCCGAATTGGGTCTCTTTCGTCACCGCTTGCCCGCCTGCTCACCTTCTCTCGACAAATAACACAACAACACACGACACGACAACCCCGCAACCCAGACACATCACGCCCGAACCCCGCCATCCGCCACACGCCCTACCCAGTCCACCATCTTCCATGGCTGACGCTGACGCTGACACTGCGAATGGCAGCGATGCAGCTGCCCAAACGGTCGCTGCCATGGCCGAGGCCGACAACATGTCTGCCGACGAAATCGCCCTCTACGACCGCCAGATCCGCCTATGGGGAGTGCAGGCGCAAGAAAAGTATACTGCCTCTGCTTTCTGTTTGTTGTTGCCATGTCATTCGTTGACGCGCCTCTAGAATTCGCACCGCCAACATCCTGCTCGTATCCATCAAGGCCCTCGCCAACGAGATAGCAAAGAACCTGGTTCTGGCTGGCATTGGCTCCATCACGCTGGCTGACCATGAGCTGGTCACCGAGGACGACTTGGGTGCACAATTTCTGCTCAGTCAGGCAGACGTGGGCAAGAATGTATGTGGTTGCTAGTTTCTGCGCTTGCCCATCACGTGTTCTCTCAACTGACACTTTCTACCCTCCAGCGCGCCGAAGCAGCTGCTCCACAAGTCCAAAAACTCAATCCCCGCGTCAAAGTCCACGTCCTCACTCGAGATGTGCGTAACGAGCCTGACCCTTCCTTCTACGCCTCCTACGATGTCATCATCGCGACAGACCTCGACTTCATGTCCTTTAGCGCTCTCAATGCTGGTGCGCGGGTCGCTCAGAAACCCTTCTACGCCGGTGCCTCCCATGGCATGTACGGTTACATCTTCGCCGACTTGGTCGATCATAGCTTCGTAATCCAGCGTGAGCAGAGCAATCGCGCAACCCGACCAGGCCCTGAGAGCACCACGCGCACCATCACCGGCATACAGACAAAGCGAGAGAATGGCAAGGCTATTGAATTGGTCACCAAGAAGGAGTTATACAGTCCTTTGATGCTGGTCAAGGACTCGCCTTTACCGCCAGAAATCGGCAACAACCAGAGGAGACTCAAAAAGGTCCATCCTTTGCTGACGTGCGTACGCGCATTATGGGAGTTCCAGCGCAATGGACATGGTCTCTTTCCCCGGAGTCAAGAACAGCTTTCGCTTTATGCGACTATTGCCAACCTCAAACATAAGGAGCTCTTGCTACCTCCAGAGACTCTGACTGCAGATTTTTTGCGCACCTTCCTTCAAAACCTGGGCAGCGAACTTGCCCCAGTCACCGCCTTTTTGGGTGGCCAGCTCGCTCAAGATGTCATCAATGTATTGGGCCAGCGCGAGCAACCCATACAGAATTTGATGCTTTTTGACGGAGAGGATAGCGCTGGACCCGTGTACGCATTACACCCCATTTTCCCAGGCACGCCTTTGCCCATAATACCTAGTGTGCCTGTTGAAGCACCTGTTGTGGTGGTCTGAATGAATTCATCATGCATCGAGTCTCGTCGTTGCATCTCCAAAAGTTGTGTATGCCATGGCAAATGGCGACAGTCAAGAGGAAGTTTTAATATGCATGGAAATCGCCACTGGAAAAGCAAAGTAATGTAAAGTCAAAATAGATACCCAATAATACAGCTACCCAGAGTAGCATATATTAACCACAACCTTTCACTTCTCTCTACTGCTTCTTCTTCCCCTTCCCAACCCCATCATCCTTCCTTCCCGTCCCCCCAAACAAAACCCAACACAACCCCAAAAACGCCACCACAACAACCCCAATCGTCCCCACCTCCACCCACTCCGTCTTCCTCACATCCAAAACCGGCACATCAATATACTCCACCAACTCCTCACCCTTCGTCGTCGTCGCAGGCTGCACATGCATAAACCTCGTCCTCCCCCCAAACAACCCCTCATACCCCAAATGCACCCGATCAAACGGATTCGCCGCCATCTTCGCCCCCTCGTTCGCACGACACGCCCAGAAAACCACAGGCCACGGAACAGCCACGCGCGTATGCGAGGATGCAGAGGCGGGCAGGTAGCGTAGGTGCATTGGTATCGAGACATTCCAGGCTGCGTCGCCACTTGCACTGGTAGAAGAAGTACTAGTATCATCGGCGCGAGATTCTTCGTGCAGTGACTGAGGATGCTCAAGCTCGAATAAAGCAGCACTGCCCCACTCGCTAACCACCCAATCTGGAGCCTCGAGATCCGTGGCGCCGGCGAGGCTGTGGAGGCGAGCGAGGTGTTTGGAGGAGAGGAAGAGGGGGTCTGTGAATTGGTATTTGTCGATGAATAAGTAAGACGGCAAGGTGAGGTGCGCATGGAGTTTGCAGGTTGGGTTTGGGGGGGATAGGTGGGCTGCTGGGAAGGAGAGGGTGAGGGTTGGGTGTAGGCCTGTGGGGTGCTGGAAGGAGGTTGTGTAGGTTAGGGGGTGGAGGTGGGGGGTTGTAGAGGAGGAGGATGAGGGGGAGAGGAGGGGGGAGTGGAAGCGGGTTGCTTCTGTGTGGAGGGTTAGCTGTGTGGATTGTGGTGGGTGTGGATGGAGGGCTTACTTGGTGCAGTGTCTTGTCCTAGGACGGTGAGGAAGCCACCGAATTGTATGTCTTCGGGATCGGGGTTGGGCTCATGCATTAGAACGCCTATTTCAACGGTTCCGTCTCCTTCTCTTCGAGTGACGCCTTGGTCATTTGATATGCTGGACCATCCTGCGGTGAGAACAAGTGCTTGGGTAATGGCGTCATAATCTATATCCAGGTAGTCCGTAGAAGTAAGGGCCTCGATCACATCTTTGCAAGTTCCAGTTTTCGAATTACAAAAGTTCCTTTCGATGGATTTCAAGATTCCAGAAATCTCAGGTAGGGAGGCGTAGTACTGTGAAGTCGAAGCCATGCTGAAGCGTTCCGACAGCATTGGGAGTTTGATGGAAGTTTCGTTGGTGGATGAACATTTCAAACTTGGGTCAATTATGGAGTGAAGCTGTTCACACAAAGCTTCATTTAGGGTGTTCTCCAAAGGCGTGAAGAACACATGTAGACCTGGCGAAACACGTGACGTAAAAGGAGGTGTGGATGTATAGGGCGACGATGATGCCCAGCGAATGTGAAGTTCATGCCATTGTTGCAAAGAGGTGCTGAGCTAGGAACTGTTAGCATACATGTAGGTGAAAAATCTCCGTATTGCGAGCTGAGTATTATTATTTCAACATACTTCGCTAGGCAGCTCGTCCAACCCTAAAGTTATACGGTGTTCTTTTGCAGCGCGAATGCCTTGTAGTTGAAAACGGTGGCCATTTCTATGTTCGGCAACCTTTATATGTTCTGGTCTGAATTCATCAGGATTTGTCACCACATATGTGATGCGTTGTTTCATGGTTGTTGTGACGACTTCACGTCCCAGCGCGTGATGCTGGTGGTTGCGGCTGGTGTTAGGGGACAAAAGCAACTAACCTGTTCGGATCTAGTCACCCAATGACGCAGGTACTCGCTTTCATGATTGAATCTGGACTTGTAGGCAGACACGCACACTGCAACACCGTGTCCTTTCATGTGCGTTGCCACTGATGGAATTATTGTATTAAAATCCTACCGCAAACCTCGCATTTTGGCCTCCTCCGTCTTTGGTCTCACATAAAATGCATATTTTCAACATATTCTTGCCAGCGCTGCTTACAGCGGGTGGCGCATCAGCCCTTCGCTCAGGCTCCAAAGTAAAGCTGTCCAATGTGCAGAGCCTCACACTACGCAAGGACATGCAGACATCGCATCGACGAGTACCTGCGATACCACAGGTTGGTCTCGTCCACTGATCTTACCAAAATTCCATGCTAACCTCGTGGAAGCTCAACTGTATAGGCGGGTCTGCCCGAGGCCTTTATGAAGTCGATGTAATGCGTTGCAAAAACGCCGGGTCCGACTACGACGAGAATAATATCCAGTGGACATGTACCGCGTCTCTACCCGAAGAATTCAAGCTCGGCTCTACAGACGTAATATGCGAAGGCTACGATCATCCCGACGATCCATACATTCTGAAAGGCAGTTGTGGTGTTGAATATAGACTCGCTCTGACCGACAAAGGACATGAAAAGTTTGGGAAAGGTCGAGGCGGTGGCTGGTGGGGTGGCGACGACGATGGACAAGAACGAGATGGGCCCAAAACTTTTGGTGAGCAGGTCGCCGCGGCCTTGTTCTGGCTAGCTTTTGGTGGCGTTGCTCTATGGATCATATACTCTGCGTTTATTGCGCGTGCTCAAGGTCCTGATCATGCGGGTGTGGCTGGTGGTAATCGGCCAGGTTGGGGTGGAGGTGGTGGATGGGGTGGAGGAAACGATGCTCCACCGTATGACGACCCACCGCCACCATACTACGACTCAAGGCCAGGATTCGATAAGCGAAGCTACGGCTCGACGGGGCAGTGGAGACCTGGCTTTTGGTCTGGTGCATTGGGCGGCGCTGCGGCAGGATGGGCTGCAGGGCGTATGGGCAATAGAGGAAATCAAACGAACACCGGTAGTGGCAGTGGCAGCGGCTGGGGAAATGGTGGTGGGGGTGGCTGGAATAATGGAGAAGGAAGTTCAAGATCGTCCTCAGGCTCGAGTTTTTCGAGCACACGACACGAAAGTACTGGGTTTGGCTCAACATCGCGAAGATAGTTCCAAGCAGTTTATCCTTCGGTTTAGAATGATACCCCGATTTTTATCCTCAACTATCAATGTGCACATTTGTGTGATTTTCAGTCTTACATTCTCCAGTTCACAGCATAACCCATTAGGTTTGAAGAAATCCAAAATTGATATACACGTTTTCTCTCCTTTTTATTTTGTATGTTTCAAGTTTTAAGAAATTCAAAGTCTGTATAAACTCTTTTTCTCTTTCTTATCATACCCGGTGCATGAATCAAGCTTTCGTCACTCGCCAGTTGCCCAGATATGAACAGCCTATTCAATGTAGTTACTCCACTAGATTGGCGATTGATTTCCGGTAAGCATGGCAAGGCTGAAACCAAGATTGAATGAAACCAGACGAGGATGAACATTGATCAGCGCCATCACGGTGATTTGGTATTCTATTCGTCCAATGATGGGGGCTAGCCCCCCTTACAAACCTCCTGGGGAGCATGAGGACCTTTTGAATTGGGGGTGTACAGCACAGCAGTGCTTATCTCAAAATTTATTTTTAAATAGAGTACGTAGGTAAATAACTACACATGGTCTGCTAGATACATACAGCGTTCAGGGGTTGACTTTTACCTTCATTTGAGATATTATAGAAGGGGATAAGCCTTGATACGTGTATGAAGAGCTGAAGCTCATTTATAACAAGTAAGCCTACGTGGGGTCCAAGTCAAAATTGCATGCTTATAGTCTAGATGTTTGTAACAGTCCTTCGAACGTAACCTAAGACTTCAATTACGAGCAAGCCTACGCTCCTACAACCTGGAAATGGCGTTTGTGACTACCCCAACAATCTATGTCCCACTCACGACAACCTTCACCGCTCCAGCAGCATGTTTTAACACCCCGTATCTACTCCGAATCGTTCCTACAACCTGGTGGAAGCAAGGTGGCGATCTGACTGAAAGCTGCTTTCCATCTGCTTTCCCATTTACAATCTCCCGCATCATTTACTCTCCAGGTGTGTGTCCTGCGGGCTGGGCAAGTGCTTGCGATGAAGCAGTTACCACTAGTGGATCAACGCAAACCATCATTTCTTGTTGTCCAGCGCAAGTTGAGCCCGTCAAACCTTTCTTGGTGGTTTATTGATTGGTTAGAACAGATACTTTCAGTGCGCATCTACTACCAGATCTGTTCACAATTGGGAAGATGAATATGGTTGCGCATCATCATACTCGATCGATTTTGCGAAGTGGGACATAAAATCAGATGCAGCGTACGTTCCTAGCATGTATCAAGTCCCGATCATGATCATGAGCGCGAATGTAAGTGCAGCATTGCAGGTCAATAATCCAACCATTCACGTTTAGCCAGGTGAAATCTACTTCGCCAACTCCAACCACACCAGCAGGCCCAGGCCTGACCTTGCCCAAATCCGCACCGACGAGCGCCACCAATACCTCGTCTCCATCTCGGACAATAGTCAATAATGGTTTATCTAGGGGCGCTATTGCTGGTATCATTATAGGCGCCATAATAGGCGTGGCCATAGTTACCATCCTAACTTACATTGCGTTGGGTATTCGGAAGAAGAATAGAACCAACATTCACAAGCCTTCTGCGATGGCATCACATCCGCCCTATGTTTGGAATGCGCCTTATGTCGTGGAGCTTAATAATACTATACCACCCGCGGAAATGGAAGCACAAGGGAAGCCGGCGCGGGTATATGAGCTGGGTACGCCAACGTAAGAGAGCATGTATACACAACCTGAGAAGCTTAGAATGAGTCATTGGTCATACGTACGTCAGATGCTGTACAAAATAATGTCTCAATAGCATAGCAATAATGTAATGCGCCTCTTTTTATTGTGCGAAAGAGAAACTTTACTAATATCCCTCAAAAGCGGTGTTTATTTGCGTGCTTTGTTCGGCGGTTGTTATATCCATTATTTGGGGGTATTTCACCTCACTCGGAACTTTGGTGCCGAGAGAGTCCCTGGCATATAGATAGTACCCAATCATAGGTTCGTATGCAGCCATGTAAGTGATATCGGGATCCAGCCCTCTGCTTAAACTAGTAAAGAAATAGGATCTTGATAGCGGGTTGCGTGCGATACATGATTGGATTTCGGTGGGTTTGCGCGCATGGGCAAATCCACCGGAGCCCATTTATGTATCCCCACACCCCGCAGCTGTGGCACGACCTAGTAGTTGCAGAGCCTAACTATGTATCTATATAGTGGCTGTGCTATCTGGCAAGCCTCAGTTTTATGATAAGTAAATGTTCCGGAATTGCTCTAGTCGCGCCATTAAAGTGCAACTTACTCTTTGATCCACAGTTCAGTTCTACAAATCAAGGAAGTGATTAGAATTGTCAAACGTTGCCGCGCGTCAAATCTGCGGCCAGCAAGAATCACACCTCTTGTTGATTCAAGCTACAATTATATTTCACTTCCATATGCTGCGGACGTACGGAGATCGATAATGTAAAGCCTGTCCAAGATTAGTATACAGTAGGTAGGGAGAACGACCAACGACTTATGGGAATTTTTATCGCTTTGAGGAAATAATAAGCATACTCAAGACCTCTACCTGAGTATTGTGGTTTTAATTAAGATCCGAGATTCTGCCCGTCTATTCATGTGGCAAATCCTCGGTTTTCAAGGGTCAAAGCACGAGGGTGAAAGATACATAAGTAGTATATCTCCTAAAGGAAGCGGCCAATTTGTACAATAACACTAGATTTCGTATTCGCGCTCCGCACGGGGCGTCTCCTGTACACAGGACTTGTGGGATCTTGAAAGCTAAAATGTAATAGGGAATTATAAATTGACGCTCATACGTCATCATCCAGACCGCATGATGTATACCTCGACTATGGCTGCGGCCAACACGGAGTGAACCGAAGTAGGAGCGTAAAACAGAGCTAAATGCCTGTCACGCTCCGAGGTACAGCCGTTGGCCGTGGTACTAGAGGCTGATGGTAGAAAGGGATAGAAGGCAGGGTCAACGTCAAAAGAAATGAATAAAGGGCCAGATTAGGAAATGCTCTATAAATTGTATGAGTTCTGAGGTGCTTGGCACGGCCATGACTGGTGAATTATCTGACAAGTACGTACCAGGACTATGGTTTGACAAACCAGGGATAATCAGGGTCTCGATAGAATTTGCACTAGTGAATACTGATGACGAAGCACACTCTACTGTTTTGAGAAAGGCGCCGGCAGACTTGCCGCAGCAGCTAGCCTCAATCTAATGCTAGCAAACAACATCTACCACAATTTCGGTTTCCGAAACGCTTATCTCAAGACAAGCCTTGCTAAGCTTGTTCAAAATTATGCTTATGTAGCCATTCTGATGTATGATAGGTGGAAAGCGTTCCAGTGCAAGCTCGCGGAGAAAGCTTCTTTGCATGCAAGTGGCAAAGCGTGACGACGGCGAATTAAAGTCGAGCAGTGTATAGAAAGTCATGATATGTCGCAAAATCTTCAGAAATGTGTGATAAATATTCAATGCAATCATTTAAAAGATCTACTGATTGTATGACTGGATTACGTTTCATTTGATCAACCAGCACTTACTCTATCATGGAAAATATTGATTTGGATCCAATTCAAGTTTTGCGATGGGCTTTAGAGAAGGTATCGCCTGCTGATGTGGTTCGGTCATCTGTATGTCTTGTACGCTCACTTTATCTTACTATGTCCAACTCTGATAAACACTATAGGCCCGAGAAAGTTTTCAAAAATTTGTTCGACGTGGAACCGCTCCACAGCTGCGACTATTGCTACTGGAAGTCCAAGAGCTCGGCATTTCTCCAGTAATCTCTGACACTCGCGAGAATGCTATCAAGAGAAGACGATGTTTATCAGATGCTTCTACTGCCTCGTTCAGATTGTCTAGAAAGCAAGGTTGGTTCTTCAGAGTCAAAGGTCTATAAATTGTGTCTCTAACATGGCTTTGAAGCGCCATGTAACCGAAGGATATACCATATGACTCCTTCTGATACACAGTCACTTTCGCCAGCACTATCACCTTCTCATTCTGTTGCTCTGTCCTCTCTGGAAGTCATGAATCTCGGCGAATCACCGCGCAGCACTCAAGGTCACTCGTCAAGCCTGTCATCGCAATGCTCCAGCCCATCTTCAAGTTGTTCATCAATAGATGTTGCATGTTCTCCGAGCTGCCTTACACATGTCCAGCCTCCCAACGTGCTCTTGGATGCCAAACGCTACTTCACCGCCAGGCTTGGAGATCGCTGTTGCAGACTAAGTCATTTAGTACGAGCAGTTCAAGGCTTCATTGAAGCACCTCCGCTGACTCCAGACTTTGCAAAAAATATGTGGAATGCAAGGTCGGCCATCTTTGACAAACCAACCAAGGTAGATACAAACGCCCGGCTGCGAAGCCTATATGATGGCCATCGAAAGATCAAAGGTGCAAGGGATCAATACTCATACGCCGCTCGATTCTCCTACATTTACCTGGAACATGACTTGGAAGAACTCTCGAAATCTCAGTTCCTTGTGCTTTCTCAGGGAAGAGGCAAAATGACCGCAGCCTTCGAGTTGCAGGCAGAGATCATATCAACGACTGTTGAGGTCGTCAAAGCAGAGAGGAAGGCAGGGAGAGGTTATCTACAGCTTTTGATGGAAGGAGGTCCTGGTTTCGTTCTCCGTCTTGGCCGTAACGTATCAACTATGTCGGTATCCCCATCTCCATTCAAAAGCGTCAACTCACAACGATTGTAGCTGGGAACGTAAACTGAGCGCTTCCGACATTTCCTTGATCATTGAATTTTTAAAAGCTGAGGTTCCAGAATTATACAGCGATATCAAAGCGCATGATAAAGCCGCAACATGTGCCTTGCTTGACGGTTTTATGGCATATGGCTGGACGGCAGAAGAAGTACTCACGTCGAAGAGCTTCTTGTTCGATAAATTAAGGGACTATGTCAATCTTGAAGAGATCCTTCGTCCCAAATCGGGGCACGAAACACTGCTCACCCCCGCACTGTCCGAGTCTGGCGACATGGAACCACAGTCCGAACAAGACGCGGACGATTGTATTTCAACCCACAACATGGCTTACCTGGAGAGCAGGCTTCTTGAGAATTCTCTTGTCAATTTCTCGGTTACATCTGAAGACTCTAATACGTCCAACCTTACCTGCACAAATTCTCATCTAGAGAACGATCTGTTCCACATCTCAGATACGCAGTTAGAGCTGCTACTCTCTGTAGATATGGACTGTGCTGAAAATATGGAATCTACAGTCCATACTGAAGACTCAAGAGAATCGCCTATGTGGGATGTGCTAGGAATGTAATTGAGTTATATCGATATCGAATGTACCATACCTATAAGATAAAGAGCCTGGTCGCGATAATTGGGCGGCTTGGATTTATAACCCGCACAATTCGGTCAAGGCTGTGATTTCTTCAATAGCATTGAGAAGCAGGTGCCAAACTTGTGCATGTAAAAAAGACGGGGCGACATTTGGTGTCCTCGACAACCTGTAGCAGAGTTTCGACATATAGCAGTGATTTAAAACAGTTGTCGCTAGGTCTAAAATTTATTTTCATGTTCATTTATCCGATATGGTTGGCAGGGATTTGATTGCCATCAATGTCAGCTATGTCCGGGTATGTACAGCACGCACCTTTACGTGGGTATAATTTAAAATTATCATTCTACAGTTAGAGTGATCCCGTCAAAGCTGAAGCATTTGTCATTTTATTTTCCCGTGTTGATACAAATATTCAACGCGTAGATTTTGCAGATCTATTATTACAATGAGTCTTACTGCTACAAAGGAGCTGTTTTTGGGAGTTATAGGGTCTGTGCTTCCTCCTAAAGCACTCTTTCGTTGGATTACCACCCCCGATTGGGTCCCTGCTTCACAAGCCCATGCGGTATAAATACATCCGACCAGCACCAAGCTACTTCTACCTAGACCATTGATTACCACTTTGCTTCACTACCACCCAGTTCCTTGAATGTACTCTCGGATTTGAAGATTCCATTATGTATCTACCTTCTTTCTTTAATGGTTACAAAAGCGGACACTATAACTCCATCCTTCAAGACGATAATTGCGCCCAAGAAGAATGTCTGGAAAAACCTCACAGTCCGTCTCTCGGATACATTACATGTACGAGCACGGCTTTACCTTGGGCCTTTAGTGCTTTACTTTCTTTAGCACTTATTTGGGTGTCTCTCATAAAGGCAAACTCGGTGGGCAATGGAGAATTGGGAAGTTATGAGTCTGGATTCGTGACAGACATAGGTAAAGTTTCAACTAGCATTTGCAAATGGTTCTCTTTACATTAATAACCAGACAGAACCGGCGCGCATTGCTATTTCATTGCAACGAAGAAAGTTTTACGGAGCGGTGCAAATTGATAAGAACGGGATGTATTCATTGAGCGAACACCCAGATGGCACGAACTTTTTCGCAACACCCAGTCCCGAGCTTGATGCAGCCTGGATGAACAAAATGCTCTTGAGTAGGAGACTACAATTCGAACCAGCCTGACGAACATAGTTTAGTAACAAGCTCTAGACGGAACGTTCGGATTTATGAAGTTGACACCGGAAGAGATAAAGAATTCAGGCCTGAAAGTGGTCGACGAAGACTTGGATAACGGCTATTATGCAGTCCAGTAGGTTCAACGCCAATTTACGATTGGCAAGTGAGTCTAACGATAAGTGCAAAGACCTAGTGCAATACACACTCTTCATTGTCTTGTAGGTTGAGATAAGACCTTGGAAAACTTCTCTTAATATGCACTAAACAAAAACGTAGAACTACATCAGGAAATCTCTGGCTCGAGACTATTACACTGACATTACCGATGAGCCGGCGAGAGCTTATCGCATCAGCCACCGAATGCACTTGGGTAAGTTTTAATGCTCTTGACGCTTTACATCGCTCTTCCATGCTAATTGTTGGGCCTTGTCTAGATCACTGCTTAGAGAACATTCGCCAGCATTTAATTTGCAACTTCGATCTAAGCTGGACTCCTCGATCATGGAGGCCCGAAGCAAAGGTTGTTCACGCAGATACGGAACAGTGGCATGTCTGCAGGAATTTTGATGAGCTTACAAAGTGGATGGCGGGAAAATTATAAAGTACCAGCCCTTGTATCTGTAGTGATTTTGTTGCAGCATTCGGGTTCACAGTTTACAGTTCAAGTTCAAGTTCAAGTTCCAAGATAGCGCAGCTTGCACGTCATCTGTCAATTATCTATTTTCACACAAGCTGCCTTCAATATCCAAAGTCCATTTGACTTTGTATGAGTTCTATACTGTTGGCATACCTTCGATGCCCACAGCAAATTGTATCGTTACGTGTTTCGATATCGCTGATGTTAGTCTTCTTTTCGCTGTACCTTTCGACAACCAGGATCGTTGTAACAATGAGCAGAGATCCCATGAGAGATCCAAAGTCTGGAACAACATGCCAGATGATCGCATCCACTGCCAGAGCGAGTACGACTTGCATGTATAACATATAGATAGCGGTACCGTCTTGGCCCGAAGTCAGTCCAGCAGTGAGGAAGTACTCCTAAGGGTAATGTTAGATTGTTGACATCGGACTGTGAGGAATAATCACCATCAAAGTGCTGAAAAGGCCTATTAGGGCAAGGAGCGCCCACTGGGAAAGCCTTAATTTGAGATCGAAGTTTATCCCTGGGATGAAAGCAAAGTTGATGCTGCTGATGAGAAGAGTGCCTACAGCGAAGCAATTTGTGATCGCCAATGGATGAGACCTGCTCCCAATTGTTGAAATGATAGAGTAAGAACACTATGCCGTTTAGTTGATGAAGCCGATTTAGATTACGAATAGCTTACTACGCCACCCAGAACACCCATCATTGCAAAGGCCAAGCCGAGGCCTGAATCCAAATATCGAACTTCATTACCATCGTTGAAAAGGCTGACGAGGGATTTGGGCTTGACGACAAGCCCAACTCCAAAGATACAGCCAATTGCCGAACCGATTTTAAGATATGTGTGACGCTGGCTCGAAAGAAATCCAGTTACTAGCGGTGCAAGAAGGTTCAAAACAGTAGCATCAGCAAGAGAAAGGTGTTGGAGCGAGTCTTGACCAGTCAGCGGCAGCCGGGTTGATTACAAAAATACTGACAATAAAACCCGAATGAACCACATATCCCAGCTAAAGCTCTGAAGATCAGGAGATGTTTGATATCGTGGCGTCCAAGCGGAAGTTCCTCAGGACACCTGGAGCAGAGGTAAAGGCTATTCAGGCTCAGAGTCAAGAACATGCGGATCTGAAGGACCTGTTGAGGGTTCACCTCCCCCTTTGTCTCGAGGAACTTGGCTAAGCTATGGACAATGACGGCGAAGACTTGTGAGGTCAACACAAGCAATGAACTTTTGCCAATCATATCGTGAACTCTAAGTGAAGAAATGAAATACTCGAAAGCATGAGATACATCTGAGTTGTGAAGTGGACTTTGTAATTGCGCGTTTGCTTGTCAGTTGCAACACGGTTGAACTAATGGCAGATGCCTACATATATCGATTCTACTTTGCCTGTGGTATAAACGTCGCACTTCCAGGCACAACGAAAACGCTGTGGCAAATTACCATTAGACACATATATTTCACTGTATGCCTTCAAATTCATTGAGCGGGCTACTAGCCTTTTTCACTCTGTCATTCTGAGCCGAGTTGGCAAAATGCACATAATAGCAACGCACGACAAGCTGTTCCCTGGGTTTCTTGGATGAGGTATTTGTTGATGTTGCAATTTGCTATCACGCGAGTTGACTTGGTGATCGACGCAAGTCAGCCATCCAATCGGAACCCTCGGCATTGCTTAGTGCGATACCAACGCGCAATGTTTAAGTAGGCATTTGCTACCTCAAATGACTTGGAATGTCCATGTCGCAAGAATGTATCAATCCCTGAGAGTATCGCTCCTTACATAGTTGATTCGAATGCTACTTCTAGCTCACAGCTTAGCCACAAATATTGAAGTCATTTGTGCAAGTGAGTCTTCATATCATAGCGCCTTGCAAAATGTGCCTGGTGACACTTGCACTTGCAAAACTAATTGAATGTTATCCTATTATGTTTTCCCAAAAAGAATTTAAAGGGTATCTGCCAGTTTCGCAAGCATTCTTGCAGGAACCCAACAATTTGGCATTTTCCGATATGGACATGCAGCCTATATTCGAATGTGACACCATTTAACAAAAGAGAGCGGAGACGAATTCCGAATTTGCAGGCACTAGAACTAGCAAGATCCGTGATCATGAATCCATCAGTGAGCTCCACTAGTTTATATTGTAAGCTAGCTCACGACAGGCTTCGGTGAAGTCATATAAGACAACAACAGTTTCGGTTGACTGCGAATGTATGGTAGACGGTACAGCATGTGGAAAAGAATACTCTTTTGGAATCAACTGGAAAAGGAGAAGTTCCATTCACTACCAACGGCTCATGGCTCTACAGAATCGGAATCGCACTTGATCCCGAAAGAATCATTAGATGAGCCTTTGCAAACGCCGCCGCGTAAGGGAAGTAGGATTTCAAACCTGACCCTCGGGGCTTTCATCATATTCATTTGGACCTTTATAGTCTTCTATATTGGATTCATCGCGGCAGGCCGGCGAGACAGCCAGCATAGCTGGGGTTCTTACGAGAGTGGATTTGCGGAAGAGAGAGTCGTGAGTAAGTACAACGCCAATTTTTCTACCTTGGAAACCCAGCTTATGAGAATTCCAGCACCACCCGATACATTTGAACTGACGCAAAGAGTCTTTACTGGCGGTGTGGACTTTGTCAATGGTGAAGAAGTTCTGGGTGCCTCCGATTATGTTGGTGAACCATCACCCGAAATCGACGCAGCATGGGATGCAATTATTGGGGGCGAATCTCACTACTTTTCGGTCTCTGAAAACGAAGCAGTTGCGCTTTGGGGCAAGGATTTTGAAAAATACAGGGACCGGATCAGAGGTGGTTGGACGGGAACGTAAGTCTGCATTCATACATGTTTTTACAGATAATTAAGTTGAGAAACAGATTGGATTTATTCCACTGTTTACACTGTCTGAATCAGCTGAGGAAGGCTTTGCGGCGTGACGTTTACCCAGAAGAGACATATCGCGGCATGATACATCAACGTAAGTACATGTATACTCAAAAATCGGCGTTTTACCTCCTAATGCAGAACTTAGTGCACTGTATCGACCATTTGAGACAGGTAATTCAATGCCAGGGCACATCTGTCATTTCTCCAAGTGAATTCCATAACCGACGAGGCCAATATATCAACCCGAAACAGCTCCACACTTGCAGAAATTTCGAGAAACTCCACCAGTTCTCGAAGCAGAGGTATAACGGTACGATTGCAGTGCCGCGAGGACCACGAGTTCCCTCACATCAAGGTTCGGAAAATTCTTTGTAGATGTAATTCAATAATCAAAGCTTGAGGTAGAGGTCGGATATTTTTCTCGTTACTCATTGTCAACCATTTGGATTGATTTGAAATCGCACATACTCTCTCTTCTAGAGAGTTTTCGAAGGGCCGCTTCACCTTAGATAGGATTTCTAGAAGATTGGCATACTTCCCACCCCCATAATATGGCTATTCCTGGAGCCATAGCGTCCGATTCATACTAGAAAATATGGTAGTCTAGATGGTGGGCGATTGAGATCATACACAATACCAACAGATGTTTTCCAATTGAAAACGAGAACTGTGCTCTCTTTCGCGAACTTACTTCTCATACTTCTCTGTGGCCCTATTTTATCTTCCTGTTCGCTAATCAATCCGTGTTAAGAATATATGCTGCCATTACGAATCGCCAATGACGACGCTACCACTATACGAGAAATATTAGTGGGGCTAATCTGAAACAGTATCTGAGTATATTAGTTGAATGTCCATTCTTATGAGCTGTCAGTTCTCGAACGTCACTTTTTTCTCTGCCTCTTTTTGGACGTCAGTCCTCTCACGATACCCGATGGGTGTCTTTCGCACGTCAGGATACAAAGCTGTAAATGACAGCGAAGACGGCTTTTCTCACTCTACAACAAAATGTCGGAAGCCATTGCCTACGCTATTGTATTTAGGATGGGTTACAGCTAGCATATTTGCATTCAGCAGCGCCGTCCTAACTTTCAGACTGGCGAGACTGAAGTGTCCTGAGGTTGTTCAAGATTCTGGTTCTTTTGGCACAGGATTCTCGACCGAATTTGACCCGATCAAGCCTTATATCACGGAGCAGCCCACAATGTTTTGGGGAGGACCTCGATGGTACGATAATGGCACTGGTTACCGTGTGAATAACCCTTCAGAACCGATTTATGTTGGACCACCAAACGAGGAGATTGACGCAGCATGGGAGAGCTTGATTAAAGGGCGATATATGTCTATCACAGAAGAAGAGGCGGAGATGACCTTCGGGAAACCTCATGGACTATACCTACATCCTAATGGCGTGGGCTACTTAGCTGGCCTTGATGTCTTCCATGCTCTACATTGTGTAGATCAACTCAGGAGAGCCCTGGATCGGGATCATTATTATAACAAGAAAACAAAGCTAGCATACCCGGACCGAGGACATCGAGATCATTGCATAGACCATGTCAGACAACAACTAATGTGCCATGCCGATATGACCCCAATACCAGTCATTTGGTATGAGGGGCATGGAAGAAGCTTCGTACAGTCTGACGTCGTACATACCTGCCGTGATTGGAACTCTGTCAGACAATACGTTGATAGCCGACATCGTTAATTGGAATATAATGCACTAAGATGAGTTGAAGAACATTCTTAAGCCGACGAGAAGAAAATCAATGCACTTTTCATTTCCACTAAATCATGTCAAAGTAATAAAAAGTTCACATAGCCCGGATTGAAGCCGATTTGGCTGGTGGACGTGCTGATTGTAAAAAGCCATTCCGGCGCTACGTCAAACATCCTTCCCATCCTCAAACATCATGGAACTCTTGAAATGGATTCATCCACTTCCGCAATGCCTCAAAGTTCCTGCATACGTGCCATTGGTCTGTGTCCGCATGAAAGATGCCGCGCCCGTGTTTGCCGGTAGCTGTCTCACGCCATGTTCTCGGAGTAGGTGTCATATCCAGCTGACACAAAAGATGCTGCCGAATTTGATTCAGGCAATGTTCTAAAATAACGTTCATGAGCACGTTGGCCTCAGATCTCAAGCTTTACAGAAAGACATGCTTACTCAAATGGCCCGAATGAGAGAGGTGTTTGGGATCATTGTTGGGAGGGTCTCGGTATGAAGTATAATAATCTGGTGAAAGACTCTTTCTAACATAGTTCTAACTTGATTAGTGCAAAAACATAAGCTTTGAGGAATGATCAAATACCAGACAGTGAAGTGCATGAAAGCCGCTGGTCCTACCATCAATCGCCGTTAGACAAGAACCGTCAGTCAATGGAAAAATATCAACTTGCTCTAATCGCCACGATCCCTCCACCATGTCTTCTTCAGATAGCTGGGTTGCCTCTTTCGGCCAATCTTTTGGCTCTATCTTTATGAAACGATCTACCCATGTGTGAGTTTGGAAACCGTAGGACTACGAAAGTGGAAGAAACTACCTTTTAACAGCTGTTCCCATGTATTCTCTAACTCTAGGCTGGGTGGGCCAAAATAGTCAGGCTCACCGGGCTTGTGGCTCAGTGAAACAGTACCATTTTCATCATAGGTAACGCCTCCAAAGAACCTGACTTTGTGAAGCGCGAGTGTATTCTGGTCAGGACCTAGGCCAAGTGTAAGAATCGACTCAGTGGTCAGCTAAAGATAGATTTAGGAAAGGATCATACGTATTTCAGTCGAGAACCCTGCCTCATAGGATCCAAGATGACTGTGCACTATTGTCCGATTGATAGGATTGAAACGGGTGAGTTGTGCAAGTATTAAAAGCGCTATTGCGGCGTAGAGAAGTCCGAAATGGATATAAGTAAGAATGTTGCTTCGATTTTCAAACGGAACTTCTTCCTTGTTGTTTTCGGAGTCGGCGCTCTTGTACGAGTGAGCACTGAAATATCTCATCAGGCGTACGTAAATAGACATATTCGATCTGTTTAGATCGAGATAATTGGTAAAGAGAGATGAAAGATTCAGCGTAGTGATTTAATAGGAGGGATTGTGCAATGCCGAGACGGTGCAAAGTACTAGGAAAGGATATCTGCCTAACTGTTCGTGGACTGCGTAAGCTGCGGCTGAGAGCTTAAAACTTTAGGTTATAACTCAACTCCACGTCGGCTATGTCGATCGTGTTTGATAACTCGCGAATGACACAGTGTTGGGTCTGGTAGGTTTTCGCGTAGCTTAAATATCCCTCAGCCCTAGATGTTACATGAGATCAGAAACGATTTTTGCTCTTTCCGCACCACAGTTTTTAAATCCAATGCATTGGATCTCATGTTGATCGATGTAGGAGTTGATTGACAAAATTGCGCTTCAGAGGTTCTGTGCAACTAAATAACAGGTGACGTATGATATTGAAATAGCTCTAAACCATGTACGCATAAGATAGAGTGCTATAGTTCCCTCTTCAGAGTATATCCGTGAAAAAACGGCTACAGACACACTATAAGCTACAAAATACCCATGACACAAAAACTTGACAATCGAACGGGAGACCTGGTATGACAATGAGTTCTGAGCAGGGAAATTAGTACCGATCACACAATGCAGATCGTCAACTGCTTGCCTTGAGCTTCGTGTATTGATCTCCCGAGTAAAGAGCCAACATTTATTCGGTGACCTTGAGAAGTTTTTTGTCAGTTTCGGGAACATCAAAAGGAATTAAGGGTGTAGTACCTCGGGAGCGCAATCGGCATCAGAACCTTCGTTGCAAGGGTAGCAGCAGCCTTGAACCTGGCAACATGCATCCTGGGGCTGAGCACCGCAACCATCGTAGCAGGCATCACGGGGAGCGAGGTTAGGCCAGAGAGGCCCGGCAGCAGCCATGGCGACAAAGGCAGCGATGATAGCGAGAGAGAACTTCATTTTCGATGAATCTTTCAGAGTGGATCCTGACTTGGTGAAGTTGGATGAGCTTGTTTTGATAGGGCTTGAGGCGGTGTTGTTGTGAGTGTTGGATATCAGTACAATTATGTACGTCTTCGAGCCGTATTTATATCCAAAAGCTGAAATAAATGCATCGATTACCTGGGGCATTTTGGCATTGTGTTCTGTCTTTGAAGGGGCATCATCCACCTCAAAGATTTAGTGGTTATCACGTGTTTGAAACTCCTGTCTGGTGTTTAATCTAGTGATACATGCATTAGACTAGTTGAGCTCACGTGTGCTTTGTCGATCAACAATCAATCCACATCTTCGATTCAAACGCACGCCTTTGCCATCTATCTCTGCATTTTCTTAGCAAGATCTATCTCTTGGATCTTCCACAAAGCCTCGTCTTTATTTCTCAAGACTGCTATAATCTGTCAAATCACTCGCATGGTAAGCTTGGCATTCACTCGAAACCGTCGCCTAATGCACTAACAAGTTGTAAAGATGGCACAAAGTGGTGCGCTCTTGGGCAGCGAGAGCTTCGAGAATGACTCCGAATCTGCAACCAACGTCGATGAAGATGAAATCGAGTTCATGGCGGCCACACAGCCCTTCGATAAACTCCGCGAGCAATCCGCGCACAGATTCGCCAGAGTATGGCAATACCGAGCTATCAGCATCGTGTTGATCACGTTGCTTACCATTTTTGGAATTGCTTCTATATTGGAACCTTTGATATTTCCCGCTCAATCAACATCAAAAAATATGGGCAACTGTGGACGTACTCCAGAACAAGCTCGACAGCGAGGGTGTGTTTTCGACCTCATGATGTCAGGCTGGGTTCATCCGCCTTGTTACAATCAGGAACTATCTGATCATTTTCTGAGAGAGAATAATTTTGCATTTTTCTGGGATCGAGAGGGCACAAAGCAGTTGACGGAAGTGGAAGCAAGACTTGGAGATTATAAAATGATCTTTACCAATGGAACTTTCCACTATCAGCACTGCGCATATATATGGGCGAAGCAGGTAAGCGCAAGAAGAAAGAGTCCTTACATCCTAGACAGTCAATCTAGGTCAGTGGAGCACGTCGAGCACTGTTTTCGACGTGTAGGCAGTCCAAATATTACTCAAGTTCAGCTTCAAACCGGAACACAATTACATAGATCCACATGGCGGCTAGATTGTATTATTGGCGAGCAGGAAGTTCATACTGAGCACTGAATCTCTTATTTACTTTGACTATTATGTTCATTACACTGTTTTACTCTCAATATCAACCTTGATTAACTTTGTGATCGGTACTTCATCAACAACACTGTCTTGGGATTGGGAACTAGTGCATCTCTCCACTCAAAGTTCAAGTTTTCCGTGCTCTCGAACTTTGCATCAAAGTTCTGCATCATGTACACCGCCAAAAGTTTCTCAACATTTGCAACATGCCATCGCCCCGGGCTAGATAAAACAGTTAGCTGGCTTAGTAGGGAATCATGCATTGCGACTCACCATATGTATCTTGGTACACCCCAAAATGACCACTCGAAGCCAGTATCGACGATAGATCTGTTTGCTTTCAAAAAGCGAGATGGATCGAACTTTTTGTGCTCAGGATACAGTGCTTCATCGGTCATCAGGCTGTGTTGATTGAATTCTATCGCATCACCAGCCGGAACTTTGTAACCATCAGAAAACTCGAACGGCTTCATGGCAATACGGTGCACTGTGTTTGACTGGAAGCACTTAGTTCGCCACGATTCCATGGTGAAGGCCTCCAGTAGTTTCAGTTTCTCCATCTCTCCTGAGATTTGCTCTGAGAGTGTGTCATCTCGTAATGGGACACTTCGACACTCTTCCCTGAGGGATGCGAAGTACTCATCTTGAGTATACAGGTCTTGCAGCAACTGGCAGGAGACTACTGGAATGGCAAGGGTGGAGATAGACCATGTTGAGTTGATGGAGTCTACATTTTGTTGAGTACTCCGATCATCCTGGCAGTAGTCTATGACCCCTTCCAAAAACGTTTCCTGACTACGTTAGGATGTTCAAAATATAGCTATGCGAGTGCATTACCGGAAGCTTTTGTGGTAATCCTGAAGTTTCTTTTTTGTGCGATTCCCGCTCGGCAACCAACTCTCTCAATGTCTTGAAAACGAATTGTTGATCGAGTCCTCGACCCTTTATCATTTTTGTCACAACGCTATCAATAATTCAGCCCAGGTCTTACTTAACATAGATGAATCTAGGTAGCTACTTACGGGGCTAGGAATGAAGGAACCAGGCGGACTGCTTCAAGTATAAGAGTGGTCTGATTCATGAAGTTCAAACCCCGCCTGGTAAATTCCTCATCATTTGCTGTTACCTCGTGAGACTAGTAATAAAAAACTCGATATCTTTGACTTACCAACATCTTCTCCCAAGAGTAAAAGTGAGTTAATCCTCGTCACCGCTCTCTGTACAGTCGGCCATAATGGCACTCTTGTCCACCCTGAAAGCCATTAGAACACATCGATATGGACCTCTCACGCATGTCACCTTCTACTTGGGCATTTGTGTTCAGAGCATTTCGAAACTCTTGATCCAAGATTGAGACAAACTTCCTTTGGAAGAATGGTAGTCGGGATGTCATATTGCGGATGGAACGAACTGTAGCTAGGCTAACATGCTCTCTAGGTGCAGCCCAGTCGTACCCGAATGTATACTTTGGCTGAAACATCTGTAAAGCAATAAGTATGCTAAAGCGGTAATCACAGGAGCTGCGACAAGCTTACCTCTCTCGATGCAGCGTTTGGTGAGAGTTGACTGGTTGGCGCATTGTTTAGGTCTTCCCAATGCTGTTTGGAAGATACCACGTGAAGTCGAATACCGGGTATGGGCACCGAGAATGCTTGATGTGGATTCTGAGTTCTTATTTAGTCATCCTTCTAAAGATAAATGCTTGATAAAGACTTACCCGTCGAGCATGATCTAGCATTGTGGCACGGCCTTTGATCAAAAATTTCCATGTCTGGGATGCGCGCCAAACATTTTTAGAAGCGAGAAAAATGATGACCGCCAACGCGCAAATGAGTGTGGTTGTTACGGCTGCCATGACGTTGCTGTGTTGATAAGTTTGTTAGAGTTTTTGGAGAATTTGTACAGCAGCGGGATTATGCCCTCGGTGGTCAAGTAAGGAAGTCGGCACGGATTGGGGCACAGATTGAGGCACGGTTCTTGGCAGTGGTTGTGACCACCGAAAGCATTTGCAGGATATTGCCATGCCGCAATTTATCTGTGATCAATACATAACTACGATATATAACCTTCCTGGACCTTCGATCAAGTATTTCTCCGCGTTACGTCTATACAAATGCTGCTCTTCGGCACAAGTGCAGTTGTCCAGACGAAGTATCTCCTAACATCATGCCGCGAATCTCGAAGTTTAAAGTCGTAGGTGTCAAGCAAATGCACCAGCGCGTGTTTCAGCGCGTACGAAGCATACCACCGTCCCGGACACGATAGCCTTGGGCTGCCCCAGAAGGTGTAATTCCAGTTGACGTCTGTGTATTTGATGCTGGCTTCGTTGTTGGAATCATTGATGAACCGGTAGGGGTCGAAGTCCTCCGGATCTGCATACCGGGCGGGGTCGCGCATAATTTCGCGCTGAGGTATTGCAACAAGATTGCCCGCTGGAACGTGGAAGCCGCCAGAAAATGTGACCGGTTGCTTGGCCATACGTTGGACATTGACTGGTTCATGTTGTGTAAGAATGTCAGGAATTATATGTTTCAGATCAGGTACTTACGGGCATCAATTGGGTTAAGGCGAGAGACTTCACGGAGGAAAGCTTCCATGAGCGGTAGTTGCTCATAAGGTTCTTTGTGGCCAGAGTTGAATGCACTAGCCATCTCTCTACGCAGGAGTCCGATCCATTCGACGTGAAGACCGAGATGGACGACTGCCCACGTAAGCGCCTGGTAGGGTGGGAACGTCAGAATGAGGTCGTAAATGTATCCTTGCCCTTATACTCACCATTTGCATTTGATGCGTTGATGCAAACAACAAGCCCATCATTTGCTGCTCAATACGGACAGGGTGAGCTTGTTCTGGGGTGTGAGAAGAGGCCATCACCCACTCTAGGCAGTCGACCTGACATGTGTCATTTAAAAATATATAATATGATGCCTTTGATCTCACATTCTTCTGTTTCTCGTTGCTTTCCATTGCGTGCATCTTTTCTCGTACTCGCTGCTGCACTAACTTCCGAACTGCACGGCTCGTTTTGTGCATGGCGCCGCTCCACGTCATGAAGACTTTACCGACGATCCTAATCGATGTAAGTGATGGAAAGTTTATGATACAAGATGTCTACTCACGGGACTAAAGCTTTGGGAATTTGACGGAAAACCTCCATGGCGATACCACTATGCCAGCCATACTTGATAGATGCCTCCTCGAAGCCTGGAGTTTGAGCTTATTTCACTTCAGTAAGCTACAAAGTAATTCTCTGTACAAAAGCCTACCTTGATCTTTGCCAAAAAGAAGTGTATTATTCATCCTAGCGATCAATGTACCCGATAACGTATGCAAAGAAATTTTTCTCCAGCCGTCTTTAATTGCACCAGCTTCAAAGAATCGATTAAACACTTCGTCCACTCCCTGGTGCAAATCATGACTCAATTTTGGCAGATTTTCGCGCGCTAATATCTTGAAGACACGATTTGGAATCGAGTTGTTAGTGTCTACGCCATTGTACGGCTCGAATCCACCCATGGTGTGCTTGAAAAACAAGCGCTCGTTCATCGCCGCGTAAAATGATAGCATCTCATCTGGCGCTTGTGCAAGTTCTTTGATTTGTTCTTCTGAAGATACAAGAACTTGATAGTTTGAGAAGGCAGGGATGGCAAACGGCATGTTAGCCGCAGCTTTGTAAGCACGTGTTATCTGATCCACACCCTGGTAAACGTAATCAAAGGTACTCAGCCATTGTCCAAACCAGAGTGAGTATCCCGATACGATTATGTTTCTCTGAATGATGTTAGCTGAAGATGACCTTAGAGTTGATGGAGTCCTACAGGCCGATTCAGGTACTGCCTCAGTGCAGCTGTAGCCCTCCAAAGCAGGAAGACGAGCGTGCATATGAGCGCTAGCACGTTACTACGTGAGACTACTGCGGACCAGAATGACCCGAGAATTTCTGAAAGCATGTTGATCTGAGGTTCTAGTATCGGATGCTCAAGGATAAGGCGAATCAAAGGGATCGTGGAGGTTCGTGTACTGACCCGCCTTTCATCCGATAACAGGATAACCTGAAAACCTTATCGGAGACACCAAAGGACAGTATCGCGGCAGATGATCGCCAGTGAAATGGCACTATATATGCGAAAAGATCTGTTGTCATATGCAAAACTGCCTCGCTACGGTGCATATGAGAGCCTTACGGTCTTTGCCGCAATGTGTTGCTACATAGGGCCACAAGATTGATAGTTTGTGTCATACAAATCAGTCTTCATATCGATTTCGGAGACCGTTTCTTTTAACTGTCCTGTACATCGGACTCCGGCGAGCCCAACGCGCATACGACAGCGGCATGGACAAGGCGAGTTCTGGGTGTTAGTTGATCACATATCTAAAACAAGGAATTGTTTCCTTCTATTTCTCCATTTATGGCTAGCTCAATTGATACAACACGGCTTAAGCATCATGCATTAGCCTGTCAGATGTGATTGCTGCATCTTCGTGATAATCCCGGCCAAGGGTGTGAGTACATAGATCGGAGACCAGAGGAACCTTGTGGCGTCGTAGCTACTTCGTATTCGGGTACAAAGTAATTTCACGCTGTATGTTACAAGGAAAACAGTAGTGGAGACTGTCTAGCATTAAAGAGATGCGGGGCCGTTGTGCCTTGCCAGCAGCCTTGCATTCGCCCCCAAAACCGCGCCGCATTGTCCAAGCGATTTTAGTTATGTATGGCGTGAGGCTTGGGGATACTACACAGAAGCATACAGTATACGACTTGCGGATGGTGCCGCGCCGGTGATGCTGACGCACTGAAACTACTACGCAGATACGATATGTAGTGACGTGCGCAGGCCGACAAGTGAGCACCATTCATTGATTGAAATTGAGAAATGTCACAGAGAGAGGAGTTATTCAAAACTTGCTTGCTGAAAAGAAGAAGAAATCTTCCAAATTACTTTTCACTATTTTCTTTTGAACCAACAATCATGACCACGAAAACACAGGTGTTCAGTCAACATAATCAACTTTCGCGCCTTTTCCAAGTAAATGCAATGCTCTTTGGATGGCGTATCTCATGCAGGATCGTGCCTTCATGCTCTATTACCATGCCTGTTTCGAAAAGGCGCCTGCGGGCAGCCTCCAGGCTCTCGCCTTGCCGTGGCTCCGGGTGCACGGTGTACGCACGAAATATGTATGCCAAAGTAGCAACAAGTTCAACTTGTGAAAACTTTTTACCTGGGCAGATACGCTGGCCGGCTCCCCAGGGCAAGAAGTGTTCTTGCGAGTCCGATGCCAACTGTTCACCCTCAAAAAAATCCTCGGATTGTGGTGCCGATGAGATGAACTTGTTAGGGTTCCATTTAAGGGAGTCTTGGCCCCAGTATTGGGGGTGAGTATGCATGGCGGCCAGGCTCAAGTGTACGGCAGTACCTGGAGGTACTGTGATGGTCCGCGAACCAATCGTCAATGTTCTAGGTAGCTTGCCAGTCTGTTTGACAAGTTGCCCAAGGGGATGGTTGATTCGGAGAGATTCCATCTGAAATATTGTTAAAATGGGTCTTTCGCCTATGAACTAATTGCGTTATTATGCGTACCACGACAGCGAGACATCGTTTCAATTTAGGAAATGTTCTATAGGACCATAGTGATGTGTTGTCCTCGGGCAGGTAGTGGCGGATTTCCTCAGCGATCCAGTCTTGTGTTTCTGGATGAGCTGCTAGGTCAACGAGTAGATGAGTCAATGCGATGGCAGTTGTGTCGTTTCCCGCGAAAGCATAGACGAATAGGTTACTGATGATTTCCTCTTCCGTTAGAGTCATATTTCTCTTTGACTGATCCGACAAGGTAGAAAGCTCCTTAGTTTCGCTCTCGCAAGCTCTCACAAGAGCAGCCACTAGATGCTGGTTGTTTTGCACACCTTGTTCTATGTATTGACGCTCCTGATTGATCAATCCCATGACGTATGATCGAAACGTGGCAATGGCTGCACCTGCCGTCTTCCAGGAATTTGGAGTCCACCATGCACTCAGGCCTTTCTCTCCACAAATGAAGATGGGAACAATGTTAGCGAGGATTTTGCCAAGGGAGTCACGATACAGGTACGAGTCGTCGGCGGTATCGTCGTTGTTGTGAGGCTTGGAGTCCGCTGCGCCCTGGAAAGGATAGGACTTATTGAAGATTGCAGCAGCTAGTACATTTAGTGTGAACACCTTGGTGTCGTCAGAAACGGTATTGACTGGCTGGTGTTGTAGCCAATAGTCGAGCATGCCTTCGGTCTGCTTAAGCGATTGTTGCCACACCAATTCATTGTTCTTATCTGTGAAGGTGATAGCGGTTACTTTCCGATGCTTCTGCCACTCCTCGTCATCGGTGGTAGAGAGGTTCTTGCCATAGACGTTTAGGACTGCAAATTGATCCATGTTGCGCCGAAACTCGGTGCGGCGATGGATGACATCTGCGAAAACAGTAGGGTCACTAACGCATAGCCAATTGCCTCCAGGTGACACGAGCATGAAAGCTGGGCCCAGCTCCTGGTGAATAACGTGACGCTCATTCGCTTCCCATCCAAAGTTGTAGAGGCGGCGAAAATGTTGCGTGCCAATTCCTAGCGTGCGACACTTGAGCACGATAGAGCTACCAAACATCATCCAGAACGGATTAGTTGGGGCAACCCATCGTACCAGCATGGGAAGACCAGTCGTTTCGGCATTTTTCTTATTTACACGCAGAGACGAGGCCGACCAGATGAAGAGTAAGGCTGGCAGAGCCAATACGGAAACGATAACAGCAGCAATCATGATGCGGCAGCACTGACAATGGTTGCAGAGGGAAGCGAGGAAAAGAGTGATGAAAAGAGAGATCCAACCTGCCAAAATTTTGTTTGATAAATCTAGCTGTCGCGCGGGAGCTATTACTACACTGTTCATCCTGCACGTTCCATAGCTGCGGGTCGGCCCAGCTGTGGCGGGGCGGCACGGTGTCAGGGATTGCGGAATACAGGCACTGCACCCCTGCACCCCGCCACATCCTCACATCCTAACATCTGCACAAATCGCATAATGTGACATCTTGCTTGCATTCAACTCTGTACTCCGTATACGAAATCAAAATCGTCTATTCTCGCCCCATCGTTGCGCTCAAATCTCCACAACAGTAGTGCGCCTTCGCCTCAACCAGACAGCGGCTAGTAATAATGTACATACAGCTATTATGAGGTCAGTTGCTTGCGTATCAGCCCGTTTCATTTGCAAGGCATACCGTGCATCTTCTCTGAATTAAGCGCCGGAATGGTGCTTGTTGCAAGCCAGAGGATCGCAATTCCAAGAACGACCCTCTCCAATGCAACCGTTGGTAAGGCCTCTGAGGTTAAGAGAGAGATGCTGCTACCAGGACGTGGCATGTTGAACAATTGATATTAACGATAGAGTAGACTTGAGCGAATCAATGCGAGAGAAAACTGAAAGCGCGTGTTTCGTTTGACTTCTTTGCAACGTGCTAGTCGAGCATCAACTTGAATTTATCTCATTATTCTGGTCAACTGGGTGGCGGAGTCCATGCGATGCTCCACTGAGGCTATGTCCTTGCACGTTTCCAACCTCCATTTCGGAGCCCGACAGGCTACCTAGCTACCTAGATGGACTACCTATGTAGGCTCTACCCCGCGACTACATTTTCGCCCCAACCGCTCATGTGCGTGTCTATGTGCATATGCATGTGGTGATGCCATTATGAGGGGTCGGAGCAATACCATGACTCATGTCACCCATCAGACAACTCTCAACACACGGCTAGGTCAAGCGACACTGTAAGCTTTCATCGAGTGTTGCATATTGCGGGAGATTTGATTACATGCTTGTGACCAAAATTCTGCAGAACACCCAGTGGCTTTGACACCAAAGATCGATGCTCGCGAAGTTTGGAGAAGATGTTGAGAAGTAACACAAATTCCGATTCGCAGCCGCTGAGATGAAAAAATTGAATTGGCGATAACTACTGCTGCCCGCTGTCATGGAGTACATAGCTAATAAAGATGAAAATTGCCGAAACCTCCGCGCCCACCTAAAATATAACCCATCTCACCACGTGCACCTAACCCCAAAACGTCAATACGTCAACCATCTTCCAATAGCTAGACCGCGATATACTGTGCCATGTATCGTGCGCGTGTTTAGTTCCTGCTACTCGATTCCATGCCATTAACTGCTCATCGTTGCAGATGGCGCCTCTGCTGCCAATCCGTGCATATTCAGAGGCGGAACGTCCTGGCTTAACTGGGAGCTACTAGATTTGGATGGCGTGGAACTATCAGAACTGTTTGTGAGCAAACTTTTCTCGGTGATGCTTGTCACGGTCTGGTGATTTCTGCTCCCGACCGTGTCAAATAATGACTCCTGGAAGTACTTTGCACGTGCCTTGATGACACGCACGTTGATGGCTCTATTGCTGCTGCCTTCGCGGACCCGCTCACGTTCAACGGCATTTTCCACTTCTCGAGCTCGCTCACGATTGGTGAAGAGTGCTCGGAAGGAAGCAACGCATGCCACAAGGATAGCTATTTCAATCAGAAAAGAAACCCCCAATACATCAGGGTTTCAGGGAAGACATACCAACGCACGACTCCACAAAATGCCAGGTGTACAGCCATGTCGATTCGACTTGCTTGTTCTGCTTGCCAATGTTGCCAGACTCTGTTGTGACCGTAACACGAACAATTGCCACTGCCATGGTAATCACTACGAGTGAGAAAAGCCCGCCCAGAGCAAAGCGACGCGCTAAGCTGATTCTCACGTTCCAGAGGATGGATATAGGTAACAGCATGACTCACAAGTGTTAGTATGGCTCTTGTGTGAAAAAGGGAGGTGGCGGCAACTTACTCAATGCGTCCGTGAACACATCCAGTGCGCAATTGACTTTGAGGGTAATATTCTGAAACTCTACTGCAGAGCCACCTAGACATTTGACTGCAATCTTTTCAAGTGGGTCTGCTAGACAATGATATTGGATATCTCCGAGACAGACAAATCCAGCTGCCGCGGTGAAAATGGTCACAACCCACCAGCAGATGCGGTAATAAGTGACTTGATCTCCTAGACGGTAGAAGAAAACAAGGAAGCTCATCTTTATTGACCAAAGGCCAACATAGAACAAAAACAACACTGCTAACGAACCCTTCATATAGCGTTCAGCGTTGGCAACAAAGTTTACACTTGGTAGCCGCATTGCGGCGGTAACCTCCATCAATTCATAAAGGTCGGGGGTAATGACTTGCCACAAGATAGCAGTTGCAAGCAGAACAAGCCAAGCAAACCCAGTCAGATAGTCATCTGCCAAGAGACGCCGAAAGGTTTTGATGCGGACATAGTAGCGAAACGCAAGTGCTATCGTTGCAAGTGATGTGCCTGTCCATATAACGGCCTGGAGATTCAGTAAGGATCTAGATCATCAAAAATCCGAATCTTACTGTAAATACTGGCTGCTTTACAATAGGTCCCGCAATGTGTGCTTGACCGCCATATGGTGAAGCCATTGGATGTGCAGTTGGGCGGCCACGCGAAGTTTGTGAGTAGCTTAGAAGAGATAGGGCGGCTTGTTGAAGATCGTTGAGGAAACCTATAGCGACTCGCAATAAAGATACAATTGGAAGGGGCAAGGAGACTAAAGTAAGCTGTAGGGTACACAGTCGGCCTCTGATCAAAGATAAATGCTCTATATCAGCGTCCTTATACGATGGGGACCAATGGTCAGTAAACCTACAGCGCCACATGGCCCACTAGTCCCTGCATCATGTTCATGCCCGTCGGTGTACGGCGACCGATACTAGCGTTTGTACCCGTACCACAGTTCCCCAGTCCCCACAAATCGCAATCAGGTAAGACATCCATGTGATACCCCGAGGCTCCAATGACATGGTCTCGGTGTTTCATACGACTTAGGACACCTGCCGACTCATGCAACAAGATTCATCATAAGTTCTAGTGCGTAGTCCATCGATTTGTAATTTATGCTAGCTACTGCTCACCTGATTGCTACGCCACTCTTTCCGATTCTGCTCTGTCCTTCTCGGGCACTAAAATTAGCCATTCCATCCCTGCACAGCAGACATTAGCCAAAGATATCGCGACCAGGGCGACTATCATCGTATCTCTGACACCACTAGCAAATGCTACCTTGATAATTTCCAGCCGCTCTGGCCCACCCGCTAGATGCTTCAGATGCGCAGCACCGGCGGTAATCACTTGGGTTCGACTAATATCCCTCGTTAGCGGGTTACGCTCTAGTAGGTGAAAGATCCTAGTTAAAAATGCTGTTTGACCGAGTGCAAATGCCAAACTAGTTCCTAGCTGCAGACCGAATACACTGAGTCCATTGCCTACAGGCATGTCGTCATGGTTGAGCACCGCCTGCACAGCTGTAAAAGGTTGGTTACCTCCAATACCCGCGCCCATACCGACGATAAAGAGGATTGTCGTTGAAATTGCAGTGGATGTGGACTTTTGTACAGTGACCAAGAAGCCAGCGCCGATGGTGTTGATTACCGTTCCCATAACCATATATGGCATGTAGTTACCATATCTTGTAATCAACACTCCTGAAATGATTATGAAGATTATACGAGCAGCGTCCATGGCAATCATGCGCACACCGGATGTCAACGCAGACGTCCCTTGTGCTGCTTGGAAAAAGATTGGAATAAAATAGAGATACTAGCCATCATCAGTACCTCAAATTAAAGGTTGGGTGAGCTTGAGAGCAGAAACGTACAGTTGCCATTTGAAGTCCAAGAAGCATCAGATAGATTGACCCAGAGAGAATAGTGCGTTGCCTCAGAATGCGCAGTGGGATTAAAGACTCCTCGCCCATGTATACTTGAGTTACGGCAAACACGCATAGCAGAGATCCAAATCCGACAAAGAGGCCAATCACCTCCGAAGAGTTCCATGGTTTGGTCTGCCCACCCCATTGTAGGGCAAGAAACAAGCAAACGAAGCTGCTCATGAAAAGCAAGGTCCCGAGCCAGTCAACTTGCCGTAAGCGCATCAGGGTACTCTGCGTTTTTCCCGGAGACAGTGCCTTGGGAATGAGCCACGGGACCACAACAAGCGTGATGCCCCCCAATGGAAGATTCCTAGCCGGCAAAGTTAGTATTATATCGTGGAATTGGAGGATCAGAACATGCATACACCCAAAAACACCATCTCCAACTGACGCTGTCCGCAAAAACGCCACCAAAGATAGGTGCTGAACAAGCACTAACTCCTTGTACACTAAGTACAATACCATAGTAAAGTGGTACTTTTCTACGCGGTACTGATTGCCCTATGATACTCAGAGTGCCTTGCAAAATACCAGCCGCGCCACACCCCGATATTACTCTTCCAATAATGAAGGCATTCGAGGTTGGAGCGGCAGCACAGATACAAGATCCAACTAAGCATTTGTCAGTTTGTTGTGCAATTGATCACTAACACGTGGACAAAGTCAGATTCTTACTTTCGAACACCGCAATGCTTATCAAAAACACAGCTTTGATGTTGAATATCTTGTAGAAGCTTCCGAAGGTCGGCTGAAGCACTGTGTGGGGGAGCATATAACCGGATCCGTACCAGGCGATGTCGTCCATGGCGCGGAGGGCTGTTGTGATGTGAGGCGTCACGACGCCAATGATGCTACTGTCGACACCAACGAGAAACATTCCTAACATTAGCGCCCCAATGAGTAGGTGAAGCTGCCATCCCGACAGATATGTCTGAAGTTGTGCTTCTGCATCTGCTGTTGGCTGTATATTTGAACACGGCTTTTTTTGGGCTTGCAATTCTAAATCAATCATTGTAGTGCGCGCGCTTGGCAGCTCGTCAGTAGATAAACCAGTCTTTGGCAACATAGTCATCGCTGAAAAGCTCAGGCTAAAGAGACGAGAGGCTGTATATTCTAATTGAAAAGGGTGGATGAGAATAGCGTTCAAGGTGATCTATTCCGATGGATAGACAATTCATTAAGCGAATTAGAACCATCATGCATTGCAAAAGCAGCCTTACGGCATAATGATGAGCAACTGTATGATCTACCGCCGTTAAGATAAGCCAAGCCCGTAATCGCAAGGATGTACGGATAGATCTGCATATCAAGTCTGCCCCATACACATCAATGCAAGCGTGGGTGCGTGGCGCAGCTTACGTACGAAGTACTCGGTACTCTTGATTAGCTTTAGGACAATCCGAAGAAGAACCGGCGCCGATGCGCCGATGCGGCGAGGAGCAATATAGCAGCCGCACTCGTTGACAAAGGTCCCGTATAGCCCCAGAGGATGCTGCTTCGTACGGGCATCATAGAATGTAAGTCCCCGACGCGAGAGGCTATGCATAACCCAAGAGCCCCAGCGAGTCTTTTACTAAATTTTAAGCGCCCTATCTTGATCCTAGAAGTTCCAAATATAAGGTCTGGCTGAACATAATACTTTTTTTTAAAGATAGAATGCGGACTTCCTACGCGCATTTGGTCCGGATTGTGTGAATCTCATCACCATGATCAACCAGATCTTTGTCACTGTTTTTGAAACCTGTTTTGCACGAACGTATATTGCAGCTATACTTGTGTTAGTATTATGCCTTCTATGCTGGAGGATATGGAAGTTTACGATCTCCCCTGCTCTTTATCCTGATCAGGTCAAAGAACTGCCCTACTGGATTCCAGTGCTTGGCCACACCTTTTCTTTCTTTATGAATGCTCCCGCTGTCGTGGATGCCGGCATGTATGTCATTATATTTGATGATGATGTGCGGCAAGTTAACTTTATTATAGTCGTATGACACGAACAACTCAGGAACCTTTTGCAATCCAATTGCTCGGGGTCAAAAATTATTTCATCACAGCCAATGCTGACATCACTGCCGCTTTCCGAAATATGTCAACTCTCTCTTTCCATAAATTTCTTGATTTTTTTGTTTGCTGCTTCGGGGTTCGAAAGAGTGACGTACCAGGACTGAACAATGTTATGATCCATCTCGATCGCAAACTTCCGGAAAACATTGCGTATCCAGCTTCTGGGCTTAACATGAAAGACTGCATTCATTGGATCTACAAACGCCAACTGGCCATCGACAAATGTGAGGAGTTATGGGACGTATTTTTCCCTTCTATTTTGGACATGTCATCTTGGTCAAACCTACGATCACGACCGCACGTCCTCGCCTCAGCGCAAACAATTCAAATGCCATTGCGAGGACTTCTGGAGACTACACTTACAGTTCCAATCACGAAAATGCTCTTTGGAAATAAATTATTGGAAATCGAACCCGACCTTCCAACCCATATTCAGGGTTTCATCGATGGTTTATGGCAACTGGTGTATCAGTATCCTAAATGGACGATCCCAGGTACAGCACGTGATCACGAAGCGAGCATGATAGCTTTAGAGCGATTCATTGATGCGGAACTTCGAACCCCACTTGGAGAGCTATCGGATGCGTCGTGGTTGGTTAAAAACCTGATTCAAGCACAACTTCAGTGCGGATTAGAAAAGCGCTCGAATGCAGCTCTTCTTAGTGTAATTTTTCTAGCTGCGCTTGCAAACGTTCACGCAACATCGTATTGGTTGCTTTGCTATATTCTTTATGATCCTGCTCTCAAGGCATCGATTCAAGAAGAGATTGCTCCAGCATACCAGGGCGGCTCACTGGACGCAGCCTATATTACTGAAAAATGCCCGCTGCTTGACTCTTGCTTCCGCGAAGTCTTACGCCTCCATATCACTTCAAACACGGTGCGCTTCGTCGAATCACCAACCTCTGTCCAAGACAAAGTTCTTGAGCCCGGCAATCAGATCATGATCCCCTTGCGCCATCTAGGTCATTCAACAAATATTTGGGGGACCGATCATGAGAAATTCAATCCCGCGCGCTTCATGAAGGACAAGACGCTCGCATCGCACACTGCATACCGCCCGTTTGGAGGAGGGGCATGGCTTTGTCCTGGAAAGAAATTTGCAGCAAGTCAAGTTCTGAATTACGCTGCTTATCTCTTGCACACATATGAATTTGATGTACCCCATATCAATGGACGACTACAAGAATTTCCAAGAAACGAACATGAAACGCTGGCTTTTGGAGTGTCTGTACCAAAGACCGGAATGGACCCAATGATCGAGATACGACAACGAAGCGTGCCACCCGTTCGTTCGGTCAAATTCTTCTAGGAAGATATGTAGTCGTATCTACCAATTTTATGATTCTAGTAGACCATCGCTTCCCCCTCTGCCCACGTGCTTTTTTACTATCCTTCGCGCATATACTATGAACGGAACAGATACGCTTTATTGGCCTGATTAGTCATCTGGGCATGCTTTATAGTATGCATCATGCTCCATTTGCTTAGTCCCCGAACGGCTTAAAACGCTGAAAATTGTGGAATTTTGCTGTTCGCTTTCTGCTTGATCTTGTATAAGGATTTTGTAACCAACGAATCTCACAATTGTGTATTTTCATGTACCCTGTTTTCGCCAGTTGTGTCCTTGAGAGGTTGTCTATTGTCCAATTTTCAATGAAATCCATACATTGACTCAGCATTAGGTGTTTTGTTCTCGATACTTTATGTTCGATGATCGGTGGAGTATAATGACACTATGGCTTGAGTCATGTAGAGGGAAATTGTCCAGTATTTCAGATAGAATTCGATATCATATCTGACCAATTACAGAGAATTCAGAGTTCCTAAGTCCTTTGGACATAACGCGGGGTGCTCACCAAGGGTATCTGGGGTTTCTTCTTGTCTTTTATGCTTTCAACGTCGTATTATGTATGTAATATTTCATGCACTGTAATGCTATCAAGGTGAATGGATTTTGAACTAAAGTTTCGCGAGGCCCTTGTCCTCTAAAGCACGTAAGTGCGCCAGGTGAGCCTCCAATCCGTCACAGTACTTCGTACTTGTGAGGAAGGAATGAAGCAAATTAGACACCCAAAAAAGCTCAACACGCAACAAAACCCTGCTTTTACCCCCTTCGCCACACAAGACACAGAGCAAGACAAGATATTCTACTCATTCTTTCGTGTACAGTCTTGACACATGTGTTCAAACCTGCCCTCGTTCTAGCATACTAATCCCTTTCCCTTCTACAAAGAATTCCAAAAACCCCATACCTCAGGCCCAACCCAACTCGCTTCCCCATTTTCCTCGGGCGCCGGCTTATCCGCTGCAGCCTGGATATGTCCTCCATCATGCGCCGCCCATTTGACCGGGAAACCCGCCTTGCATCCTGTTGCGGCTGTCGTAATATGCGTTCTGCTCCCCTGGCTTGGCTCCTTGGCCCCACTCAAACTGGCACACCCGTTGTTCTTAATGAACCGGTCGCGCATCGACCTCCCACCCGCAATATTCAGCGTCCCGTCGCGAATCCCATGGATGCCAAAGTACGCAATCGGGTCGTTGCCGCCATCGCACCCAGACAGCACGCCGCCAGCGATGACCGCCACGCCTCGAAACTGTTTGGCGCGGGAGCAAGCGACAGCGTATGTCATGCTTCCGCCATACGAAAAGCCGATGGAGAAGCGCTGCGCGGTGTCGACGCACAACCCTGCATCGATGTACTCGTTCATAGCGTCGATGAATTTCACGTCTGAGCCGCCGCTGTTGCCCCAGTTGCCATTTATGCCTTGCGGGGCAACAAAGATAGCTGTCTCGTTGGCAAGGATTTGCATGCCATAATATTTCCAGTTTTTGGAGCCTGTGTCACCGCCGTTGGCGACTTGATCCATGCGGCCGCCAACCCAGTGAAGGCCATAGACGAGCTTGTAGCCTTTGGAGTTCTGGTAGTTGGAGGGGACGCGGATGGTGAATTGGCGGGATTGGCCGTTTACGGATATGGTTTTGACGCCGGAGGTTATGGTAGGGGATTTGTTGCAGCCGGAGCTGAGGGCTGCGGTGGCCAAGGTGGTAAGGCTGGCAAGGCCGAGCAAGAGAAAAGACAGACGCATAATGGTAGTGGAGGATGCAACTTGAGGAAGGGAGGGGGTCATGGTTACAAGTCAGCGGTGTATATAGGCCAAGCGGATAGAAAATTGTCCGCAATAGCAATTGGGCTGCAGCAGGATCCTCGCACTCTTTGAGCAGTCATATGTGATAGAGTATCATTATGGCCAATGTGGAAACATTACCTATTGCTCTACAGCCAAAATGGGTTGGCTAAACAAAATTCTCCGTAGTTAAGCGGGGAGGCATTGCATTCTCATCTCGACCAGCCCGCTGTAGAGGTGGGAAAATTAGCTCCTAGAACGAGGCGATAACTCTAGTTTCCTCCCATAGCTATAGAATCGATTGGAGGTTATAGGTTAATTAGTACTCCCGGTCAATAATGCGATCAGAAGGGTAGCAAGACTTTAAGCTGATTGCAGGGATTTGAGTAGTATAGACTGGGATGCAGCTTTGCCATATACCTAGATTAATTAGAAGGAATTACAGGTGAGTAACTACACCACGTAGGTCGGCACGTAGACTCTTATCCCGGATTTTTGCAAGCGATAAAAACCTAAGGTTGCATTAGAGATAACACTTTGGATAATCTAGTGAAAGATTAGGAGCCGAGAAATAGTTGCAGTTTTCTTCCATTTACAACCGCAACAAAATAGCTTATTGGTATCAACTCCCGAAATCTTATTTTCTTTTAGCTATATCGCTCGTGGCGCGTAAGATAAGGGACTATCAAGAAGTCTAGAAAGTGTTTTTTGGTGTATTATTCTTTACTGTTCTAAATATAGGATGATCGAAAAGATCTGTGGCTATGTGGCACACTAGGATGGTGTGTGCCTGCGAATTTACTTCCTCACTAATCACAACTTGCAACATGAGCGCATAATTCGAAGTATGGGCCATGAAGCTGCCTTCCAATCAATACCATACATAGTGGCAAGGTGTTATGCTCTGCGCCATGATCGACAGCTTATTCGATAATATGAAAGGCGTTATCTAGCTTGGGTTTTGACGCCCTGACGTAGCGGATCACCTAGAGCCTTTAGCTATGGCCCACTCGATCTTTGATGTGTGTATTGGCTAGAAACAGCGCTTCCAGTTTACGTAAAAAAATTCTTTTTCCTGGTTAGGAGTATGCTAAATGGATTGGTACCTTCTATCGCACTAGTCCTGTGAAATTGTGGCACAGCACTCAGGCATTCAATGACAAGGTACAGCCTCGGGGGATTAGAAATGCCGCAAGAAGCAAGCATGTAGACCAAAGAGCTTGCGCAGAAATACAAAAGCCTGATGACGTTGGCGTTGGTAAACGTTCCTTTATTGATATAGCAAGTCCTTGTCAAGCTGTACAGAGCCGATCTCTGTGGCAGTGTGGCGATGGCCCTTTTCATTCTCACGGGGTCTCCCCAACTTGATGCGAACGGGTCAGCTCGGAGTGGAGAAAACTTAATCGTTAGAACATACTCGTATATGTAAGCGCGCTACTTCGCACACAAATTGTGATTTATTGGCTCTGAGGCGCCACTGCGCAGCTGAGCGGTTAATGGGGCGACTAAGTCCCTCCGTATCCGTTGTGGTCATGCGTAGCGACTATGAAGGTAAGCTAACGTTATATAAATATAGCATTGATAGCCTCGGTATCAATATAAAATCATCGTTACAAGTCTTTGTTAGCTTCATCCCTCATCTAAAAACATTCCATTGGCGGCTCCTTGTGTATATCCGCTCAACTGCTTAAGTTCATTATCCTCCTAGACGTTCAGAATGCATAGCACTGGTTCACGTCTTATCAAATACGGAGGTAGCTCTTCGTTGACAAGTCTTCCGTCTAAATTCAAGAACACTGTTGAGGCAGCTAGTAAGGCCCTTGAGACAAAGGTAACAATCTCAGTCCCAGCCTAGCTGTTGAGCTCACGCTAATTGACGACCAGTATCCAAAAGTTACGGAAGCCAAAATCCAGTAAGCACGATGCCAGTGTTTAGTCCCTTTTTAGGCTGAAGATGTCATGTGCTAACCCGGGCTACTCAGAGGTTCCACTCCGCATAAGTCTTCAAAGGATCCAAGTGATGACAAGGAAGTTGTCACTGTTAGCTACCATACACAATCGGGCACGCGTGTTACATCGATTCATGCTCATGATGATAACACGTGGAAAGAATTTCCGTCGCGAAACGTGGGTGCGGGGAAATAAGTGAAAGAGGATTTGTAACCAAATCGAAATACTTTTGAGTTTGCCTGAACCTGGCATGACTTCACCAGTGCATTGCAGGGCATGTCAAGCATAGCCGCTGGTTTTGAATCGTTGATATACAACACGGGAGTCTCACATAGACTATATAAATTATGCGCATTGTCTTCATCCTTCACGAACAATTCTTCAACACCTTGTAGTCATTGCACACCTCAGATCAAGATATGGCAAACGTTCAGTCTTCGGTAGCTTGATGTAGTCGGCCCGACGCAATGGGATCTCTTTATACACTTCGCACTTGTCTTAACTTTGACTTTGAAGTAATCACCTTGTGGGGAAAGTCCACCAACACGCGAAAAAACAAGGTACCCAGCTTGTTCAGCCGCACATATTCTTTCACGAATTCTCCGAGGGATTTGTGTATTCGCCTACGCTACAGACCTACCGCAGTCTTCCGTGAGGGACACTGTGTTGCCAACAGCTGTTAGCAAAATCGGAGCAGGCCTAGGTCGTTCCTTCCAATTACGATTAGTCGTGCCTAGGTTAGGGTTGCCATTAGTCTCCCGAATAGGACACACCAGCCTAATCCTGCTGTTGCCGCAGAGGATATTGGTAGCAGTGTGTCAACAGTGGTCATTCTTGTCAGATGATCGTACGTATACCCTCCATGTATTTTTCGCCGACAAACATCCACGCAGCGCACAGTGGAGCTGTGGTGCTTCCACAGGGCGCTTGCGTGGGCGCTTATGTAGACGCGGCCTCACGAGTTCTTCTCCACAGGCGTTGACCTTGAAATGCCAGGCCACCTACACTAGGTAAGTTTTGTTGGCCAACCACAGTAGTCAACCGTATAATGGCTAATTTTAACTCTTCGTTTTTCTCAGGGCTGCTGACCACAGAAAAGCCCGTTACCCGTTTACGCGGGTACGCCATGACAAAAAAGCCGCTTGCTGGAATGTCTTGGCGAACCCAAGCACCAAACTTCGCCAAAACAACGCTAGCCGGGACGGAAGCGCTTGCAACAACCGTCTCTCCTGCTTTAATATCCTACGTACATACCACAAATTATGAGAAGTACAAGGCTACCCTTTCGATTGATCATAAAAACGCGAAAATACTACAGACCTCGCACTTCACATCGAGTTATTCCGGTTTTTGAGCCCCGCACATGGTTGTCCACTACGAGCATGGCGGGCTTTGATCTCACTCGGTCATTCCCAAGTAACGGATTTGAGAAGCTTTCCACGCTGGAAAAGATTGAGGAAGAGGACTTTCATAATTACAGAGCAGAAAACTTTTATCCTGTCCAGCTAGGTGAGGTATTCCAGTCTCGATACCAGGTCGTCGCCAAGCTCGGGTTCGGCACGGCCTCTACCATCTGGCTTTGCCGTGATCTTGTGTACGTCTTCCAGGGAGTGCCTCATTCTCTTGAGTAGGGTTCTAATTACTCGTTCACTGACACATCAATACCATCGCTAGAGCAAATATCCTTCTAACCCTCAAAGTTTGCATCACCCAGAAAAGTACCACCAAAGTGGAAAATGAAGTGGCCATCTCTAGATATCTCAAATCAATCGATGCGGAACACCCTGGAAAGGACCTCCTACGTCTAGTCTTAGATGATTTTCACATAAATGGCCCTCATGGGGTGCATCAATGCTTGCTCTTCACCCCACTAGGCCTAAGCTACACAGATTTCCGAGGTCGTTTTCCAGACAAAAGACTAAACAAAGAACTGTTACAACAAACTCTGCAGCTAGTTCTTCTTGGACTCGATTTTCTACACCAGGCAGGGGTGGTGCACACAGGTAGATCTGTTTAATCATTCCACTAAGCCCGGTAGCTAAGGTCAATCTAGACATCTCTCCCAACAACATCCTTCTAGGAGCGCCGGACTTGTCAGTTTTCTCAGATATTGAGCAAGCTGAGCAGGATCACCCTTCCCCTCGGAAAATCCTATCAGATCGTACTATTTACCGTTCCCGCCCCATGCCTATCACCAATGGACCATCAGTGATCTGTGATTTTGGTGCTGCTAGAATAGGGGAGAAGCATGTAGGAGATGTCATGCCGGGCGTCTATCGAGCACCCGAGATAATTTTGGGCATGGAGTGGACTTCCAAGATTGATATATGGTCTGTCGGAGTTATGGTCTGTTGCTTCGTGCTCTTGCCATTAGGAATTGTGCTAACATCACAAAGATCTGGGATCTGTTCGAGGGAGGTCGGCTTTTCCGTGCCGTCAAAGATGGTCATCTGAATGATGAGTTGCATCTTGCCGAAATGGTTGCTCTCATGGGACCTCCACCGAAAGGTTTCTTAAAACGGAGCCCTGCAAGCCGCCAGTACTGGGATACGGAAGGTAATATATGCTAAGCTCTACTGAATTGCGATACACCGTTAACAAGAAGCTCAGGAAATTGGATCGCCTCGACACCAATACCTAATCAGACGCTGGAATCGCGCGAAAAGCAGCTGAAGGGCAGCGATCAAGATTTACTCCTTGCGCTCGTGCGAAGGATCCTATGCTGGGATCCTAACGAAAGGCCCTCAGCAGAGCAGCTTTTTGAACATGAATTTTTTACTACTATATAGTTTTAGAAAGCTACTATATTAAGAGTAATATATTACTTTTATATTAAGTATTTAAAATACTATAGTTTAAGTATTATACTAAAAAGTAAAGTATACTTAATATATTTACTTAGAATTTTTTAACTCTTAAAATTAATTTCTAACTTCTATAGTTAATTTCTAGTAAGATTAGAAATCTATATATTAATTTAAAAGTATTAAGTATTATAATCTAGTAAGAGGCTAACTTTATATAACTTTAAATAGCTTATATTATTCTATAAATAAATATACTATATTTATTTATTTTTTTATATAAATTTTTAGTATAAGTATAGATATTTAAGTATATTTATTTACTTCTTTTAAGTATATTTCTTTACTTTTCTTATACTTTAAATATAATATAACTTAGATATAAGCTATAGTAAGTAATCTTTAAATAAAATTAAAAAAAAGTAAATAAATAGTAAATAGTAGTATAAAGATATTTAATACTAAAGTTAATATATTAATAATAATTTTTATAATAAAAATACTAAAATTAAAAAATATAAATACTAAGTAATACTAAAATTTAAAAGTATATAAACTACTTACGTTATTCTATAAATAAATATACTATATTTATTTACTTTTCTATATAAATTTTTAGCGTAAGTATAGATATTTAAGTACGTTTATTTACTTCTTTTAAGTATATTTCTTTACTTTTTCTATACTTTAAATATAATATAACTTAGATATAAGCTATAGTAGGTATTTTTTAAATAAAATCTAAAGAGAGTAGATAAATAGTAGATAGTAGCGTAGAGATATTTAATACTAAAGTTAATATATTAAGAATAGTTTTTATAGTAGAAATACTAAAACTAAAGAATATAAATACTAAGTAATACTAAAATCTAAGAGTATAAGTAATACTAAAATTTAAAAGTATATAAACTACTAAAGCTATAAGTATAAACTCTAACCTCTAGAGTTAATTCCTAGAGTAGGTCTAACCTAGGCCCTAGGCTTAACCTATACCTTAGGTTATTTGTAAATTAGAGTTTATATATATTCTATATTATTTATAGATTTATATAGATTACGCGCGTAGATACTTATATTAGTATCTTTAATTAGCTTATTATACTATTTAGATTTATATAAATTATAAATTTATATATTTATATTAAACTATACCTTACTTCTTTAGTATCTATACTTAGCTTAGATTATAGTATAGACCTACTATATCTAAGTTTATCTAGATATAGTATACTATTAAGAGGAGTATAGTTACCTAAATTAGCTTTAGATAGGTTAGAGAACTAGTATAGTAAGAGAAGATTAGTAAAAAAAAGCTAATTTATATACTTAATTAATACTAAAGAACTATTATTAGAATAGTTAATACTCGAAAATCTATATATCCTCTTAGATAGGAGGTTATAAGGTTATTAAGAACTTCTTCTACCTCCTCTACTTGTAATTTAGCTTTCGTCCTATATAAGTATAATCTGTCTATTAATTAATAGCTATATTAGCTATAGTATAAGCCTTCTATACTTTATAAGCTTAGCTTTATTAAGCTTATCTACTAACTTATCTAAAGAACCCTAAAGTACTAAAATATAACGCTAAAGAATACCTAAAGAAAACCCTTTAACTAAATTCTATATTACTAACCCTATAGCTAAAACCTTAACTCTCTCCTATTATAAGGCTTATAAGCTTATTTCTCTAATATAGCTATATTATAGTATATTTATTTAATAGCCTTAATCTAGTAACTTCTTAATCTCCTTATAAGCTTATTATTACTTACTTTTTCTTTATAAGACGCTTACTCTTTTATAAGTCTTTAGCTAGTAGCTAAGTTCTTACTAGTCTTAATAATTTTAACTCTTTTAGTACTAGAGTTTCTTCTATAAAGAGCTATATAGGTAATACTTTTTTTAACTTCTTACCTTTTAAACCTCCTCTCTATTAAAATAAGCTTACTTAAGTTTACTAAGAAGTATATAAAGATTTATAAGCTAACTAAAAATACTATAATACTAATTATAGAGATTACTATAAATAAGATTACTATAAGCTTTATAGTAACTAATATAAAGACTAACTCTTAAGCTCTTATATATACTAGTATAAGGTCTAAGGTAATCTAAGTTTTAATAAACTCTAATAAAAAGGTAAACGCTTTATTTCCTAAGTAGGCTATTAAGAGC